>JAHDVF020000566.1:0-391639 GCA_022606425.2 Lepidostoma basale | reverse complement strand
ATGCTAAAGCTAAATTAAATTATATTGTACCATCAACTATTCGACAACAAATAACTAATGTAAATGCATATTCGCTCTTCAATGTAAAATAGTGTCAATTATTTTAAACTTGCGTACATTCGTAGAATATATGATTGTCAGTTTACATGTAATGTGAAAAATATATTTGAAACAAAAATGTTATCTTTGTTCTGTTCGTATTTTTTGTCATTTTAAGCAGTCAGTACTGTACCACTTGCTTTTATTTCTCTCGAAAACTGCATTATTTCTAAAGTAATATGCCTGGTCATATCATTTCGACGTTACACTGATATTAATGATAGAGAAAAAATAGGACTTTAGCATTAAATTTCACTAATTCGTTCTATTCCCGCAAAGCATCTCTGGTCACACATCTAAACACCACATTACACAGCATCCAAATCACATTTCCAACAATGTTTCCAACAAACGTAAGAGGAATATTTTTTAGAGCTTAGCCTCTGTATGCCAGAAGATCCATGTCCAAATCCAATACACGATTATGAATTAACATCGTTCTAGTTTTGCCATACTTGAAGACCTGATATTATACGAGTATATCCATTTTGTTCTTCCTGTTAAGCATATGCTTAAAATTCAGAGAATATATACAATATTTTCGTAGCTCTGTATAAAGTTAAGCATAATACATTATCTCGACTGAATATCTCAACTTGAAATCCTGAAACAACATTTTCATTACATGAATTTACGAAATATTGTTTTTAGATATGAAGACATCAGTGGATTTATCTAATATATACCAGTGCGATTAAGTTTAAGCTACATGTTCATTTCTTTGTTTTGGTCTACGGATAGTTTGAAAGTTTCAAATAATAATTTGTGGTTTGTTCTAAATTTATTTGTCCCCGTGAGTTTCGCGACACTAAACCATTTAGAGGCTATACGTTTATCTGTGGTTGGAATTTCGGAACTAGCCGAAATTGAACCAGTGTTTTGTATAGTATAATTACTTCTTGTTTAATATAACAGGAACGCTTTCAGTGACCGTCCTTGTAAACTAATGCTTTGTTCAAACCGTAATGTAATATATAGATTGAACTATCGTCGCTGGTTGCGTGATATATGAGTAGGTTAAGTTAATTTGTAGAATCACACACGATGAAAAATTTATGTATACATGTACATATAATATCTATATGCGTGGTTAATACTTATAATGAGAAATAAATAAATTATTTACATATTGGAGGGCGAAATAGAGGGCCGCCGAGGGCCCCGTAGGAGACAAATGTCCTGGCTGCGAAACGTTAGGGAGTGGACCTGCATCCGAAGTGTGGAGGAGCTGTCCCGAGCGGCGCAGGACAGGGACAGGTTCGCCGAGGTGATCGCCAACGTTGGGGGGACCCGACAGGGCACTTGAAGAAGAAGTTAAAATTGGCATTTCTTCCATCTAAGAATATTTTACCATATACTCGTATGTTCTATAATATTGTTTTTTTTTGTTTAAGTGATTTAGATAAGTAGAAGAAGAAGAAGAATATAAATTTGCGATAATGGATCTCATTTTTGGTTTTTAAAGTAAAACCGTGTTTTTAATATGAAATTGATTTTTACAAGACATTTGACTGCAAAAGTAGGTATTAGACAGAGAACAACATTTAAAATTCAATAGCCTTGCATTCGCCAAAGAAATATTTATTTTTTAAGTTATCTGAAATTCTTTTTATAAACATAAGACATTAAAAGGACATTGACGTTTTTTTCTATCTGTCGATATATTATCTAATTTTTCCGATCCTTATATAAATTTGCCCATTGTCGAAATTTACAAAGGATATTAAAATTGTTTGGTAAAAAAAAACAGTATTCAAATTATCACGAATTAAAATAAAGTTTAACTGCCTAACTAACTAACCATCACGCCGTCTGCCCGAAAGCGTGGGCAGAAAGAATGGACTGTCACACTTTCATCGATGCGGCTCTCTATCCTTCTCTTTTCACCCATAAAAAAATAAAGTTTATATTTGGAGATATTATTTACATTTATTTTTTCATTTCTCTGCGCTACATCCCGTTTGGGACTTGGCCTCCTCCACAACGGACCTCCACTGACTTCTGTCCCTGGCCATCTCTCTCCATTCCCCAGCTCCTTCCATTTTCTCCCAATCTCCTTCCACGCAATCCGCCAATCTTTTCCTCGGTCTGCCTCTTCGCGGGGCACCCATCTGGATATAATTTTTATTCACATGATATTATTTACATAACATTATAATTTATAAATATTATTATGATATTATTTACAAAATATTTAAATAACGGTGTTCTCGAATCAACCATGTCAAAAGAAGGATGAAAGTAGAATAAGTTAAATAAAAATTAGATCCTTTAATCGAATGTGTGAAAAATCTGTGTATTATGGAGAATTCAAGGAATATTATACAAAGATAACTTCTTCTTCTCCTTCTTCTTCCTTGTTGTAGACCTATGTGGTCTATTCTCCAGAGTGTTGCGCCTTTTGTGAGGTAGACTTTCAGCTGTCCTTCCATCTTTTAGCAGGTCTTCCACGAGGACGAGTCCCATGAGGCTGATTATGCAATGCAATATAGGGGAGTCTGGTGGTGTCCATTCTTTGAACATGATCATCCCCACCACCATCTTTTATTAAGAACACAGGAAGTAACATAACTACTTTTCTGGAGACTAATATAATTTCTATAAAAAAAACTAATTTTAGAATCGCCAAACAAGCAATGCTCACTTGACCCGATCCCGACATGGTTACTAAAAAAGTGCTGTCATCAACTTGCCCCAATATTGTTAAATATATTTAATAAATCTCTTCGAACCGGCCAAGTCCCCGAACCACTTAAGATGGCTATCGTCACTCCCCTTCTCAAAAAATCTCAATTAGATTCTGAAAATCTAGTAAATTATCATCCGGTCTCAAATTTGCCTTTCATTTCCAAATTATTAGAAAAAATTGTAGCCAGCCAAATCAATTCCCACCTCACAGCAAATGATCCATTGTCAAAATTCCAGTCTGCATACAGACCTAATCATTCAACGGAAACAGGACTTCTTCGTATCATGTCGGATCTGGTATTAGCTAATGAATCGGGCAAGTTGGCACTGCTTTCTTTACTAGATATGACTGCTGCTTTTGATACCATCGATCATTCTTACCTCATTAAACGGCTCGAGACTACTTACGGTTTCACAGGCAATACAATAGAGTGGATAACTTCATATCTGTCGGATCGTTCACAAGCAGTTCAGGTCGCAGGGAAAATATCTATAATCTACGCTTCGATCAGCAAACTCCTCGGCAATAGGCAGATTAGTTGAGCCAAAGCGCAACCCCCGGACAAATTTCGGAGATCGGGCCTTCGCAGTGGCAGGTCCGTCCGCCTGGAATATGCTTCCTGCACGCCTCAGATGCATTGACAATCCGACAGACTTTAAATCTCACCTAAAAACCCACCTTTTCAAAATATCCCATAAAATGTAAACAACGGTTATCTGATTGCTGGTGTCACATGCAGCTCTCATGACTAAAAACGTTGTCAAAGTATTCACGAAAACGGCGCTGTACAAATTAGCCTAATTATATAGCTTAATTATTATTATGATCGTACCAGTCCCTTTTACGCTGTCTGCTCCATCTTATAATATCTTTAACCTCACATATCTCTCTTATTCTGGTGTTGCTCACGCGATCTCTCAGTGCCTGGCCTGCTATCGTCCTCAGCATCTTCATCTCGGAAGTCTTCAAATTTGCTTGATCTATACTGTGTCTGCTCTCGCTTCGACGTCATATGTTATTATTGGTCTTACGCATGCTTTATATTCTCATCTTACTCTTAATGGCCATGTATTTTTTTTCCATATTGTGGATTTTAGAGCGCCAGAGATTGCAGCTGCCTTGTTTACTTGGGTTTGTATTTCTTCCCGCAGATCAGCTCCTCCCATCAGGTCTATGTCTAGATACTTAAAGGTCCTGACCGATTCTATTGGTTGATTTTCTATAGCCAGGTAACATGTTTTGGGTGTTTTGGAAAATGTCATTTATTTTGTGTTTTGAATGAATACAAATACTTGTAGACACATACTGGATTAAACAAAAAACAAAATATTGTATAAAAACTGGTCAATATTAAAAAGCATATAAAAGTTGGAGAGTTTTCTCCAGGCGTTATCTAGTAATATGTGATAATTGGGTTGATAGCCTTTCACATTACATTAATAAAGATTTTCTGCTTAATGCTTACCCCTAGTCTCCGTAGATGGTGCCAGTGTAGATTGAACTAAAAATATGTGAAATGTTTCTCAACATGGTAGCATACTCTTTTATACAACTTTCAAATAATTGTCAGACGTGGTGTTCGTAGAGAGGCGGAATGGGGATATTGTATTACATAAAGCGACCGCTTAACCCAACCAATGACAGGTCATAAGTCCTGTTAACGCCTCGACCACCATATTCTGTTTCCAAATAATTTACATCTTCGTCTCTATTGAGATACAATTAATTCTTAATAAGTCATACATTTTGTTTTTTTTTAAAATAGAGATCGTCATGTTGTATTTCTTACAGGCGTGATGTTATCTGTCTAGCATTTTTTGTAAGTCGTTATTGTTTTCAGCTATGATGATAGCCTAAAGTTAACTGATTTTAAAGTATATTTTCTTAAAATAAAATGAAAAGGAAGAAACCATGACAGCCTGCAACATTAGCGTGAATGGTGAAAACTTGGAGCAAGTAGTTGAGTTTGTGTATTTAGGTAGTATGTTTACAAGAGATGGGAGAGTGGAGAGGGATATTGAAAGAAGGGTTGGGGCAGGCAACAAAGTGAATGGTGCACTTAAAGTTGTCATCGCAAACAAAAACCCATCCAAAAAAGCTAGAATGGCAGTGCACAATGGTGTTCTTCTACCGACCCTTATGTATGGAAGCGAAGCATGGAACTGGCAAAGGAAGGATGAAAGTAGAATAAATGCAGTAGTAATGAGATCTCTTAGACGAATTTGTGGTTATTCTGTGTATGATAGAGTGTCGAATGAAAATAAAGGAAGTGAATGCGGTGCGAATGATGGTGTCACGAACAAAATAATGAAAGGATCATTAAGATGGTTTGGACACATGGAAAGAATGAATGAAGAAAGAATGGTAAAAAAATTATATGTTAATTATGTATATGGTACCAGAAATAGAGGAAGACCGAGGAAAACGTGGCACGATCAAATAAATCAAATATTGAATGTCGGCCATGTGAGGAGTCAGAGAAATCGACCCGCGTGCATGACACGATGTATGAATGTTGAGGAAGCGAGAGAAATATGTCAGGAAAGAAAGGTGTGGCAGTCCATTCTTTCTGCCTATCCCTTCGGGGAGACGGCGTGATGGTTAGTTAGTTAGTTAGTTAGTTAAAATAAGGCCTTAATAAGACTATTGAAAAAAATATTTCGATTATGAGGGGTTCGTATTATTAAGCTAATGAATCTTTCAATCCATTGAAAAGTCATTTTAACGATGGTTGAACGACGACGGAATAATTGATGAACATTACAATTCCCTGGATGTATCTGGGAATTATTCCCTCCATAAGTGCCGCAGCGTGATGTGTCGCTATGCTTCCGAATTCTAACGGTTGAATTAAACGTCCCCGAAGTAATCACAGAACAATTAGTATCGGCCGTTGGTTCCCAATTTTATATTGTACGTGGGCTTTACGTAACTGCACGTTGTTCCAATTTTCGTTTTATGCAATGCTGTGCGATTGCCTGTATTACATAAAGCTTTCATACTTTGATCACACATAAAATACTTCTTCTTCTTCTTATTGTTACTCTCCTATCGGACGTTGGACAACATAATAGCTTTTTTTTACTTTGAATACGGTAGTGCTGCAACTGATTCGCTTTCGAAAGTTTTCTAACCAGGATTTTCTACGTTTCCCAAAACTTAGTATTAATTTAACTTTACTTTGGATAATCAGTCACAGCATATTGTATTAATCGTTTCTGAATTATTTCAGGTTCCAGCGCTAAATGGTCATGAAAAATTATTTTTCTTTCTTTATCGCTGCAGTTTTAAATAATGTATCTTACGCTTTCATCATACACATTTATTTAACCAACCGGTTTCTTCAAGGTTACAAAAACAAACTTATGGAACTCCAGTGTGTAAAAACAAAGCTATCTGCTTAAATAAAGAACTTTGTTATAAATATCACAATTTATTCAATTTTGTCGCGACAGCTGTTTCGCTACCCGATGTTAGTATCGTCAGGTCTTACAATCTTCGGATAAAAAAACAGCTGTCGCGACAAAATATAATCAATTTTCATATTTCAAACAAAGTTTTTATTTATTTAAACAATTAATAATGTTGAAATATCAAAGTGTTTCTGCCAAAACAAACTATCTAAAATCCAAGTATTGAAGTGTTTAATTTTTTTTTTTAATAATGCCCTAGCAAAAATTAGTTAAAAAAATATAATTTATTACATCCTAAATCTCATAGGTCAAAAATATTATGAGCACATGTCGTAAATCAAGAAGATTATTAAAGAGTTTATCGTCATGACGGACACCAGTAATCGATACTGATGTATACAAGAACATCTTATTTCTACCGCGGTCCACACAAAATCTAACTATTACGTCGCTTCTCCGAAGGGATAGACATATAGAGTAGACTGCCACACTACTCGATCCTGACATGCGTCTCTATCTTCCGTCACATTCATACAGCGAGTCACACACGCACGTCGATTTTTCCCTCATCTAATATGGCACCTTTAAAATTTGATTAATCTGATCATGTAAAATCTACTTATCTATCTATATATATAAAACAAAGTCAAAAATCGTGTTAGTTACACCATTTATAACTCGAGAACGGCTGGACCAATTTTGAAGATCTTATATTAGCTGGATTTGTCTCCGTTCCGGATAACAGAATAATCATTAAAACATTTGAAAAAATCACTTAAATGATTTAAAATTAATTATATTTGTCATAAATTTGACTATATTTGACTTCTGAGACAAAGTACAAAAAACATCATGGCTTCCATTTTAGTTTCGAAAACGCCCGTAGGTGGTGTATTGTTGATGCCAGATGTCAATACTCAATGTGAAAGATTTGAGGTTATTTTTTAATCGTCACCGGGATTTTTGGTTTTCTTTATTAATTTTAGATTAACAATGCCCAAAGTTATAAAAATCAGTATAAGAGAGACTATTCTAAAAGTTAAACCCTTTTTGTGAAGGAGAGCAGAGAATATTTGCGCCATTAATACCTACCATTCGAAAAAGATGACAGATGAGTGTTCCGTAGAGATTAAAAACCGATTTATGATTAGTGAATAATAATAAAAATACGTATTGTATATTTTGTATTGATTTTATAGGTGTATCTGTGTACATTCGGTCCAGAGAATTGTTACCATAGGAAATTCAGCCGCGAGTACTTAATAAACGAAATATTTGGCTAGATGAAGACGAGGAATTTCTTTTTTCAATTGATAGGGACACTGAATCATCAAACTCTTCAGATGATGAATATGATGATGCTAATGATGAAAACGGAGTTCATTGATGGATCACACTTATTCAAAATTATGTTGTCTGCTATTTAATTGTTTTAACGTGTTTTGATGATTGTCGGAAAGTGTTAGTTTTTGAAAGGGAAGAGCAAATGACAGTTTGTAATATAAGTGTAAATGAAGAGAACTTGGAACAGGTGAGGGAATTTGTGTATTTAGGTAGCATGTTCACAGCGGATGGCCGAACGGACAGTGATGTTGAAAAAAGGGTTGGTGCGGGTAACAAAGTGAATGGAGCTTTAAAAGTAGTTACTGGAAACAAGAATTTATCAATGAAAGCGAAAATGTTCGTTCACAATGGAGTTCTGGTCCCAACTCCTATGTATGGAAGCGAAGCATGGAACTGACAGAAGAAAGATGAGAGCAGAATAAATGCGGTAGAGATGAGGTCCCTAAGACGTATGTGTGGTAGAACGATGTATGACAGAATCTCAAATGCTGATATTAGGAAGGAATGTAGAGCGAAAGAAGGTATTATGAACAAAATTATGAATGGTTCGTTGTGTTGGTTCGGACATGTGGAGCGCATGGGTGAAGAAAGAATGGTTAAAAAAGTATACGTTAACGATGTAAATGGAGTAAGGAGTCGAGGTAGACCGAGAAAAACATGGCATGTCCAAATTAATCAAATATGAAAGGTTGGTCATGTCAGAAGCCGGAAGAATCGACGTGCGTGTATGACTCGATGTATGAATGTGGAGGAAGCTAGAGAGGTGTTCCAGGATAGAGTCGTGTGGCGGTCCATTCTCTCTGCCTACCCCTGCGGAGAAACGGCGTGATGGTTTGTTTTTGTTGTTGTGTTGTTGTATGAAATTCATTTATTTATAATAATAAAATAATAAGAATGATAATAATCATAATAATAATTCAAACAATTATTAGAAGGAACAATCATACATAATATAGAGTCAAAAACGATGAATCCTAATATATTAAAGACGATAAACATTATAAGGAAGCAGATTATATTAGTAAGAAAGGGACAAAAATGGAAGGTAGTATTAATATTTTTTTGGTAGATTGTATAAAGGAAAAGTTTTTAATGTACTACATATATACTAAGGGGGAATAAGCTGGAATTTGGTTATTTATAACATTCAATTCACGTGCCTTTGCTTTAAAAATTTCTAAATTTTCTAATTTATCAATTTTTTTTAAATTGTTTGTTATATGCAAAAAAAATGTGTTTTTGGAATTGAAATGATGGTCAAAATTCACACAATGATTCTGTTTTTGTATTAAATGTTGTGTTCATATAACCTCTTCAAAATGATCGACCCGTCTTTCCAATATACACGGCATCACAATCCTCACAATTAATCTGGTAGATTCCACTTTGGTTGAATATATTGTCGCGAAAAAATAAAAACACAATTGTGATACATAAAACAAAGTTTTTAATTAACAATTTATAATTCATTTTAAGTAGGTATTAATGCAGGCTTCCACGTGAATTATATTCCATTGTAATTCATATTTTTAATTTTGACTTTTGCACATTTCATGAACTTAATTCATTTTAAGTATTAATTGTAATTCAATAAAAAGGTGAATTAAATTTAGCTTATAAGTTAACACAACATTTATTGATTCTGAGGCGGTACGAAGTTCGTCGGGTCAGCTAGTTGATTTTACAATAAAAATAAACATAGAAAAATTATTAATATTTTTTTTTTAATTTTCATTATTTACAATGAACTTCTACCAAGAAATTTCTATCAACAACATAAATAATCTGATCATGCCCAGTTTTCCTCGGTCTCGGATCCTTTCATAACTTTTTCATTATACTTTCTTCCGGTCTACATTCCTTCCTTATATTTTATCAGCATTTGAAATTCTGTCGTACATCGTTTTATTATACAAACATCTTAGGGATCACATATTTACCGCATTTATTCAGTTCTCATCATTCTTCTGCCGATTCTATGCTTCACTTCACATTGTAAACGGCCATTTTTGCTTTAGTTGATAACATTTTTGTTTGTTTCCAATAACAGATTAGAAAGCTCCCTTCACTTTGTTATCCGTTCGGCCATCCGTTGTGAACATGCTACCTAAATATACAAACTTAGTCACCATCTAGGTTCCCCTGATTCACACTTATGTTACAATCTGTCATGTTCTCTTATCTTTCAAAAACCATTACCTTTGACTTTCCAACATTCATCGTTACATTGTATATATTACCTGTCATTTGTCCGTTTGTCCTGCTATTTCACTTTTAGGATCCTTTTAGGACACTTTTGCTGAGGTCAATATGACAAGTATTGAGGCTGCCATCATCCAAAAACAACTGCGCTGGGCTGGTCACGTCGTCAGAATGCCTGAGGCCAGACTCCCAAGAAAGATTATGTACTCTCAGCTTACCCAAGGAAAACGCTCACACGGTGGCCAGAGGAAGCGCTTTAGGGACTCCCTTAAAGGGAACCTACAAAAAACTGGCATCGACTGTGATTGCTGGGAAAAGACTGCAGAGGACAGACCTAGGTGGAGAACAGCAGTACATAAAGGCACACAAGACTCTGAAGCACAGCGCAGAGACAACGTCGCTGAGAGGAGGAGAAAGGAGAGACCACTGGGAGACGGTGACGGCCCCACTACAGGCGCCTTCCCCTGTCCCAGATGCCCCAAAATATGTGGGTCCAGGATCGGGCTCTTCAGTCAAATGCGGACCCATAACCGTGAAGGACAGTCTTCCTCGGACATTAGGGACAGCCGATGACGATGATGATGATGTATATATTACCTATTATATATTATTTATATCAAGCGAAAGTTAAAGAAAACAAAGTGTTTACATTCAAATTTGTTTTAAAAAACAAGGTTTTAATTATCAAATCGCGTTCCAGTTATTTCGTGTAACGTTAGAATTATTATCATTTCCATACCACTGAAGACAAAAACAGATCTAATAACTGTAAGCGTTTTACATTCATTAACACGAATAGAGCTTTTGGTAAATTTATTATGTGGAATTTAAAATGGGAGAAGAAAATTTCGCTTTCGAGCTCTGTGTACCCTTTGTGTGTCTGCCATTGAAGTCTAAAACAAAGCGAGTACCTACTTAACAATAATTTGAATCTTTATTAATTCGCTCGATCATGCAAATATATAGTTCTAAGGCATATAATTTAACAAATTTGTTTGCTTTATTTTAACTCTGCGGTTTTACATTTTTGAATTTGTAATAAGCAATAATAATAATAATAGTAAGTAATAATAAGCCATCATCTTCACACCATCTCCCCGGACGGTATGCAGAAAGAGCGGACAGTCACATTGTTCTGTCCTGACTCTCTCTATTCCTCTACATTCATACATCGTCTCATGCACGCATGTCAATTTCTTTTTCTATTCGTCTTTCCTTACGTGGCCGATAATTTATATATATATTTTACTTGATCTTGCCATATTTTCCTCGGTTTTTCTCTATTTTTAGTTCCGTTTACGACGTTTACATATACTTTCTTCACAATTCTGGCATCATCCACTTTTTTAATCTTAATGACCCTTTATTTTTTTTGTTCATAACACTTTCATTCGCACTGCATTCAGTTCTCAATTGACTAAAGATATTTTATTTCTACCGCATTAATTGTTCTATCATTCTTCTTCATGCTTCACTTCCAAACATAAGGGTCGGAACAATGACACCATTGTGTACAGTGCATTGTGTACCATTGAACAGATCGATCCAAATAATGTCATAATATTCAGGAGGTCTATGACAACCCGGTATATGTTTTATTAAACATTCGACGATTGATTATTAATGGTCAATATTGCGGTAACCAAAATAAGAATAATGTGTTTATTCAGCTTTGACGGAACACGGCAATGACAGAGTGGGGTAATCACTCAGGTTGTGCTCTATTCACTCGTGTATTAATTTATGTAGTGTTGAGTGCACACACAGCTTATAGAGTACTACCTCGCCGAAGCTCGTTCGTCAGCATGTGTTGAGAATACGCCTTGTGGGAAAATTGTGTTTGAAGTAACTTGGTGCAGGTTCGGAAAACGGGAGCAGTTTGCAAGTTAAAGCGCAACATAGTATAACAGTATATGGTTACGTTGGTATGTTACGAATAGGTCAATAATTGACGAACGTTAAATTTAATACAATATTAAATATGAAATATCTTTCGTCAATTGTATATATTTATAAGAACTGAATGCAGTGCGAATGAAAATGTACAAAATAATGAAAGGGTCATTAAGATAAAAAGAATGAATGAAGCCAGAATGGTGAAGAAGGTATATGTAAACGTCGTAAACGGAACTAGAAATAGAGGAAAACCGAGGAAAATATGGCAAAGATCGATTAAAAATATATATAAATTATCGGTCACCTAAGGAAAGGCAAATCGAAAAAGCAATTAGGTGATTTTGTGGAATTTTGTAATAAATTTGAATGGAAACGTTTCTTTTGTAAAAGTTTTATTATATCTCGTGAGGTTGTCATTTGTCCATGTATAATTATATTTATTCTACTTCTAAATATATATTCAGCAGTTTTCTTGATAACTTTACTCACGGTTTATAAACATTACGATAATATGTATTGTTTATTTAACAGTGTTGGTGGTTGGTGCTCCAGATGTCCTGGCTCGAGAATATCAAGGAGTGGACCGGAATTCGGGAGTTGGGGAAGTTTTTCCGTTTGGCACAGGACAGAGAAACCTACGCCAGGGTGATAGCCGACGTCGGAGGGACCTGACATGACACTCGAAGAAGAAGAAGATTTAACAGTAATGTAAAACTATTTCTAAAAGTTTAATTATGTTTGATCCGAATGGCATGTTTCGCTTTTTTAAGATATTATCAATAAATGAATATGTCATTATCCTTAAATATAATATAAATGTTCTATAAAATAGACAATTTCATTCATATTCATGATTTGATATGTATAAACCATTGTTTAAGAAATGATAAATAAGTTATTAAAAATCTACTAAGATTTGTGGTAGTGATTAAAAAGTTAATACTATGTTTATATTAGAATTTAAACCCACTTCAGTTTTATTATAATTTCAACCAGTTTCGATAGCGAGCTGCAACTGAAAATTATAATATATTAAATGATACTAAATCCATGTATTTAAGTATTTGTATTTTTTTCCTTATTTAAAATGAACCTTTACAAAGAATATTTTAATGATAAAATACCTTTGTAAAAACAGTGGGTTAATTAAAAAACAAGTCACTGCAAAAGTTATTAGTTGGAAATGCTTTAAATCCTAACGTGTCTTATGATGTCAAACGAAATGTGCATTACATATGCAAATCCAAAAATTTAATTTTAATTTTGATTTAATCTACGCGCTTCAGGTAGTATATGAAATCCGACCAAGAAAACATTACGTTTATGCCATCTGACATTTATTTCATAAACACGTAATGTTGGTTTACGTGAGAGGAGAAATCCTCTTCACTTTATCCACTCAGTTAATATTTCATATTGTGGATTAGATGATTCGTGAGCGCACGCTACAAGAAAAACGTCCTTTAACGTTTCGCGTATTTTCGCAGTATTAAGAGTGAAAGTTAATTGAAATCTTGTTTATCTTGAAGTGAAATAATGATATTAAGTAATGCAAAAAATAAAAAATCCATGTAATACGAAAAAAATTTTATACGAATGAAAATGTCTGTTTTCTAGAAGTTTTATATAATTTTATGGGAATGACATTTTTCGGCTTGCTAAGGCGTTATCAAATGGTGACGCTTTAGTTAGTTACGTTTCATATCATAAAATATATTATTATATAATAAAACATTTTGAAAAGAGATGTTTGCTTTCGTATTAATTATTTATTAAGTATTATATAAAATTTTTATTGAATAAACAATACATTCATACAAAACAAAATATAATATAAGACCTATCAAATGACTAACTAACTACCTTTATTTTTTTGGAAAATGGTGTATGAAACGGTGCACTCCGCGTTGCTAAAAAAAAACTCTATTGTTTTGCACGTGTATCTATTTTTCCGATTAGTCGTATGGCAAACATATAAAATAATAATTATTATTTAGGCCTACCTCGATTTTGTACTACATTTACATTGTAAAAGTACTTCTTCTTCACCGTTAAAGTATTATTGTTCTTGTTTATTTTTTTTGCGTGTAAACTATTATATAATATTAGTCGTCTTTTAATATTTGATTTATTTGATCGTGTCACGTTTTTCTCGGTCGTATAGTACAATTCAAGATATCAAAAGTTAAGTTTTAGGTACACATTAATAGTTAAGTTTTTACTATCTGTCGATGAATTTTTATAATATATTTTTAACAGAATAATCCATTTTATTTCGCGTATTCGATTGATTAAAACAAATTGCTTCAATCTCGTAACGGCTTGCTTGCACGGCGTTTCAGGAATGAAGCGACCTGAAATGCAATTTGCAACTCCCGACACCTCGGAGAATTACTAAGTAAGTGTTTCAGTACATTCAGCCACCCGGTATGTGGGGTGGGGTGGCTACCTTCTTTCGCGCCAGCAGTCAAATTGGTAGGACCGTATCAGATGATGCAGAAACCACATCTAAAATTGTGACTCGGCTACATTCAGTCGGCGGTAGAACTTGATGAATGGACCCTTTAATCTATTTCAGTGGATCTACGGGAATGGCAGGAACTCTAAGTGAAATGTAAGCAGTACGAAATCTACAGAAGGAATATCATTTTGTTTTCTATATTGAAATTTATTATTGATATAAATTCAAGTAATAATTTAAGTTGCACGCCTTTATACGTAAAAATGTTTACTTGTTACCTTTAACATTTTTTTTGCACAATAACATTTTTTTTGTAAACATTAAGGGTTAAGAGTGTGCATTTCAATCAAGTTTTTTGTTTAAAAAAAATAATATTTGACTTTTCCACTTTTGAGTTTATTTTTCTCGACGTGCCTCGGGTGAACGGTATAAGCCGTCAGTTTATATCGTCCTCCCGATAATTAAGGTGTAAAGCCTTCGAAATCCATGGGGAAAAATAAACTCAAAAGTGAAAAATAATACACTTCTTCTAATCATGTCGTAAAAAAATTTTAAAGTTAAAAATTAAATATAAAACACTGTAAAATCTTGTGCATGTGATAGAGTCGGGTGGAGAAGGTTCCTTGAGGTCCTATGCACCACGGAGGTGTGACAGGACAAAAATAAGAAGAAGAATATGATTAAACATTTTGTTAAGAAATAAAATAAATATAACACATGTAATTTTTTTTTCAAGTAAAAAACAATCGACTTGAAAAACCAACAATTCACAATTATATAATTTCGAAATATACATTTTTTTTATTATTTTTAATTGTTTGCATACACTTCGTTGTACTGAAGAATAAAAAAAAATTATAACGGAAATCTGGAAAGCTCTTTGGAAAACTAAACTATTTTTAATACAGTGTTAAATGAAACTCACCCCTACAAACACACAAATTCTCACGACCTGAGAGTTTAAAATTAATTGCCCTCATTTTTCACACCCTCGCTTTTATAAAACTACATGCAAAGTATTCGTCGTTACGAGGGTAACTTGTATTTCCAAGTCTGTGGAGAGGATTTCATTTGTCGCAAAATTAATAAGAGTTCCTCCCCGGAATAAGCTGAGAACATCCCTACACGCAAGTGTGGCGTAACATAAGACTCAGATAATGTTCGTCTATGATTAAATGTTTGAGGGTGGTGCTTAGGTGTGCTGAAAAATTACCCCTGTAAGCCTTTCTCTTGTATGCAAAGCTCTTCTTCTCGTGTTTCGTCTTGAAAAATTAACTAATTAATCTATTACACAAATCATGCGTCTTTTGCGGTTACATCGAACACTTACAATATAATAGGGATGGAAATTTACATTACGTGTGAGAATGAAAATGGTTGCGATACGCTTAATTTTCTTACTCATAAATATTCACACTGTGTTATAAAATAAAGCGATATACTAAAAAAGTCAATTTTAATAAAAATGAGTTATGCTTCTTTCATACGGACCACTTAATTTGTGGTGTGATATTTTTAGAAATAAAATTAAGTAGCGGCCTTCGTGGCAGAGTGGCAATAGCTTTGACTGTCACACAGAAGGTCACGGGTTCGATTCTCGGCGATGGCACACATTTTCACGCTGCACACCAATTCCCAGTATTGAAACTTAAAAAAATGAAAAGTTTAGATATTTGTATTTAACACCATTTTTATTGTTTTTTTAATCTATCTACCGGTTTCACTCCAAGTGGAGCTTCATCAGGGTAACAAAATATAACTAACGTTATTTTTGTTACTGCGATTAACGTTTCATTTGTTCCTTGTTATATTTTTTTCTGTCGCTTTCTTTACCTTTCCTGTAGTTCAGACTAGAACAATCTTGCATTTAAAACGCATATGAATGGATTAATGTTAGAACTACAAAAGAGCTGATTCGCATGACTAAGGAAAGGTTTTTTATAATTTGATGATACTCGTCGTAAACGTCGAAGGTAACACGAAACCAATTATAAGATTTAAAGTTTTTTGGTTTCTAACTAACTAACTAACTAACCATCATGCTGTCTCCCCGAAGGTGTAGACAGCAATAATGGACTTCCACGCTTTATATTACTCAGGGGATATTTTGAGAACTCGGCCGTGCTAGAGGGTGTTCGACTTTTTGTCCCTGATAGATATCTCCGACAGCGACAGCATAGATTTTTATACCTACTGGCCACCAGAACCAACCTGTCTCTGGTGACACCGGTGGGAAGAGCAATTAATCTGCTGAACGCTGTCTCCTCGGAGATCGACGTAGGTATGTCATATTAGTGAAAGTACGTTCAGAAGGCAAATACTCTTGATTTTGGGGGATTAACATCACGTCTTCCTAATGTCAAACCATCTCTCCTGCGTTTCTGGCAGTACTCGTATACTATATACAATATATTATTTTACCTGTTTTAAATAGATGCCTGAAACCTTAATTTTGTAATGTCTATTAATGAAATAAACTGATTTGATTTGATTTGATAAAGAAAATTAAGAATACATTATTATTGGATTGTTTAAAATTATCAAAAAACTTACAGTTTATTTTTATAAGTATATGTTATGTGTATTTGAATTATTAGGAACACTTATTTTCACGCAAAATAAAAATCTCTCTTTCTGATGGAGCACATCTGTCGAAAGCTTCAATAAGTTTTCCTTTCAATAGTATGACGCATCATGTTTAAAATGTAAGTCGCAAATTTTTGTTGTTGATATTTTGATGTCACGAAAAACTCTTAACAAGATATGCTCTTAGTATAAAAGGATAAAAAATCGTATGAAAAGTTTTGATAAATTTATTACACGTCTAGACTCACGGCTTAGTTCATTGTTTACTTTTCAATAGATAAATACAAAAACTCCATGAAATGTAATGCTTCTTCTATTTTTTACAACTATCGAACAGTGGCTAAAAATAAGTTGTTGACGCCGTTTTTTACAGATTTTCTGAATTGAAAACAGAGGATTTCGCGCTATTATGAATATATTATTTACGTAAGCGATATTTTTTTTTCCTTAATTTAGAAACGAATCTCAAGTGATTTTAGTAAATTTGTTTACACACTAATTCGATGACTGGATTTCGATTACTCCAAAAGCCAAAAGTTTTGTTTTAGCTTGAAATTTGGTTTATTCATTATTTTACTGGCAGTTATATCTCAATCCGACAGCTTAATATATTGTATTGACTTTGTAAGAATCAGTGAATGATATAAAATGAAGGAAATAAATATTTCACTTTTGTGCTGGTATTAGGTATTTCATAACTTACTTATTAACCATCACGCCATTTTCCCGAAGGGGTATATAGAAAGAATGTATGACCATACTCTTCTTTCCTGACATATTTCTCTCGCTTCCTCAACATTCATACATTGTATTATGCACGCACATCGATTTCTCCGACACCTCCTAGGTATTTAATTTTAATTAAAAAAAAAATCTTCAAATTTTTTTTCTTGTGTCTCTTCTTCTTTTTCTTCAGCCTGTATTGACCATCCACTCCTGGACGTAGGCCTCCTCTCGCATTTTCCATTCTCTTCTATCCTGAGCGATCCGCATCCAGGCACTTCCCGTACTTCTCCAGACATCATCGCGCCAACGCAACTGTGGGTGCCCAACTCCACGCTTGGCCGTCCTTGGCCACCAGCACAGTAGTCGCCTTGTCCACTTTTCATCTGGATCGCGAGCAACATGTCCCGCCTATCGCCACTTGAGGGTTGCGGCCATCTTGAAAACATCGGAAACCTTTGTCCTGACTCTTATGTCCTCATTTCTGAGTCGATCCCGTAAACTGATACCCAATATGGCTCTCTCTATTGCTCTCTGAGTGACTCTTAGCTTGTTGGTGCTGTTTTGTGACGTTGTGTCTCATAACATTTAAAAAATATATATCCAAGTCTACGTAAAAAACGTGCACAAATCATAAATAAACATATGAAATAATATTTTTGGCATCAAAAAAATTCAACAAAGTGTTGTTAATTAAAAAAATGCACAATTTGATTGGCACTATTTTATTTTATACCCAAATATTAATAAAGAAAACAACAGTATTTAAAATATCGAAAACAATAATCACAAATCACCCGTTCGTATCATAAAATGTATATTATATCAAAAGTGAAATAAATAGCTATATGAATAAAATTTGCCTATGGGGCACGTGTACTGAAAAATAAAATAAAATATGTAAAATATATTTAAAATAAGAATCTGTAAAACATTATGGAAATTATGTTTAGTGAATTGTAAACTTGCCTCTTTCTTTTTATTTAACTTGGAGGCTGAGAAAACACGAGTTTGTCTCAAGAAAAGCAAAAAAAAAAATAAAGCTTTATTCAGACAAATAAAGTTTACTAAAAAAGTTGTCTAGACAGCTAGTCCTGTCGAAGATCGATCGCCTGGAAAATGTAGCTTGATGCTAAGATTTAAGTACATAATAACCAAAGTGAAAGCATTTTCTTTAATTTTCCAATGGAAAGCGGTTGGGTGAGTGGTTGGGTGAGTCAATTATTATTTTTGAGAAAAATATTTCATAGTTCAAATTATTAGCATCGTGTGCGTTATTTTATTTGACTATAATTTTAGAAAACACAAGACAAACAACTAAGAGTATGGTGTTATTGATTTATAATGTTGTCAATAGTTTTTATAAAAATTACCATTTATTTAATTCGTTGCGTAATTAAATTGAAAAAATTCATAAAAATAATATTATTATTATTATTATTATTATTTTGTTGAAAAAACTCCTTACATCATTACAGCGCAAGCCAAATCGATGTAAAGGGTGAAATAAAAGAATATCAAAGGAAATATACATAGAACCTTATGAATAGGAAAAGCCAGTTATCTGCTTGCTGCCTTTATCATAAGGGCATTTACGAATTCGCCATAATTGCATCCAAAGAGGTCTATCTCTTTTGCAACCTCATTTAAGAGACGAATCGCCTTCAATACAGGAGAACTTCGAAGGGCCTCTGTGCGGCAATTTGGGGCATAAAATAATATATGCCCCCTTGCTCTGCTATAACTATGGGGAACGTACAGATTTAGCTCTCTCAGCACTCCTGGATTGAAAACACCTCCGGATAACAGTTTAAAAAAATGCTTTCCCAGAAAGATCATTCTACGAGCTTCAAGAGTGTTGAAACCCAACACTCCTGAGAGAAACAGTGAGGGGTACATAAAAGGATAACAGTTATATTCCCTTAGGTATAAATACCTTAAAAATCGTTTCTGGATCCTTTCCAGCTCCAAGATGACTGTTCTTTCTCTGGGGTCCCAAATGATAGAGCAGTACTCCAAGTTACTGCGAACCAGCGCTTCATACAGTCGACGGATCGCCGTTGTGTTTGAAAAAGATCTTGCGTTCCGTAAAACAAAACCAAGCATTTTGTTGGCTCGCATGATAATGTTAGATAGATGTATTTTAAATGTGAAGTTGGACTCAAACGTGATACCCAGATCCTTAATATGATCAACACGCTGTAAATAGGTATTGTTCATCTGGTATGGGAATAATTGAGTATTTCCAGATCGAGTATATGTAATTACAGAGCACTTTGGTATACTAAATGGCAAGTTGTTGTCATCCGACCACTTTAACAACCTATTAATATCATTTTGTAGGAGAAATGAATCATTAGAATTTTCTATAGCTCTAAATAGCTTCAGATCGTCGGCAAAAAGAAGATAATTAGATGATTCAATGTAATTATCAATGTCATTGATATACAGAAGAAACAAAAGCGGCCCCAAATTTGAACCCTGGGGGATTCCTGAATTCGCTATGAAGCTATCTGAATTATGATGATTATACACTACATATTGTTTTCGATTAAATAGGTAGGATGCCATTAATCCCAAAAGATTGTAGGCAAATCCATAATTGTTAAGTTTTTTTAATAAAATGGCGTGATCGACCTTATCGAATGCCTTTTCAAAATCCGTGTAAATGACATCGACGGGAATAAATTTTTCTAGTGAATTGTTAACAAACGACGAAAGATTAAGTAGGTTGGTTACGGGCGATCTAGTCGGTCTGAATCCGTGCTGGTTTTCACTGAGCTGATTCTCGCATTGTCTGTATATGTAGGAATGGAGAATGGACTCAAGAAGCTTAGCGGGAGCTGAGAGTACAGCCACTGGTCTGTAGTTATCGATTAGTATCTTGCTTCCCTTTTTGAAGATTGGCGTGACTTTGGTAAGTTTCCATCTGTCGGGGAAAGCATTCTTGCACACTATCAAACTAAATATATGATGCAAAGGAGATATGAGTTGAGTAGAAAACGCTTTTAATATGTAAGGGGGTATGAAGTCTGGACCGGCAGAATATTTAGGAGCGAGTTTCCGAAATGCGTTGACGATATCGGCGAGACTGATTTCGGGAATAGTAACAGATAGGGCGGGAACCGAAGTAGAAGGAAGGGAGTCAATATTTAGATCGGGAACATCAGAACTATATACGCTTCGAAAGTAAGCGGCAAATCCTGACGCAATATCGAACGAGCCCCTATAAATTGATTCACCGAGTTTCATCTGGTCGGGGTTGTCATGTTCACAACGCTTTTCATTAATAAAACGCCAAAATTGTTTCGGATCTTTAACGATGCTAGACTCAGCTTCCCGAGTATGCTTCTCGTATGCATCGGAAATTAGCCGCTTAGTCTCGCTGCGTAGTGCTCTGAAGCGTTCGAGAGCCAAGGGTGAATTTGTTCGTTTCCAAAGACGATGGTATTTATGTTTTCTCTGCAAGTTAAATATAATTGTACCGTTGTACCACTTCGGAAATACTCGCTTTGGAGTATTGTCAAGTGTTCGTTTTTTAAAGCAGATATCGAATGCTCCGTATAATTTTTGATAGAACAAGTCGACAGCTTGGTTTACATCTCCATTAGTATGGAAGTCCCAATTTATGTGACCTAGAATGTCAGAGAGCATGTCAAATTTACATTCCCTAAATGTCCACCCCATAGAGTCGCCCGTAGACGTTGTCTCTGGTGCGTCCACAACTGGAGGAGACGTGTATTCGAATGACAACGAGAGAGTAGGGTGATGGTGATCCTCCTGCACCAATGGAGAGTCATGTCTGTCAACGACAACGTGTTTTGATCTTAAATTACATAGAATTAAATCGAGTACCACATTGTTTGAATTGGATACACAATTCAGTTGACAGAGGTTAAAAAATTCACAAAAATAATTATACAAATTTGTTGGGTTATTCCCGGAATTAAAATTAAAGTCTCCGAGAATAATAATATTCCTAGAGTATAGATAACGTTGGCTCAACAGATTTTCGTAAAACTTTTGGTATTGTTCTTCCTTTGTACTTGGGGGAAAATACACAACACAGAAAAACACTTGGATATTCTTGAGGTGAACCTTCACCCATAGGTCTTCGTTATCTGTTTCCAATGTCAGTAGTCGCTCTGCATGTGAGAAGCTGCCGAGTCGCAGAGCAAGGAGTGTTCCTCCCCCGCGGCTGCCTCTATCCCTCCGGAACACTGTGTACATATTCCCGAACAGCTCGGAGGAATGTACGCTGTCCGAGAGCCAGGTCTCTGTAAGAGCAACGAACTGTGGGTCTTGTAAGCAAATGTTGTTTAAGAAATGTGAAGTTTTATTTTTAATACTTCTAACATTCTGGTAGAGACCGAACAGTTGCTTCACTCTGAAGCTCCGAGGTCGGAATCGTAGGGGGCGGTTTGCTGAGGCGAGTGGGTCTCCGAAATTGCCACTCTTTAAAGGCAATGTTTGCAGGCCAAATTGACGGATCCATAAAGAGTTGGAATGAGGGTTCAGGGATTCCTATTTTAAACGAGGCGTAAGCGTGACTTTTTGGTATCAGCTTTTCCACTGTATAACCGGCAGATTGTTTCTTCTTGTTTAGGAAACAAAGTATTTGTGATTCGGTAGTGTCCGGGTGAAACATAAATGCGTGCATATGTAGGTTCTTCACTACGCCCACGATGGTATCGTCCAAAGATCCCGACCCTTTGCAGATTGGCCGGGAACGTTTAGGTGGGGCAGAAGACTTAAGAACTGCGCTATACGTCTTTTTAGTTATATCTGTATTTTCATCGACAATCAACAAGTCTTTTGTGGCCTTTTTGCCGGATCGTGATCGCGTAACTGGTCCTTTTCTTAGGTTAGAACTGTCAGTATTGACAGCTGTCACTTTGACAGTTGTATTAAGCACATCTTTGAGTTCCGTAGTGCCAGCAAGAGGGGGGCGGCGGGACGGAACTAGCGCGGCCGTCTCTGATTGGACGGAGTCGACCGTAACGCCAACCGGCTCACTCTGTACACTTTTTTGACAACTACAACCATGTAGCAATAACACTTCCAGGGTTTTATTTCGCTCAAGTACGGACTTGATCAAGATTGTCAGGGAGTCCAATTTAACGTGAAGAGACTTCACCTCTTCGGACAACATTGCGACGTCAGACATTGCGGCGGCAATCAAAATTAACAACGATTTTATAATGTTAACGAGAGAGGAGTGAAGCAGCGTGTCACTCGCATCAAACCGGAAACTTGTACTCCTTGTAATATATACAAAAGACACTGACTGGTTTCGTCAGGATAGTCCGTCACAGTCTGGCTATGACGGACTATCCTGACGAAACCAGTCGCTGATGAAATAAAGACAAAAGTAGAAAATTCGCAACAAAATTTAAAACCGATAAAACTTTAGTTTCTTTTGTACATATTATTTTTATGATTTTTTTAAATTTAAATTATGCAACGAATTAAATAAATAAAAAAAAGATAAAAGTGGAAGTTGTCTTTTAATGAGACATGTTTTAAAATTATTATTTAAAATGAACTTCCATCAAGAAATAATTAGATTATTTTTCTATTTCTTTTTTTATATAATCTGTATATACGAGTACAACACTTATATTAAAAAAAAAAAAACTTATATTAAAAATTACATAGACATTTTTCGGACAAACAGTTCTTCTTCAGTAAAGATACATTTAAAAAAATATTATGAAATTGTTAACATGATCTGACAGATGTTATAAAGATTTATTTTGGAACGTTTATGCTTTTGTTATAACAAATATTATGATTCAATTTAAAATAATAATTTAATGTTCTTATTGGGGTTCAGGTAATTACTTACAACAAAATAAATAAATCAAAGATTGGACGTTAAATTAATTTGATTATTTATAATATATTTTCTTTATTTTTAATTAGATTAGTTTATTCAAACGGTAACTATTTTACTGGTTTTCTGGGATCGTCTTTGTGAGATTTTGGATATGTCCATGTCTTATCACGTGCAATTCTCTTAAACTGACGTTTTGAAGATCATTGCAGAGTTCATCTTCAGGAAAGTTGTCTTGATTGAGTAAGCAACCATCTTCTATATATTTTTATTTTTATTTAATTTTTTTATTATTGAGGGTAACAAACAGCGATTGCAGTATATGAATATAAACACACAGAGACAACAAAACAAGAGTATTATAAGATCCCAAGAAAAATATATCTACCTTGATTATCTACGCACATAATTGCCCTTATGCGTGCATGTAACGATGTATGAATGGAGATTAATCTCGAAAAGTATGTCGGTATAGAGCAGTGTGGCGGTTCATTCTCTCTGCCCAACCCTCCAAGAAACAGGGTAGTGGTTGGTTAGTTAGTAAATCGTCAATTTTAGTTTAAATTGGTCATAAATAATCAGATTCTTTTTCAAACCAGGAGATAAAACATATTGTTGCTGAAAATATCTTATTTTTATTCAACCTTCTTCCCTCCAAACGTTGGACAAAGGCCTCAACCTGTACTACTTGCAGACAACGAGCATGAACTACAAGTCTTGGTGAATAGTATGTTTGAGGAATGCATGCGAAATGATCTGATGATGAACGTGAATAAGTCCAGTTTTTGAAAAATAAGATATCATGACAGTCTGCAACATTAGCGTGAATGGTGAAAATTTGGAGCAAGTAGATGAGTTCGTGTATTTGGCTAGTATGTTTAAAAAGATGGGCGAGTCGAAAGGGATATAGAAATAAGAGTTGGGGCAGGCAACAAAGTGAATGGTGCACTTAAAGTTGTCATCGCAAACAAAAACCTATCCAAAAAAGCTAAAATGGCAGTGCACAATGGTTTTTCTATACCGACTCTTTTGTATGGAAGCGAAGCACGGAACTGGCAAAAGGAGGTTGAAAGTAGAATAAATGCAGTAGAAATGAGATCTCTTAGACGAATGTGCAGATACTCTTTGTATGATAGAGTGTCGAATGATAATATTAGAAGTGAATGCAGTGCGAATGATGGTGTTATGAATAAAATAATGAATGGCTCATTAAAATGGTTTAGACACATGAAAAGAATGAGTAAAGAAAGAATGGACAAAAAAGTATATGTAAACGATGTAAATGGAACTAGAAATAGAGGAAGACTGCGGAAAACGTGGCACGATCAATCAAATATTGAATGTCGCCATGTGAGGAGTCAGAGAAATCGACGCGCGTGCATGGCACGATGTATGAATGTTGAGGAATCAAGAGAAATATGTCAGGAAAGAAAAGTGTGGCAGTCCATTCTTTCTGCCTACCCCTTCGGGGAGATGGCGTGATAGTTAGTTAGATAGTGAGTTTTTTTTTAGAAATAGTACACATCCATTTTAAAAAAATCATTCAAATTAATGCAGGGAAAAGATAGGTAAACATAAGTATTTTGAATTCTGTGTTGAAACTCTACAAAGAACCTGCTTAAATTGTTATTTTATTTTTATTTCTTATAACGGTTCCCAGAAATGTTTGAGGAAGTAAGAAAATAAATATTCAGTAGAAAAGAACATGTTAGGAACGATGATATAATGATACAGAATTTGTCAAAATAATACTTTATTGGGAGAAATAAGGTCGAAGCCAAGTGGAAAAATATTGAAGACAAAATTATTATCTAATGCTGAAAGATCATATTTTATCTGGTTTTCTATGCTTCATATCAATAACTAGTAAATTATAAGACCAATTGTATTTATTATAATTGGATAATTTGTAAACCGCAATATGGCGTCGAAGCAAGGGGAGACACAGTAAGGACCAAACAAGTTTTGAGGACTTCCGAAATAAACACACTGAGGATGATAGCAGGCAAGACACTGAGAGATCGCGTGAGGAATACTTGAATAAGAGAGATATGTGAGGTTGAGGATAATATAAGATGGAGCAGACAGCGATGAAGGGACTGGTACGGTCATGTTCAAAGAATGGACACCATCAGACTCCCCTATATTGCGTTGCATAATTATCCATATTGCGTTGCATGGGTCGGGTCCCCCCAACGTTGGCGATCACCTCGGCAAACCTGTCCCTGTCCTGCGCCGCTCGGACAGCTCCTCCACACTTCGGATGCCAGTCCACTCTCTTACGTTTCGCAGCCATATATCTCCTACCGGGCCCCTCGGCGTCCCTCAATTCTCCCCTCCAATATCAGTTGGAGAAGGTGGTACTTTTCCCCACGCAGTCAAGTCGAAGCCATATCTCAAATGTTCCCAGTCTGTTCATTGAATTGACACAGACCACACAGCATTTGATCATTCTCTGGCGGAGTTTCAAGTTTATGTTATCATTGCAGAAGCGTGATTTCATATTATTAAACGTAGCTCTTGCTGCCTTAAATCTGCATTTTATCTCTACATCTGGGTCAAGAGATTGTATTAGTATGCTGCCGAGGAATTAAAAATTTTCCACCCTTTTAACGTTACGGGTGTTCAAATGCAATACTGACCCACTGTAGTCAAGCCGTCCGAATGTCATCCATTTGGTTTTACTGACATTTATTGTTAGCCCCAATCTTTCACCAGATTTGTCAACAAGATTAGGGAGGTCAACATAATTAAGGAGGTATAAGCGGATAAAATAAATATAATAACTAAGAAACGAACTACGATTTAGTAATATCTACTAGTTTTAGGATTTCATACAGTAAGTAATAATGCCGGTTCGAGTATTTAAAAAAAACATTTCATTGAACAACGCTTTTACGGGTCTCACTGTATATTGTATGTGGCATTGTGTTTCATATTAGCCCACCGCCCCGGTCAACCCATAAGTTTATTGTTGCGCCTAACAATGCTCGCTGGATGCAGTGCAAAGGTTGTCCGGTCCGCTGGTGACGTCACTGGGTCAATCAATAATGCCGCTGTGAAGCGTTTTGGAACCACGCCAAGTCGACCCTGATACTTACTTTATTTGCATTTATATTTTGGTGATATGAATGAAAATAAGACATCACGTTTACATGAGGATCTATATGCATAGCCCTTGATTTTTTTATATTACATAAATATAATTAAGCAATCATATTCTCTTACTTTTATAACTCATTAAGAGGCATAATCAATATATAATCAATAAGTATTGCATTTGAACAGCCGTAACGTTAAAAGGGTGGAAAATTTTAAATACCTCGGCAGCATACTTACACAATCTTTTGACCCAGATGTAGAAATAAAATGCAGAATTGAGGCAGCAACAGCTATGTTTAAAAAAATAAAATCACTCTTTTGAAATGATAACATAAGTGCGTGACGCCTGGTATTATCATCTGAGTGGACGTTTCTTTCGATATCCGAAAACGTAAACACACAAGATTGGACCAACGATCATTAATTTACACATTCGAATTAAGAAAACCAAAGTAGAAACCAACCATATAAGTCTCAAACCAATTTACACCAAACAGAAAATTAAAAAAAAAAAAAAATCCGGATCCTCCATGTCAACATGTGCAACATCGAAAAAAAACATTATATGTTATTACATTATGTGCTAAGTTAAAAAAAAAACGATGGATTCGTGGAACATTGATTAAACAGTCAATATGTGCACCATCTAAAAAAAACATTTTGTGTTAAATTTTTTTTATTTTGTTATTTTATTTTATATCATTGTATTTTATATTATTTGTTTTAGATTTATTTTGTGGGTGTTGGATGATCGAAGTGTGCGCGGGAGATGCCTACTGGTGGCGATGAGGCTCGCAACCCATCACACCGCGTCTCCCGCGGGGCGAAAAGAGAAGAATGGAGTGCCGCATCAGTAAAAGTGTGACAGTCCATTCTTTCTGCCTACCCTTTCGGGGAGACGGCGTGATGGTTTGTTAGTTAGTTAGTTATCAATATATAAATTTAAATAAAAAATTAAATGATACATTATTATAATTTCTTCTATTTTGAACAATCTAGAAAGTTTAGAAATGAAAAAAGCAAATAAAAATAAAAAAAATATTATAAATAATCAAATAAATTGTATGTCAAGTCCTATATTTGATTTATTTCCTTTGAAGTAAGATAATACCTGGACCCCAATAAGAAGTTTAAATTATTATTTTAAATTGAAATTTATTCACAATATTTGTTATAACAAAAGCACAAACGTTCCGAAATTAATCATTTTAATATCTGTCAAAACTGACCACATTCGTGTATTTAAAAAAAAATGTTTATATATTATAATATTACTGATGAAGGACTTTTTTGTGGCCGAAACAAGTATGGTTTTTTTTTTTTTTTTAAATAATGTGTGTATTGTATACAAAGTATATAAAAATAAACATAATTGAAATATTAGTTAGTAGGTTTGATTAATTAGGAAAAATAATAAAGTTAAATTACTTACTAAGAAGGTAAAAGAGTAAAATAATATATTAAGACGTAGACGATTTTAAGAAATCCAGATCAAAATAAGCTTTTTTTTTCTTCCAGTGACATGTCAGGACATTGAATATCACCTGAAGGTAGACGTCTCTGTCTCCAACGCTCCTCAAGCCAGTCCAGCACCTTGTTATGGAGCCAAGATGTTCGTCACCCGCCAACACCTCGCCGAACCTCCATTTACCCCTTAATGATCAGGTACAGTAATTAATGCATTCATTATTTTAAATATATTAGTATAGTCAACCCGGTTCAAGATAAAACGAGCTTTTTGTTGTTTCAGGGTAGTTACTATAAGCTCATTTCGTAAACCGCGGCGTAATTAAGTTACTTCCTATGTTTCTCAACCAGAAGGTGCATCTCCTTCTAATACTACCCTGTATCAAATCTCTCATATGGAGTGGTGCGAACAAAATACATCTAATTATATAAATGAAAATGTACATATACGAGTATTATAATATTATAATAGTTTAAAAAATATTAATTAACTGTTTTATTGTTTTTGAAAAATATTGAATGTCGGCCATGTGAGGAGTCAGAGAAATCGACGCGCGTGCATGACACGATGTATGAATGTTGAGGAAGCGAGGGAAATATGTCAGGAAAGAAAAGTGTGGCAGTCCATTCTTTCTGCCTACCCCTTCGGGGAGACAGCGTGATGGTTAGTTAGTTAGTTATGTAAAACTCCATATAAAATTAAACTTAACAAGAATTGCACACATAGTCATAACATTCTTGAACTAATTCAAAGTAATGCTTTCACGTATTCTGGGGTTCATCCCTTGATTCTTGTCAACAGTATATTATGCCACATTAATAACCTTTATTACAGTATTCTGCTCCTTTAACTCGTGTATAAAAATAACAACGTACTTGATTTTTCCTACATTTGAAAATGTTTTATAAAGGTGTGGCACGCTTTCATTCGTTTTAACTTTATTAACGTTTTTTTAATGCTTTGTCAGATTATTTCTGACAATTCAGGCAATGTTAAATATTTCAATTGTCTTATCGATAAAAGCAACTTTTTTACTATTTGAGTATCATAAAAATTTTCAAAATATATAAAAAAAACACAAAAAATAAAAAGAAGTCTGAGAGAAACCATTTTAAAGGTATGCATTTTTTAGTTGTCAACACTGTATCTTGGAAATCTCAGTATCATATTTTACGGAATTCTTTGAACAATAATAAAGTTTCCATGTGAAACGAGAACGTATGTACCAGTGCTTTGACAGATTCAAAAAAAATATATATGGAAATCATATGCGAAAGTTGAGCAAAAATATGAATACGTTTTTCAGCTCGCTGAATATTGTCGACTAAAATGTCGGCTCGTTGTATTGTATTAACTCGCTCACTGCTTCGTACATTTTCTTAAACTGATTTTTATTATAAATCTTTATTATTTAAATTAAAAAATGAAAATAATTTAAAAATATATATATTTCACATGTGAAAACCAAAAACATGCTGTGTTTTTTGTTTATGTTTCAATATTTTGTTTATGTTTGAATAAAAAAATATCTTTGTCCATATTTTTGTTTTATAATCTTATAAATAT
This sequence comes from Lepidostoma basale, assembly GCA_022606425.2. NCBI lineage: Eukaryota > Metazoa > Arthropoda > Insecta > Trichoptera > Lepidostomatidae > Lepidostoma > Lepidostoma basale. The sequence goes on along the minus strand of JAHDVF020000566.1, from coordinate 362,254 downwards.
TTAATCAATAAAAATACGTTCTTAAGACAACAACAGCGAATCGAAAATAAATTGTATATTAACTTATTTTTCTTTTAGACATTTGGTCTGTTCTTGAAGTCAGGCTGGCCTCTCTTGGGAGGTAGACTCCCAGCTATCCCTCTATCTTTGGCGGTCTTCCGGGGGGACGTTAGCCAAAAGGAATCTGATGCGTCATCACGTGGGGGATTCAGGAGGGATATATCCTCTGCACGTGCGTATCATCATTATCTTCTGCGTTGTATGCCCCATCTAATGATATCTTCCACCTTGCAGATTTCGTGGATAGCCGTGTTCCTTACCCTATCTCGAAGAGTCTTTCCTGCTATTGTCCTCAGTGTTCGCATCTCTGCCACCCGCAATTGAGCTTTCGTTCTTGTGGGATCCGCTCTGGTCTTAATGCCATATTTCAGTATAGGTCTTTCGGAGGTTTTGTATATTTGCATGAAACTCAAAGTCAACTGAATCGTATACAGTGATGGTTTTATTTCTCTTGGTTTATTTCTTACGGTTTTAAAACAACTGAAATCAAAAGTGTATGCGACGTTATTGATATAATTCTATGTAATGCAAATTTTAAAAGGCCGCCTTTATTAAAGTTGTCGATGAGTAAGATAACTTGTTCCAACTATATTGTTTCTTTTAGTCGTTAAATATACATTTTTTATACAATCAGTTTGTATGGAATATTAAGTATTCAGAGTTAACATTATCTGCAACAAAATGCTTAGTTATTTCATTATTGTCAATAGTCAAGAGTAAGTTGTCAAAAGTCAAGAGTTGTTTGCCATACCGAAGGTCTTGGGTTCGATTTCCAGTTATGGCAGTATGATTGTCACACTATCTTTGGTCTGGCTTAGAATTCACGTGACTAAAATGGCGATAGATGAGCTTCCCATTACATGTTTTGAGAATCAATATAATAATAGCTGAAAAACAATTTTTTATCGTTTTTGGGTTCAAACGACCTGTTGTATAAAAATAAATTAATGGCTATATAGTGCACAATGGTGTTCTTCTACCGACTCTTATGTATGGAAGCGAAGCATGAAACTAGCAAAAGAAGGATGAAAGTATAATAAATGCAGTAGAAATGAGATCTCTTAGTCGAATGTGTAGATACTAAAAATATGTCTTAATAATCAAAAGAACAGCCGCATATATTTGATGTATAAAAATTTTTCTTGAGGTTTTTCTTTTTGAATCATATTGAATTAGTCGAACAAAAATTTCCCGCACAATAATATTATATTGTTATTTCAAAATTGCGTTTCGTGTAAATGAAATTCTTATTTTAACAATAAATTTGAATATATTAAATTAAAATTTATTTAAAAACTCACATAAAACAGCGATACAAAGTTTTATAATATTAACAATCAAGAACCTTTATGTATGGAAGCAAAGCATGGAACTGGCAAAAGAAGGATGAAAGTAGAATAAATGCAGTAGAAATTAGATCGCTTAGACGAATGTGCGGTTACTCTGTGTATGATGTGTATGATATGTGTATGTCGAATGAAAATATAAGAAGTGAATGCGGTGCGAATGATGGTGTTATGAACAAAATAACGAAAGGATCATTAAGATGGTTTACATATGGAAAGAATGAATATAGAAAGAATGGTAAAAAAATATATATGTTAACGATGTAAATGGAACCAGAAACAGAGGAAGAGCGAGGAAAACTTGGCACGATCAAATTAATCAAATATTTAAATGTCGGCCATATGAGGAGTCAGATAAATCGACGCGCGTGCATGACACGATGTATGAATGTTGAGTGGAGTTGTGGCAGTCCATTCTTTCTGCCTACCCCTTCGGGGAGACGGCGTGATGGTTAGTTAGTTTTATTAAATATAGCGAGATGAGAGCGAATTTAATGGATCGTTAAAACTAAGATTAAGTTAAAAAAAACGTAAATAAGTACTTGATTCACAAACATTCTTAAGATAAAATAAGTTTTTTTCATTTTTACAAATTTAAGAGCAAAGGACACGAAATCTTTTACAATGCCGACAATCTCCACGCTCCAGGGGTATATCTTTGTTTTCATACTTAACCTGAGAGCCGAGATGAGATAGCATTTGAGCTGTAATTTTGCAATTCATCTTGAATTTATTTAAATTACATCAAACACCCACAAGCGCCGTGAAAAGCAGATTCTGTTGTTTGTATTTTCATATTTAAATACTAAACAGATAAACTCCGAAAGGGGGCATTTTCGGATTTTTTATTTATTTTTATTTATAAAAGATACTAATGTTTACTAAGCTTATTAATATACACAAGGAAGTCACTTCGATAGTAAACTACGATTTATACATCATATTTACTTGTTGTTCTTCTTCTTCTTCCTTATTTTAGACCTATGTAGTCTGTTCTCCAGATTGTTGCTTCTCCTGTAAGGTAGATTCCCAGCTGTCCTTTCATCTTTTAGGAGGTCTTCCACGAGGACGAGTCCCATGAGGCTGATTATGCAATGTAATATATGTCTGGTGGTGTCCATTCTTTGAACATGACCATATCAGTCCCTTTTTGCTGTCTGATCCATCTTATATTATCCTCAAACTCACATATCTATCTTATTCTGGAGTTGCCTCAGTGTCTTGCCTGCTGTCGTCCTCAGTGTCTTCATTTCGAAAGTCCTCAAAACTTGTTTGGTCCTTACTGTGTCCGCCCTTGCTTCGACGCCAATTGTTATTATTGGTCTTACGTAAGTTTTATAGATTTTCATCTTACTCTTAATGGCCATGTCTTTGTTTTTCCATTTTGTGGATTTTGGAGCCCCAGAGATCGCAGCTGCCTTGTTTACTTGGGCTTATATTTCTTCTCGCAGATCAGCTCCCCCCCCCCCCCCAGGTCTATGCCTAGATACTTGAAGGTCCTGACCTGTTCTATGAGTTGATTTTCTATAACCAGGTTACATATTTGCATTCTGATTAAATAAAATGAATATCGAAATTCAAAACTAATTAATCTACGTCGATACACAAATTAGTTTATTATAGATAATCAAATGATTTTACTGAAATCTCTTGATGGAAGTTCATTTTAAATAATAATTAAATAAAACGATGTTTTTTTAACAACTTTCACATTTGTCTTTATTTAGACAGCATAATAAAATTTAAAATCCATTGTTTTAAATACGAACCTCCAAGAATACCTGTACTAACAATATTTAAATTCAGTAAATTTTATATAAAGATTTGAAGATTATTTTTGTATAGAATCATGTTATCCACCCCTGATCTGTATGTATATAAAGGACTAAGTTTACAATACTGTCACCAGTCTGTCGATGCCAGCGAGCCTGGCGAAACCGGTCGCTGTCTAAATAAAAACAAAAGTGGAAGTAGTTTAAAAACATCGTTTTATTTAGTTTATTATATATTATATTTTCCTAGCATGCTTTTGATATTAATACTATAATAATACAGTATACAAATCCTTTAGGTGGGTTTGGTAATTTTATTCAGGTTACAAGGTTTCATGCAAACAGCATATTTTGAAACAGCTAAGTTTTTAATAAACAATGATCAAAGAACACAATCGAAACGAAATTTATTTTCAGAATATAATGTAAGTAGTTTGAATTTCATTTTGAGTACTAGCTAATTAGGCTTCTTGGTACATTTCTGAAGCATAAGCAGGGTTGGTTCTGCATCACACATGTCTACCCTTACAAAGTTCTGCAGCATTCTGTACAACAAACAGCGTGTCCCTAATGCACGTCCTTTTTCAAATATTTAACGTGGTTGACTTTTAAAGTAAACTTGCATCGTGCAACTGTATCCAAGGATTTTTTCTCTTAATTAACATTATATACTATCGTCCTTGAAATTTTAAAAAATCGAGATGAACATAACAGTAGTGATAAAAAAAACTATTCTTCTTCTTCTTCTACGATGGCTTTACAGCTCATATTGAACCTTGGCCTCCATCAGTCCTCACCTCCAAGCACCTCTTATTTTTAGTAGTTGTGCAGCGTATTTCTTCACATCATCCTCCCATCGGAGTCTAGGCCTACCGCACCTTCTCCTTCCACACGAATGTTCCTCAAGAATTTTTTTTAGTGCCCGAGACGACGGCATTCTCTCCACACGTCCACACCATCTTAGCTTACTCAGATAGTAGCTGGCACGTATAAGGAGTTTAAGCGCTCAATAGACGTTATTCAGTTCTTCATTGTTCTTCTTTCTCCAGGTTCCATCATCGTTCAAGGGGCCCAGAATTTTCCGTAACACTCTTCTCTCAAATCTGTCCAACTTCTCTGCAGATTTTACCAGAATCGTCCACGCTTTGCACTCATATGTCACTATTATTCTAATTATAGTATTGTAGAGGGTACTTTTGGTTTTCTGTAAAAGCTCTTTGATTTAAGCACTCGGAAAGGAGAAAATAATTTATATTATTAAACACGATTGTTTAGTGGTTTTACTTGGATATAATTTGAATAAATTATATAAAATGTGCCAAATTTGTTTCGCCTTGCGAGGGCATTCTCAAACTAAGAAATCAAACTGATTCAGTTTGAGAATGCCCTCGCAAGGCGAAACAAATTTGTCAACAATCAAACAATTTATATAAATTAAATCCGAGTAAAACCACTTATCAATCGTGTTATAAATAAATAAATTAATAATAGAGTTTTACAAAATTAATACTTCAACCATCAATAAGAGAAAAAAATGTTTGTTTCCTGTTATCCTTCAACTGATTTTTGTGTAATATTTATTTACTTTGGTTATGGTGGATCGGAACTATTTAATTCATAAAAATATTATCTTATAGATTTCAGTATTGACGTATCAAAAGTAAACCATGAATTAAATAAAATCTCCTTTACCCATTCTCGTTGATTTAATTTTATTTATATTGTCGTCAATTGACTGCAATCCCTAGCGTATCACGTCGTTTATATGATCAATTCCGTGTATATAAAAAATAAAATGCCAACCCATATTTATGGTACTTTATTTCCCCGGACTATTTAAAAAGACTCTCGACGCGGCGCCGAGCCATGAAGGTGCGGGAATTCTCGTTTGAGCCGCGGCGCGTTATGCAATATTACGACGTCGGCTGGCGTCGGCTCCGGGGGCGCCGGATCATAAAATGCGAACATTGGGGTAGTACCCTCCACTACTAATTTTCCCAGCAATTTTCACAGGTATTTTACAATATAAGGAGAAATAAAAAAATAAAGCTGGAACAAGATTGCTCGTGTTTTATGTTAGATGTTATAAAATTTTCGTTAATAATATCCCTAGTATATAAATTGATACTAATGTATTTTAGAGTGCATATATATAGTAAATATTATCACGTTTAATGTTAATTTTTTTGTCTCTACGAAATACCCATATCCAAGACATGTGTCAGACCCATAATGACTTATGGTATAGAATCGAGGGCTGACACAAATAGAACCAAAGCACTATTACGAACCGCCGAAATGAAGACACTCCGCGCTATTCTGGGCAAAACACTGAGGGACAGAATCAGAAACACAGTAATACGTGAAACCTGCGATCGAAGATATTGTCAGATGGGTCAGAAAAAGAAGACGCTTCTAGCGCGACTACGTAGAACGAATGAGCGACGATAGACTCCCCCAAGCAGCCCCAAACAATGTGCCAATGGGAACTCGCCAACCCGGAAGACATGCGAAGAGATGGCAAGACAGTTGGAGTTCTGTGGCCCAGGAGACCTCGACGCCATAAAAACAGATCCACAGATCTAATAAAAGAGGAAGAAGTACCCGTTTTATGTGATTTTTTTGATCATTTTAAATGGTAAGTGTTTCAAAACTTTATAAGTGAGAAAATTTTGTATAATACCTTCTTAAACATTTATGGTAACTTGTGAGAAAATTTTATGATTTTTTTTGATAGGTCACATTTTCATGTTGCAAAATCTTAATTTTTAGATATAAACTCCTCGAATTAATTTTTTGTGTTAAATACGAAATCTACGCGTTTATTATGAGTTAAATCTAAAGTTTCCTTTGGAGCGACACCGATCGGCGGTTATTAAAAACAAATTAAAGTGATATTTGAATTGAATTGAATATCTTACTAATTTATTTATTAAAAAAAGTATTTATTTAAATAACAAACTACTCTTACCGCATTTAAGTATTAAATTTTTGATAAAATAAGAGATCGTTGATACAAACGAAAATATACTTTGTATCGGTAACATTATTTTGTATCAACTATGACAGAGTTCTCTCTGCGACGATGCTTTGTATCGCGTGAGAACTTTTCCAACCATTACTTTGTGAGTGCAAAGCTTACCAATTGCTCTGTGACTGTACATTCACGGGTATCTGTATACACCTTTGTAGATCTCACAACAATATCTTCGTTATTTTCTCATTCCGTGTACATTTTACTTCCTCGACTGAGCAGCTAAACACATCTGTATTTATTATGTTTTCCAATTCATTTCACGCCTTCTCCGAGATAAGTTCTTCTTTGAATTTGCGGTGTACGAGTATATATCATACTTATTTAAAAAGTTGAAAGACTTGTTTTTTTGTCATTTAGAGTGATTAAAATTTGTTAGCTAAAAATAAGTTCTTGTACCGATCCATTTGTGCAGAAATGAAACATGGAACTGGCAAAAGAAGGATGGAATGCCGTAGAAATTAAATCTCTTAGACCTGTAAGTGTAGAAAACCTGTATTCGACGACCGCCGTGGCAGAGTTGTAAGAACCATACTGAAGGTCCCGGGTTCGATTACCGGCGATTGCAGTGTGATTGCCACACAGTCTTAGATCTGGTGAAGAATTAAAGTGACAACATATAGTTATTTCAATTATTTTTTTGTGATCTTTAAGGATATTTATTTAACGTCTAAATAGGTTTTACAATAAAATTGAGGACGGCCTTTGGCGACATGGAGGTTATCTATCGAGGCCTCTCTCAATAAGAGCAGACCCAAGACAGAGCGTTTTGATGAAATCATGTTAGGAGGTTCGACCCCACTTAAAGTGGGAATTGGAAAAGAGAAAGAAAAAGTGAACGTTTTACAATTTCATAATAGTATCTGTGGTTAAAAATGTTTATTATTTATTTTTATCTAACAGAGAAAGAAAGTAAAAAAAACTAACTATCTAACTATAAATCTCGCCGTCTCCCCGAAGGGGTAGGCAGAAAGAATGGACTGTCACATTTTTCTTTCCTGACATATTTCTCTTCCTTCCTCAACATTCATACATCGTGTCATGCACGCGCGTCGATTTATCTGACTCCTCACATTGCCGACATTCAATATTTGATTTATTTGAACGTGCCACGTTTTCCTCGGTCTTCCTCTATTTCTGGTTTCATTTACATCATTAACATATACTTTTTTTACCATTCTTTCTTCAATAATTCTTTCCCTATGTCCAAACCATCTTAATGATCCTTTCATTATTTTGTTTATAACACCATCATTTGCACCGCATTCACTTCTTACATTTTCATTCGACATACACATGTCATACACAGAGTATCTACACATTTGTCTAAGAGATCTAATTTCTACTGCATTTATTATACATTAATCCTTCTTATGCCAGTTCCATGCATCGCTTCCATACATAAGGGTCGGTAGAAGAACACAAGAAAGTAAATACTTTGTAAAATAAAGTATTCGGGGATATAACCTTTATTTGACGATTACACGATAATGTTTTGTTTGAATTATTTATTTGCTAATTAAAACACAAAGAATATATTGTTGGATAGGGATTTCTTCTTCTTCTTCTTCTCCTTATAGATCTTTGATCTGTTTCTGAAATCAGGCTGGCCTCTCTTAAGAGGTTGACTCCCAACTATCTCTCCATCTTTTCGGCGGTCTTCCGGGGGGCCGGTAGCTGGCAGGAATCTGATGCGCCACAGCGTGTGGGATTCTGGTGGGATCCATCTTCTGCACGTGCGCATTCCAGTATCTTCTGCGTTGTCTGCCCCATCTCACGACATCCTCTACCTTGCAGATCTCGCGGATAGCCGCGTTCCTCACCCTATCTCGAATCGTCCTTCCTGCTATCCTCCTCAGCGTCCTCATCTCTGCCACCCGTACTTTAGCCTTCCATGTTGTGGTATTCGCTCTGGTCTCAATGGTATTTGTCAGTATAGACCTTACGCAGGTTTTATATATTCTGGCCTCTGTCAGTTCTCATATACTTGTTTTTCCATATTATATCCTTGAGACAACCTGATAGCGCCGAAGCCTTGTTGACTTGTCCTATAATTTCACTGACAAGATCATTTTGACTGAGCAGATCCACTCCCAGAAATTTAAACTTTGTAACCTGTTCTAGCATTCTGTCATTTCAGGATAACCTGCATCCTAAGGGTTCTTTTGAGAATGTCATGGTTTTTGTTTTCTCAACTGAGATCAGTGAGAGAAGTTGGCGGCCGATGTCTGAAATCTATTTAAAAGTCTTTGCAGTTCGACAGTTCTCCATCTACTCTTATTTTAGTGTTGGTCGGTTAGCTGGGAATTTAATTTGGTAAAACTACATTTTAAAAAATATAGTCTTAAATGAAAGCTTAATACAATTTCCCCCACCCCTGAATGATTAAATCATATTTATAAGGATACACTGTTTGGTGATGGCTTATTTTGAGAATGCCTGTCAAATATGTTTGTATATTTTTGTATATAAATAAATCAATGTCAAACAAAAAAGCAATTGAGCTTTCATAATACATTTGAAATAACAAAAAGCTTGTGAATCACTTTGTCTATATTTTGTTAAATAAAGTTTATTTTCTATTAATTAAAAACAAAAACTGTTCAGTTTACCACTCTAAATGTTAAACTTTCAATTATCCGATGTTCATATTATGTTAACACATGTTTTTTTAATACATAATAGAATATTGTTGTATAACCTCGCATTGTTTGACTCTGATTCACTTATATATTAATTTTCATTTAACGCATTTAGATATATACGAAAACATACATAATATTAATTAATGGAGCGGTTGTAATAACATTTCGCTGTATATGCAAATTCGTAAGCGGATTGACAGTAGAAAATTACTCTGTGTGAAATCTACTATTAATAAATTATTTTGCGCTGCTTCAAACAACTAACAATCAAACTCAGTAACACAGGCTTAACCTAAATTATATGCTATTTTAGTACTGAATTGTGAATTGTAAACGTACTCACGCTATTTTGAACGAAAGTTTATTAATGTTAATGCTAATGTTAATGTTAATATTAATTCTCCCTGGCGGAGAGAGCAATCCAACTGCTTAACATGATCGCTTCGGAGATCGAAGTCTTACATATTAGTGAAAGTACGTTTACAAGACAAATACTCTTGACTTTGGAAAGTAAGTTTTATTATATTTTATGGAAATGACATGTTTCGCCTTGCTAAGGCATAATGAAAAGTGTTTGATGAAAAACATTTAATAACGCAAAGGAAAACACGTTATTCCCATAAAAGATAATATAACTTCGAGAAAACGAACATTTTCATTTATGTTAAATAAATCTTACAGACAATTAACACGAAAAAACAGACTTTTTGGAATGTCTCTGTACGCCGGCAGTATTCAGTGATTTTCACAATACAAGTACATATAAAACAAAGAGTCACCATTCGCAGTTGACATAAAGGAGTCAAAGAATCTCTTTCAGCTCACCTCGCAAACAACTGAAATCAATACGTGGCTGTGCTTTGAAAGGAGAGCGGCGGAACCAAAATAAAAATCAAGTAATCTCGCTTCATTCTGTGATAAGTAGTTTTTTTTAGTAAACTCGTGTTTAATGCATCGTATATTCTCGAAAATGTCGAGCGGCTTTGAACTGAATTTGATGCATAAGCTAATTTATAACATTTTATAAAATTAAAGCATATGATCCAGGAGTACTGAGAGTGCTAAATCTGTACGTTCCCCTTAGTTATAGCAGAGCAAGGGGGCATATATTATTTTATGCCCCAAATTGCCGCACAGAGGCCCTTCGAAGTTCTCCTGTATTGAAAGCGATTCGTCTCTTAAATGAGGTTGCAGAAGAGATAGACCTCTTTGGATGCAATTATGGCGAATTCGTAAATGCCCTTATGATAAAGGCAGCAAGCAGATAACTGGCTTTTCCTATTCATAAGGTTCTATGTATATTTCCTTTGTTATTCTTTTTTTTTCACCCTTTACATCGATTTGGCTTGCACTGTAATGATGTAAGGAGTTTTTTCAACAAAATAATAATAATAATAATATGAAAAATGGTCTGTATTGATAAAGTTTCAAGGTCTGACAGGTTAACGCTTCGAATTTCATAATACTGAACAAATTGAGGATCCTAACTAATTCTTAATAATAATAAACTTGTGGAAAAAATTAAGATGGACTTTCATTATGAGATATCATTAAAAACAAATTCTTCTTCTTCCTTGTTGTAGACCTATGTGTTAAATTATAAATAAAACACTTGTTTTTCACCACTTGAGTTTTATATTTTACACGACTAGTTTCGGAAGCTACAGATGCTTCCATCTACAGGTTTAAATATAAACTGTTCATATTTAAACCTGTAGATGAAAGCATCTGTAGCTTCCGAAACTAGTCGTGTAAAATATAAAACTCAAGTGGTGAAAAACAAGTGTTTTATTTACAATTAAATCATGTCCTACCACAAAGTGAATGCCGAAACAATAAATAAAAGACCTATGTGTTTGTTCTCCAGGGTGTTGTTCCTCCTGTGAGGTAGATTCCCAGCTGTCCTCTTTTAGGAAGTCTTCCACGAGGACGAGTCTCATGAGACTGATTATGCAACGCAATATAGGGGAGTCTGGTGGTGTCTATTCTTTGAACATGCCTGTACCAGTCCCTTTTTCGCTGTCTGCTCCATCTTATAATATCCTCAACCTCACATATCTCTCTTATTCTGGTGTTCCTCACGCGATCTCTAAGCGTCTCAGATCGTCCTCAGTGTCTTCATCTCGAAAGTCTTCATCAAAATATAAGTTTTTGAAATGATATGTAACGATTAATATATTTAAGTTTGTCATATACTAAATTAATTCAAATCTGTCAGTTTAACTTTTGTTATTTTTAGTAAAATATATTTAATGGTATGATGATTAATTTATTTATTTTGTATGAACAAGAAAACTATATATATACACGATATTTACCCATTGTTCTCTATATCAAGTAATAGGGATGAGTGGTGTAACATTCTCACACCAGCGAGTGGCTGTGGCAAAATGCATTGAATACTTGGAAAATGGTTGGCGCTTTGTTCCAGAATATCGTGTGGAGGGTGAAATTGGGAAGCTAGAATTATGCTGAACACATTATAATTAGTTTCTTTATGCATTTGAGAAGTGTAAAATTATTATTTTATAGACATAACGCATTCGCGTTAAGGAGCTCAAGGGAATTTGAAATTAACTTAAGTGTCGTAAAAATGAGAAAAAGGTCAGAAGTCTAGAGAGTTTGTATGTTGCAAAACTGAGAGCGAACCCAGGAAATCGAAAAAAACTTGTGAATTATTTTTTTACCATAGGGTAAAAAAATTACAGAGGTAACATACGAGGTCTGTTCAAAAAGTATCGCGAATTTTGAATTTCCGCTGGCTACGTATATTTGATTTTTGATTTTTTTGTAGCGTTATGTTGGTACTCATGTTCCTTACTTATGCTGACAAGGTCGGCCATTTTGAATGTTTAGTTAATTTTTGACAGCTGTTTTGCTTGGATGTGTTTTGGCTCGTCTTCGATTTTTGCCTATTCCAAAAAATGAAAGAATCTGTATGAAATTTTGTGTGAAAAACAAAATAAAGTGCGCGGACGCATTTCGAATGTTAACTGTGGCATATGGTGAAGCTACCTTGGACCAAAGCAACGTTTATCGGTGGTACAAAATGTTCTCAGAGGGCCGAGAAGATATGAACGACGAAGAGCGTGGCGGACGCCCGAGCACGTCAACAACAGACGAAAACATTGATAAAGTGAAGAAAATAGTATTAGTCAATCGTCGAATCACCGTTAGAGAAGTTGCTAATGACCTAAACATATCGATTGGCTCGTGCCATTCGATTTTAACCAATGATTTGGGCATGAGTCGGGTCGCCGCGAAATTCGTGCCAAAATTGCTCAATTTCGACCAAAAACAGCATCGCGTTAACATTGCTCAGGAGATGTTGGACTCGGTCCGTGACGACCCAAATGTGCTCCAGAGGGTCATAACTGGTGACGAATCATGGGTTTATGGTTATGACGTGGAAACCAAAGCTCAATCATCCCAATGGAAGCTGCCGCATGAGCCAAGACCAAAAAAAGCGCGCCAAGTTCGGTCGAACGTGAAGGTTTTGCTCACAGTTTTCTTCGATTGCAGGGGCGTGGTGCATCATGAGTTCTTGCCACAGGGTAGTACGGTCAATAAGGAATATTACCTGCAAGTTATGCGCAATTTGCGCAAAGCAATCCGCCAGAAACGCCCGGATTTGTGGAAGAACAAAAACTGGCTTTTGCACCATGATAACGCCCCTGCTCACACATCGTTGCTCGTGCGCGAATATTTGGCCAAAAACAACACAGTAATGGTGCCGCAGCCACCGTATTCCCCAGACCTGGCCCCTGTGACTTTTTCCTGTTTCCAAAACTGAAGAGGCCCATGAAAGGACGACGCTACGCCACGATTGAGGAGATAAAGACGGCATCGAAGGAGGAGCTGAACAAGATCACAAAAAATGATTTTTTTAAGTGCTTCGAGGATTGGAAAAAACGTTGGCATAAATGTATTATATCCGAGGGGAATTACTTTGAAGGGGACAAAATAGATATTCATGAATAAATAAATACTTTTTGGAAAAATATAAAATTCGCGATACTTTTTGAACAGACCTCGTAGGTAGTTAGAAGTTACATAGGTAACCATTATTTTAAGCAACTTTAACGTTGTTGCATCCGGGTTTAATATTTATTTATTATTTTGTTGAATTGTACTTTACATCATTATCATCTTTAATCGATGTAAAGGGTATAGCTTTTATGTGATAGGTAGCTAATTTATCGCTATTTTTGTCACTTGAATTGTGCATCAGAAAAAATGCAGTGTGACAGTCACACTACCATCGTCGGGAATCGAACCCGGGACCTTCGGGGTCGAGAAATCACTCGGCCACGATGGTCGTCTAAATATTTCTCAAATATAAATTTATTCTTGAATATTTATCAAATATATATTTATTCTGTTTGATCCGAAAACACTTTTAACGTGTAATATTATTTAATGAAAATTATTGAAAGATTACAGAAAATAGGCACATGTTTAACACCATAGATGAGAGGCGCGCGTGATGGTTTGGTCATGTGTTGCGACACGAATGTTTCCTGCATGATAAATTGGAAAGAATAGTCGAGGGATCGATTGGCCGAGGACGGTTTCGCCAGGTGTACCTTAACCCTTAACGTACCGTGTTCAAAACAAAACGCTCGCTCCCATGTGGTCAATTCAGTTTACCGCTAACTTTATCTAAATATCAAGCATATGACTCGATGAATCAAAATTTAATTTATGTCATCTTGTAGGGGATTTCATTAGGAATAGATCGATATCTATAACATACATGGATTATTTGAAAAACATATCATTATTAATTTTTTTCTGGAACCATGCGATTTCTGATATGGAATGCGTCACAGCATACGAGCAACTGACACCAAGTATAAACTTGTCTCGCCCCGCCGCGCCGCGCCGCGGCCGGCGGGGCGAGACTTTACGAGATTTTACGTATGATAAAGGCACCTAGGCAAAATGTATAGTACGTTCAAGACAACGAGTACGTATTAATATTTGTCCCTTTTGGTAAAGTGTTAATATTTTCACAGTTCTGATATTATTAAGTTGCGTGCTGCGTTTCCGTCCACAGTCGGTATTATTACGTACCTATTGAAAAGGCCAAAGATATAATTTATAATACGTTCAAAACAGCGAGTAAGTATTTGTCACTTTTGATAAAGTTGTAAATATTAGCAAAACAAATTCTACCTTAACACGAATGAAGGTGAGGGCAGTCTTAGAAAATATTTTTTTTTGGGATGAAGGAAGTAATTTTTTGCTTTTTTTTTTATTACGAAATATTGAGAACACTTAAATGGAGGATTACAATTTTTTTATAATATTAGGGTCCATAGGTTTTAAGAAAATCAACTTTAAATTGGCAGTGGAAACTCAATTGACCACATGGCAACGCGACGGTTAACCAGATTTGCCGAGTTATGGGCTGCACCTCTTATGCGGAGTCGAAGAGAGTTGGAGAGGACCAAGCGGAGTGGAAGAGGAGATACGTCACCTTGAATCCGTACGTTTTTTTTTATACAATATATCATGGGAATTACATGTTTCGCCTTGCCGAAGCATTTATGAAATTGATGCCTTAACAATGACAAATATGAATTCCCCATAAAATATATTTAAAAAGAATATCTACAATCAGACGTTTTCATTCTTGTTTATTGTTTAACAAGGAGTTACACATTATTATTCAAAATATTATATTCCGTTTGTTTTTTTAACTAACAATCTTTATTCTCAACTGAGTTAGTCTAAATTAATAAACTGATTTTATCGGGACAAGGACAAATATTTATTTCCCATAATATGTAATAAAACCTCTTAAACGTTTTCTTTCGTATGTATTATTTAAGGAGGAGTTTTACATCATTATTCAAGAAAAAATAACATATAAAACGATGTTTTTAAATTACTTCCACTCCTGTCTTTATTTCGACAGCGACCGGTTTCGCCAGGCATCGACAGACTGGTGACTGGTGACAGACCAACGAGCCTGGCGAAACCGGTCGCTGTCGAAATAAAGGCAAAAGTGGAAGTAGTTTAAAAATATCGTTTTATTTAATTATTATTTAATTATTAATTATTATTGAACTTCCCTTAAGAGATTATAGTAAAATCATTTGATTATCTTAAAAAATTACATCATTTACCGTTTTTTTAACTAACCATATCTAATATGAATTATACTTTATTAATATAGTGATTTTATCTAATATAAATATCTAAATATGTTTATTATTAACTTTTAAATGACTTAACGGGCATACCATGAATCATGAACACACAATGCTTTTGTAGTGAAGGTTTCTAATTATAACCCTACAATAAATTTTACGTTTTCAACATTAACTCATTTCCATTGTATGAAACTTTTAATACAAGCCATTCATTTATTACCGATTCATATTTTTGGTTTTGTAGGCGACCATTTTGCATTGGTCATAAATTTTCCGTTTGTGTCTTTATTTGTTATGCCTGATGCTTTTATGTTGAAAATTATGTCAGTTTATTGCACATAACTATCAATTAAATTTATTTGTTAAATTGATGAAATTCGATCCATATATTTCTATACTAACTTGCTTCGTAGTTTTTTTGTGATTCAATTTAAATAGCGTACTTATACTTAAGCAATCAGAAAAAAAAACACTTACGCATTTACATCCAAATAAAACAAATTATCTCGTTTTCAGAAGAAAAAAAAAACTCGTAGTAAGCTTTGACAGAACGCAACTTATATGCATTATTATAATTTGCATAAGTATTTTTGAAATTAGGACAAAAGTTAGCATTTCAGAACATACATTTCTTGATTGTGAATTCTTCAGAATAAAAAAAAAAATTATTTATTTAAATTTCTATTATTCTTATAATAATTTTGTTGAATCGCTCTTTATATCAATACAGCGCGAGCCAAACCGATGTAAAGGGTATAGCTATCATATTGATTATCGTGACACGTGATGGGTAGCTAATCTATCGCGTGAATTTTACATCAGATCAAATACAGTGAGACAATCACATTGCCATCGCCGGGAATCGAAACCGGGACCTTCGGTGTGGCAGTCAGATTACTTACCACTCGACCGCGAAGGTCGTCATTATTATTATTCCTAGTAATGCTTTTAATCATTCGAAAATAAACATTAACATATTTTCATGCATGTCATTTATTAAAATTTCACGTATTATTACTATACAAAATTAAAAATTTCTGTACAAAACAATGTTTAAACAAAAATCATGTTTACCACCCCCGATCTGTACGTATATAAATGAGTCAGTTTGTAACAGTGTCACCAGTCTGTCGAAGCCTGGAGAAATCGGTCGCTGTCAAACTAAAAAAAAGCCGAAGTAATTAAAAAACGTCGTTTTATTAATTTATTATTTAAAATGAGTTCCATCTAAAGCTTTAAGTAAAATCAATTGATAATCCATTGTTTTGGCTAAAACACTTTGATATTTCAACATTATTAGCTGTTATATTAAAACACTGTTAAAGAATATCACATTTGATTTTATTTATTTTTAAAGTGTATCGCGACAGCCGTTTCGATAACCAATGTTACCATCATCAGGTATTACAATTAACACACTCCCTTGAAAATAATACATTCAGTTTATTGCAACACCTGATGATGCTAACATTGGTTAGCAAAACAGCTGTAGCGCCAATTTCAGAAGAAATAACATTAATTGTGATATTCTATAACAGTGTTTTAATTAAACAGTTAAATCATTTACTTACCTACTTACTTAAACAGCCATTGTTGTCCATTGCTGAATATAGGCCTCCCCCATACTTCTCCACGTATTCCTGTCTTGTGCCTATCGCATCCGTTCGCCGGCAATTCTTCGAATGTCATCGGACCATCGTGTGGGGGGTCTCCTTCTGTTTCTTTTATTTTTGCGAAGTCTTCACTCCTCCACCCTTCTGGTCCAACGATCGTCTACCAATCTGGCAACATGTAACGCAAATGACCATTTAAGCTTAGCAACCCTTTCGACGACATCTGTTACTCCCGACCTTCTACGTATTTCAGTATTTCTTATCTCGACTCTCAGACCGGATAAGAATTACTGATATTAAATCTCTTCTTCTATATTCGCCATACTTTGTGTTGTTGTGATGATATATTTTTCTTTTTCTTTTTTATATACTTTGTATATACTCGTACAACACTTATATTAAAAAATAAAATTATATAGACATGTTTCGGACAACCAGTCCTTCTTCAGTGATACATATTATAAAGATACATATTTGAAATATATTAAATCATTTGATTATCTTAAAAGGTTTTACCCACTAGAAACTTTTAAACACGGGTAGTTCCATAGATCACGACGCTCAGTAATAAGGAAAAGAATAAAAAAAAGAAGACTTGAAACTGCTTATTTGCTTCGGAGTGCATGGATATGTTTGAAAATTTTAATTAACGTGTACGAGTACGTAGGGAGAAATACAACGGTTTGTAGTTTGCTGAAGCTACACAGAATTCTCTAAAATTACATAGACTAGTATTTGTACTACACTCCCTGGAAAATATTTACTTGGGCGTACACCGCGCTGCAACCAGCCGTGAATTTATGGAGTTCATAACCTCCAGGGGATGAGTCTGTTGGACGCGGCTATAACTTATGCATCGGACGAAATGTGCGCGGGTTTGACGGCCCGGGGCTTACTTAAGACGAAACCTGAAAAAGATCCGAAATAAAAAGGAAAATTCTACGCGATATGGTATTTTTGTGATTTACGGTCGCATTGGAGATGGTTCACTTAGCCAGAAGAGATTGGGGTTTTTAACATATTCATAGATATGCTCGTATATAAAATAATATTTGCAAGTAAAATTTGTCTCTTTTGAAGGTTTTTTTTAGCAACACAAAATATACATTACAATATAAGCTACAATTGACAACATATTTTTATGGTATCATAATTTTGTTTTATTTCCGCGACAGCTGTTTTGTCAACCTCTGTTGAGATCATGAGGTGTCACAATAATTTTTTCAACTGTTAAAATTAATTTTCATCCAAATTCACGAAAATTAATTTTAACAGTTGAAAAAAATATTGTGACACCTCATGATGTCAACATAGGTTTACGAAACAGCTGTCGCAAAAAAAGTGATTCCATAAACAGCAATTATAATTTAACATAATGTAAAAGTATCATAGTGTTTCTGCCAAAACAATGGACTACATTCTATATGTTTTTTTACGCATAATCCATAATAATTTTAAATATGTATAAAAAAGAAACTAATTAACCACTACGCCAGATCTCCGAAAAGACGCCAATCTGTTATTTTATGACATACTTATCTCACTTCCTCAACATTTATATGTCGTGTCATGCACGCACTTTGAAATCTCCGACTCCTCACGTGGCAGACATTTGTGGGAGTGTTTCGCCTTGTTTTGGCATTATCAAATGGAAGGAAATGAAAACGCCTATTTTCCAGAAGTTTTATTTTATTTTATGAGAATGAAATGTTTTGTCTGTCTAAGGTATTATTAAATATCACGAATTTATAGAAATTCTCAAAAACGACCAAACATATTTTTATGGAAAATTAATCTGTAGTTTTTTTTATCGTTCTTATGATAAAAAAAATGTTATTTTATTATATTTAAATTTATTTTTAATATATTATAATATTATAATAAAACGGTTTACCTTAATCTTCAAGACTATATATAATTTAATATTGGTTGAGACGTCTGTTTTCATAATAGTTTCATAATATTTTGTGGGAGAGACATGCTTTAGACTTTTTAAGTATTATAAATATTGCAAACGTGCCATAAACGATACACAAATTAATACAAACAAATGTAATATATCTGGACATAAAAGTACGGCAGGGTAATCTTTTTCTCTATTCTTTTAGAGAAACTGCGTGGTTTTGTTTTATTATACAATAGTAAAATTTCACATTATTTACATAACTGTTTCTTCTGAACTTGAAATCAAACTACCTTTATTCTAGATTCGCCATCGCTTTGTATTGTGTATTCACATTTAAATAAATAGAATTACTCATTTTATTATCACAAAACTTCACTATTTTGTTATTGCGGACAGATTTAGGTTTTTATTTGGTCCTTCTTCTATGCACAAATTATTTTTTTTATTTAAACCAAACTTTCTCATATAAAATTTTCTGAAGTAGTAGGTGACACAGATAATCAATCAATGACGATTAATAATTTCATTTAAATCCTATCTTATCCCGGGTTGGGGTGGCGTGTCGGGAATAAACTAAATTTTCTAACACGGGGTGAGCTAAAGTGTCTGTTAAGGGCTTAAGTAAGATCTCTTGTTTAGCGTTTCAGCCCTCAAATGAAATGATACGTAAGGGACAATCTAATAACGGACAAAGCACTTAACTTTCCTTCCCGACTCTGCGACAGGAAACGAGTAGAACAAACACTTTTAACAAGCGAAGAAAGTTTCTCCCATAACGTTTACTTTGTCTTACCGAGAGCATGCCGGCTCTTCTCACGGGATCTTTTAGGTTAAGTTTCGATCTGGTACACAATTCTTTGCGTCACGCGCCAAGGTCATGCTGCAAATAATGATAATCTGATGTATGTAAAGAAAAAACCCGTTTAAGCACATTTAAAATGTTCTAAGGATAAAGTTAATACTAACGTATACTCTCAACACACTAAATAAAGTGTAAACGCACACAGTAAGAAATACTGGAATATCTGATTATTCTATTATTCCATGCATCCATTTTTAACGTGATTTTTCTTAAAATTTGATTGATCTCATTATACCATATGTTTACAAATCTTCCTCAAGATGGTGCTATATTAATGATACCACCACCACCAATGTTTATTAATAATTTTTTTTACATGTTTCAAAATTATTTTTAAGTGTATGAACATTTTCTACTACGTTTTGTTTTACTATATTTTTTCTTCTCTTAATAATTCAGTGGCGGTTTCATAATTTGTTATTATCTATAAGATGACTCATATATTGATATAACTAACTAACTAACTAGCTAACTAACCATCACGTCGTCTCCCTGGAAAGGGTAGGCAGAAAGAATGGACTGCCACACTTTAACCGATGCGGCACTCCATCCTTCTCTTTTCGCCCAGCGAGAGATGCGGTGTGATGGGTTGCGAACCTCATCGGCACCAACAAGAATCTCCCGCCCACACTTCGATCGTCCAACGTCCACAAAATAAATCTTAAACAATTTATATAAAATACAATGATATAAAATAAAATAACAAAACACTTGACGTATAATTTGTTAAGGTAGATTAAATTGCTTATAAAAGCTTTGCTTCGTGAACATAATCGAACGCAAATCCTTGGATGAGTAGTCAAATTGTATTTTCTTAATTTGCTAAGTTTGAAAATAAATAAATAAGGAAAAAAATCATCAGTTAAAGCTTATCAATATCTTATATCGCGCTACAGCCCATATCGAGCCTTGGCCTCCGTCAAATATCGCCTCCAGTAGTCCCTGTCCTCAACAGTCCTCCTTCAGTTCGGCACCCGGAGAAGTTGTGTGTGTTTTTTTTTTTAATAATTTATGTGAATTAAATGTTTCGTCTGTTTAAGGCATTATCAAATGTCATGATTTAATAATGCTTTAATTGGCGAAACATGCCATTCACATAAATTATAATAAAACTTCTAGAAAACGTACGTTTTCATTCGTATTAATGATAAAATATGGAGGTTTACATCATTGTTCAAGAAACAATAAATCTCTTTTTAGAATATTTGGATTTAAAAAAATATGTATGACGCAGTTCAGTTTGCGTGTGACGCAGTGATTGTTCATTCCAATCCATAGTTTGACCTAGTATATATGTACGTGATGCTGCCTTGTGGCAACAAAGTGGCTACGCTTTCGCTATGTTGTCCCTACAGCGTGCCACGTTAATCTAGTACCGGGCTACGGCTGCGTTATCTCGTGTGCTCTGTGGGCGTCCGTAATTACATGACATGCCGTTAATAGCGTTCGGTCTACTCGTTGAGGGTATATAACTGACCTGAACTTTGTCGAACGTCCGGCACATGATAGGAGATCTGGTCATGTTAATAATATTATTAGATTTCTGGCATGCTAATAACATTATGAACCAGCTATCATGCTACCAGTATCACCAAAATCTGAAATTCTAGGTAATACTATGGATAATTTACATGATTATAGCATTCAAATCAATTTAATGAAAAAAAAATTGAACGTGTTTTTGTTTTCTGTATATCATTGAAAACCAGGAATATTTAAAATTTAAAAACCTTTCGCTATGACATAATTGACAATCTAACAATCTAATGAGACTGCAAGGTTCTCTGAAACTTGCTGCTGCGTTTTGTCACAGATTTTTTTTCACATGATAACCAGTATCTTTAGATTGAAGGGTCGAAGCAGGAGGAGTTGGAGGCGAAGAATACTGGAGGCTAAGGCTCAATATGGGCTGTAGGGCCATCGAAGAAGATGAAAAAGAACCAGTATCTTCAATATTGATTTTAATGAGATTATATGTGTATGTCAACATGTGCAACATCGAAAAAAACATTATGTGTCATTACATTATGTGCTAAATTAAAAAAAATGGTGGATTCGTGGAACATAAATTAAATAGACAATATGTGCACCATCTAAAAAGAACATTTTGTGTTAAACTATTTTTATTTTATATTATTTGTTTTAGATTTATTTTGTGGGTGTTGGACGATCGAAGTGTGCGCGGGAGACGCCTATTGGTGGCGATGAGGTTCGCAACCCATCACACCGCGTCTCCCGCGGAGCGAAAAGAGAAGGATGGAGTGCCGCATCAGTAAAAGTGTGACAGTCCATTCTTTCCGCCTACCCTTTCGGGGAGACGGCGTGATGGTTAGTTAGTTAGTAAGTTATATGTGTATACTTTTTTCAGAACTTTTTTTATGTTTTTATGAGATACCATTATTATTTATAAAGTTTTGATGATTAAATATATCTAATCCTCTTGCATCGGAGCCATGTTAATTGGCATGCTATGGAGTGTACATATTTGCTCCCCTAATTTATTATAAGCCAACATGGCCCCTATACGCAAACCGCATACAACATGAAACCAATCGCGAATCCGACTCCGTTATATTTGATTAATATACAGATGTGCGATATACTATTCAATGTTTCCGACTTAGTTATACATGGTGATCTTAAATTGAAGATTCGTGACTAGAAAACAATTCGATTTATATTTTGGATGGGTGCACTTAAAGTAATCACGACAATTAGGATTATATCCACTGAATCCAATATGGCAGTATATAATGGAGATCTAGTGACTAATCTTTGAATGACTTTACTTTGTTTATCCCAGCCAATTATCTGCGACAATGGCAACATAGATTATTT
The DNA here is from genome assembly GCA_022606425.2 of Lepidostoma basale. NCBI lineage: Eukaryota > Metazoa > Arthropoda > Insecta > Trichoptera > Lepidostomatidae > Lepidostoma > Lepidostoma basale. Next base: position 340,017 of record JAHDVF020000566.1, on the reverse strand, counting down.
TATCTGCCACTGTGTAGAACCAATCTACCTAAGGTAATGCCCGTGAGCAGGGCAATAATCCTTCTAAACCGCATCTCTTCGGATGTGGACATCTTCCACTATAGTGAGGTTACCCTCAGAAAGCATCTATCTCTTATAGTATAAAATCGGTATTTTTGCTTCTCTTGTTCTTCTTATTGTTTCTTTTTACTTAAATTTTCTTAGTTTGATTAATTTTTTTATTATCATGTGTTTATTTGTTCTTCTTAATATAATTTTTTTTCTTACTATATTCTCTTTAATTATTTATTTACATATTGCTGTTATTAATATTTTTATTATTTTCATTGTAATTATAAACGAATCCTAAATTATATACAGAAGTGAACCTTGGAGCTGGCCGAAGAAGGATGAAAGGATGAATAACGACCTTCGTCGTATAGTGGTAAGAGCTCTGATTTCCATGCCGAAGGTCCTGGGTTCGATTCCCGGCGATGACAGTGTGATTGTCACACTGTCTTTGGTCTGGTGTATAATTCATGTGACAATAAAATGGCGATAGATTGGCTACCTATCACATGTAACGAGAATCAATATAATAGGTAAAAAATAAAAATTGTGTACAGTAATTGGGTTTAAACGACCTGTTGTGTACAGACAAAAAAAAATTAGGAAATGAGATGATTTATATAAAACGATATGAAGTAATATTCTAGAGACGAGATTTGTTGTTCTAATACATTTCAAAATAAAATATGAACTCGGCCAATCTCAATAAAAACCTGTATTTTCAACAAATTAATTATTTTGATACATCTAAATTAGATTTTCCTTCTGCGATCTAAAAAGATTGATGTTACAGTACACGTGTTTGTCATTCTTCTAAAATATTTCATCGTAAACAACTCTCCGATGTGATATAGATTCACAACACAACGATCAATCAACTCAAAATGTATACAAACAACAGCAATTTCTTTATAAATAAGTGGTCCAATTTGAAATACAGACAGTATTCGTTTTCTATCCATCTCTTACGACTAGTTTTATGCTTCAGAGGTAAAGAGCGGCAAGTCTTGAATGTGCAAAAAAATGTATTTATGTGATTAAACCATACTGATCAAGTATTATTATGATGGTATCATGAAATGTTTTCTTTGTCATTATTTGTGTATAATATTATAATTTTTTTTTTTAATTTTCCATGAATTCGTGAATGTCCATAATGATGAATGTCTTAATGTTTCGATATATACAATAGTTTATATCGTTATCCTGACGATGAAAGTGTAAAACCTTCCATACATGTCTAGTTGATTACATGATTTATACAAAGTGAAACATAGAATAGCAAAAGAAGGATGAAATTAGAATAAATGCAATAGAAATGAGATCCCTCAGAATAATATGTGGGAAAAACTGTATACGATAGAGTGTCAAATGCAAATATGAATGCGGTGCGAATGAAAGTGTTATGAAAAATAATGAAAGGGTCGTTAAGATGGTTCGGACACATGAAAATTATGAATGAAGACAGAATGGTGAAGAAATTATATGTAAACGATATGAACGGAGCAAGAAAAAGTAGAAGGCCGAGGGAAATGTGGTACGACCAAATCAACCAAATATTTAATGTCGGTCACATGAAGAGACGGAGAAATCGCACATTCATACAGCAAGTCATACACGTGCGTCGATTCTTCGAATTTTTTACCTTTAAAATTTGATAAATTTGATCATGATAAGTTTTTCTCTTACTCTACGACTCAGTACTCCATTTAAATCGTGTACGTATGTTTCTAATTTTTTTTAAATATTTTTTAACTATCTTTATTTTTAATTAACTAATTAACTAACTAACCATCACGCCATCTCCTTGAAAGGGTAGAAAGGGTAGTAAATGGACTGTCACACTTTAACCGATGCGGAACTCTATCGTTCTCTTTTCGCCCTGCAGGAGACGCTGTGTGGTGGGTTGCGAACCTCATCGCCACCAATAGGCATTTCCCGCGCACACTTCGATGGTAAAACAGCCACAAAATAAATCTATAACAAATAATATAAAATAAATGTATTTTCAAAATCCTACTGCTAATGATCTATTTTTAATGCTCTCATTGTGCATTGCATAAAAAATTCTAACACCATTGATTTACCATTTCTGTACCCGTTTTTTTTAATTAATTTAGTTGCAAGTTTGCTTATTACATGAAGAATAAAGTGGATTTATAAATAAAAATAAAATAAAAGTACTGGTCAAGCAATGGTTGCAACCAGAAAAAATATATTTTATTTATATTTTTTATTGTTTTTTTTTAATTGATTGATTGGTCTTAACGGCTTTAACCCGCGACATGCTATTTTAAGCTGTGGTTCCTAAAACTACGTATACCCTGACGGCGGAGATATTTTACGATACTCTTTTATCTCGAGCAAACAATGCGCACGAGAGCAATTCGCTGAGCTTGCGTTCGAAAAGTCGATCGCAAATCACATCAGGCACGTACCCAATATGTTCTGACTTGGCAGACGGCATGTTTGCAGAAGACTTCTCACTACTGCATACAGTTTCATCTTCGTGATATAAGCGTAAACAATTGTATTATAATTGTATCTCAACAGAGACGAAGATGTAAATTGGAAACTGAATATGGTTGATCAAGGTGTTGACAGGACTTATGACCTGTCATTGGTTGGGTTAAGCGCACGCTTTATGTAATTACAACATTCCCTAATCCACTTTTTTCTTTATGACCATGTATGGCAAATTTTTGGAAGTTGTAAAATGTTACAAATCTATGCCAGGTTTCACATGTCAGTTTCAATGTGCCATCTATGAAGGCTTTGATTACATATGTAAATCTTTTTAAGATTACTCTATATATAATCTACATACTAACGCCATCTATGGAGATTTATGTTTATTAAGCATTAGGCAGAACATCTTTTTACTTCATTGTGAATGGCTACCCCGCCATTAGCGCATTGTTAGAAGCCGCCTGGAGACGTCACACTCCTATTTATATGCCAAACAATATACCAGATATGATTACAATATTTTGATTGACCATGTCTGACAAATATGACATGGTCAAGACATGGTCATAAGAAAAGGTGGAATAGGGAATGTTGTAATTACATAAAGCATGCGCTTAACCGAACCAATGATAGGTCATAAGTCCTGTAAACACCTTAATCAGTTTCCGATTTGCATCTTCGTCTCTATTGAGATACAATTAAATCATGAATTGATAACCCGCAATGGGTGAAACCCAGTATTCGTATACAAGTATATGCATACATTCAAAAAATTGTATTATACATTATAATCAATTGTATTGGCCAAAACACTATGATACTTCTTATTCTTCTTCTGATTGTTGATCTTACGATCTGTTTAAGCAGGATATATACTTTCGTCCTGTGGTGAAGACGACCAGCCTACTCTCCATCTCTTTGGTGGTCGTCCTGGTGGTCGACGGTCCTCTAGAGTCTCGTTCATCTCTATCTTAGGAATTCTTGCTTGATACATTCTCTCGATGTGGACTCTCCAGAATCGTCTTCTCAATATGTTTTCAATTTTGCAGGATTATACATTATAATCCGACAATCCGACAGATATGAGTTAAGCCAGTCTATGGCATTTCCTTAAAAACCATACGTGATCGCTAAATGTGAAGTTTAATATAACGTCGTATAAATTGAATGTTGAAAGATATATATTATAATTATGAGTTTGTTAAATCGCTTTTTAGATCATAACAGCGTAAATCAAATTTATGTAAAGGGTAAAGCTATCATACTGATTCTCGTGACATGTAATAGTTAGTTAAACACACGCCATTTTATTGTCATGTGAATTTTACCCGAGACCAAAGACAGTGTAACAATTATACCGCCATCGCCGGGAATCGAACTCGGGACCTTCGATATGGCAGTCAAAGCGCTTACCACTCGACTAAGTTATATATTTGTATCCTTATACAATTTTTTAATTCATGTATTCGTATTCTGTAATAATTTAAAAATATTGGCTTCTTATATGCAATTAAAACAGATCTAATGATAAAATACAAAATAAAAAAATATGTGTTTTTTTTTCAAAACTTACACAGTGTTTTTGAATATTTTTATATGATGAAATCGGTTTTTATTTGGTACGTTTTTATTTGAACCAGCCAATATATACGTATACAATATATGTTTTCAAGCCACCTGAAATAAATGTGTTCCAATAAACGAAGGTACATATATATTATGTAGAGCAGATATGAATACTAACAACTTCATTTAGATATCACCTCTCATATTACGAGTATTACAGTGATTTTGCAGGAGTATCAAATTTATTCATATTCCGTGACAGTTACGAAGGGTTCCGAGTGACAAGTATTTTTACATACAAAACAACCCCTCATGGAATCCCCTCCTCGGTTTTCGAAAGACGGAGGGTAAATTCTATAGGGAAAAAAATTAAGGTATTCTGAATGTGGCATTCATCATTTTATCGAAGGGCGTTTTTCAAATATTTTCCGTCCCCAAAACGTGACAGTTTTCACCTGTCAGTTGATCATTTTTTAAATGTGAGTAAGTGGCGTTACGGGAAATTGAAGAAATCTAATCTCTATATACGAGTACGTTGCTCTCGGTCATTTCCTGTAGAAAAAAGGTGTCTCGAAAACTATGTATTATTATATTATAGACAAAGATGGCTCAAGTACTCTTGTGATTTGAATATAGGAATCATTGTAAAAACCATCCCGAAGTTCAAAGACCAAAAAGTGTAAAAAAAAACTGAAATAACAGTTTTAACCAAATTTACCAAATTCTAAGTGTAAAACTATCCTGGTTGAAATCGTGTAGTATGTTTTCATATACATAACAAAATGAAATATATATTTTTATAAGAGTTCTACATCCAGCAGTGGAGATATCGATATTGAAGACTAAGCAAAATAATAACATAACTCTGTTTTATACACTGAGTTTGTTTACATTTATTTTTTATTTCATTTTGAGAACATTTCGAATTTCATACGTTCTTTCGAAATATTTCGAGAGAACGTATGAAAGCGAAACACTGAATTCACAGCAGAAGAATGAGAGGAGAATAAATGTAGAAGATATGAGATCTCTAAACGTATGCGTGGTAAAACAAAATTTTTAATGCTAAAATCAGGGAGAAATATAGAGCAGAATAAAGTATCACAAAGAAAATTATTAAATAATCACCTTATTGGCCGGGATATATGAAATGCATTGTTGAAAAAATAAAACGTTTACAATGTGAATGGAGAACAAACTCAGGGATGACCAGTAAAATTTGGCATGATTAAATAATTCAAATTTTAAAGTTCGGCCATATTAGAATTCGGAAGAATCAACTTAGATATTCGGCTCGCTGTATGAGTGTGGAGGATGCTAGAGATGTAAGAATAGAGTTGTGTGGCGATCCATTTTTTCTCCCAACCATTCCGGGGAAATGATAAGAAGGTTTATTGTTGTTGTCGAGAAAATAAAGCAACGTAATTTATGTTTTTTTAGACTATCAGCACGTTCATCTTATTGATACATTTACGAGTATTAACCTTAAATATGAACGAATTGAGGCATCAGTTATTTACCAAGTTGTTTTCAAAGAAATTTATTAAAGTAATTTTATATGAAAAAAAAAAGATTTTTTTGTTCTTTTGAACAAAATTAGAATTTGATCGAAGAACTTTTCTCACCCAGATTTGAAATTTAAAGAAAAAAAATTTTTTAGTGAAGACTATTTTTTTTATCAAAATAATCCCAGCTTTTGTGTCCCGTGGGAAGATTTGCACGCTGCGGGATGGATTACCTCTCAGGCACGTAGAATAATTTGTTATCAAACAAGTATCCTGTATGCAGATTTAAGTTTGTGGCACTCTGGTCCTGACGCATTATCAACGGTCGTCCGATTTAATCGATATGATTATTCAGTACTTGAACAAATCTTACTTACGTTATAATAATAATCATCTGAATACTCGTATAACAAACTTCTTAATTTAATGACGTATGTCGCCCACGTAAAGAGTCTGGGAAATCGATGTGCGTGGATGACATGAATTTGAAGAATCAAGAGAAGTATATTGGAAATAAATAGTGTAGGGATGATTATTTAATGAATTGAATGAGAACCAAATAATTATTTCATCTTGGAATAGAATAGTCTTATATATTTTTTTTCATTTTTTACGTCTGTTAAAACTGACCACATTAAAAAAAAAAGTTTAATTATTTATTTTGTGTACACAATATTTAACTACGCCGGTGCAGGGCTTCTGTGTCCGAAGCTTGTTATGCTTATATTAAATTTTAAATGAATTGTATTTTTAATAAAATTTAGTTTCACAAATAAAAATATTGTACAAACCTGTTTTTGCATAAACATATTTTTCTCAGATTAACCCTTCAAATAGTTATAAGATATCCGCTAACATTCTTAAGTTTAGAATGTGTATATTTTAAATTTTTAATTATATCTCAATAGAGACGAAGAAACAAACTGGAAACTGACTATGGATGATCAAGGTGTTTACAGGACTTATGACCTGTCATTGGTTGGGTTAAGCGCACGCTTTATGTAATTACAACATTCCCCATTCCACCATTGTTATGATCATGTATGATACATTTTTTTGGAAGTTGTATATATACTCCAAATCCATACTTATTTTCACGTGGCAGTTCCAGTTAGCCATCTATGTAGATTTGATTGTACTAATTAATTTTTTAGATTAATCTATACAATCCATCCACTAACGCCATCTATGAAGAATGATTGTTTTTAGCATTTAGCAAACTACTTTATTAACACAATGCGAAGAGGCTACCGCCTCCTATCGCTCTGTTAGAAGTCGCCTGGAGTATCCACTCCTATTTTATACGCTAAATAATTGACCAGAATATTTACAAATATTTGTGAAACATTTCACAAATATGTGTATATTTTAATTTAATTAAGTAAGTATGAGTAGTTCAATCACGTGGAATTTGAACTAGTTTTATAACTGAGTTAAAAGTCTTAGATGTAGATGCAAATTTGGTAATGCATGAACTAAATTGGTATGAGTGCACAGAAGTCAATAAACTTCAACATTTATACTTGGAAATGTGTATGGAAAGCATTTCACTTTTAGGGGGTCACTACATACATGCTATTTGAATATTTTATCATTCATTGACTTCCAATATCCTCGATGAACATATAGCGGAAAAGTTTGAAAGTGGGCGTCCTAACTATACATCATATACGAGTATTTTGAATATTCGGTTTTGTATTTTCGAGACATTCCTGTGCAATTTTTGTGTAAAAAAATAACGTTCAAGAAAAAAAAAATTTACACCAATTTTATTTTGTTTTTTACCACTACTTACCGGTTTCACTCCAAACGGAAATTAATCAGTATTTATACAATTTAGTAGAAAAAATAAAATCACTTAATTATCTGAACAAAAAGAAAATTCAAGTATGAAGTATGTTTTGTTTTAAAAATAACTTAATAAATTTATTTAAAGTTTAAATTATTATTGCAAATCTGTTTAATTAAACGGAATACGAGTACACTTTAATATGACTACAAAAATAGTATCGTATTTGTTGGTTAAATTTTTTTTATTAGCACTACGAAAGTGTTTTTCAAATGCTGCTTTTATCTATGGTAAATGTGGACTAAAAATCCAGCATGATATTTAACGCTCCTGAGAATCTACATAACTCTTTTGAAGTTCTTGTAAAATAAAAATGTTATAACAAGTGAACTAATTATGACGCTGTATATTTTGAAGAGTAGGTAGATAGGACAGAATGTGAAACCTTTTTCAATATATTATTATCTTACATCTTCTTATCAATACATTCTGACAAGCATACTCAATGATTGTTTTGATCGACTTTAAGTAAGAGTTTAATAAAAAATTAAATCATTCTTTGTTTAAAGGATAGGAGGACTTAAGTGGAGGTGGGCTGGCCATAAACGAGTACATCGGAGAACCGACAGCCGACAGTTCTGGAGTGGATACCGGGCACTGGAGGTCGTAGAGTTGGACGTGCCCCTGCTCTGGTGGACCGACGATATTAAGATTGCTGGACTTGGATGGAGGAAAATGGCGATAGTTATGGAGCAGTGACATTCTTTGGAAGAGGCATACGTTCGGCATTGGACGACAGACCGCTGATAAGGTAATATAAGGTTTTTACTGAAATTTAAAATACGGTTATAATATCACAATTTCTTTTTATTCACTGAGAGTGTCGCGACAGCTGTTTCGCCAACCGATGTTGGCATCATCAGGTGTTACAACAAAACTGAGTTTTATTGTAACACCTGATGATGCCAACATCGGTTGACGAAATAGCTGTCGCGACATTCTTAGTAACTAAAAATAAATTGTTATATTATAACAGTGTTTAAAATTTTAACAGTAATAATGTTGAAGTATCATAGTGTTTCTGCCAAAACAATGGACTATTTAATATAAGGTTTGTTTTTGGCCTTGCTTCACTTATGTTCTCTCATTCACTACATTTGTAAGAACCATTCATAGTAAATCTAATTTTAAAAAACTTTAACTAGTTTTACACCATTTTATTTTTGTCAAATCCAATCGGTTTCGCCCCCACTGAAAGCTTCGTTAGGGTTATAAAATAAATGGTTTATTTTGTAACCCTGACGAAGCTTCGGCGGAGCGAAACCGGTTGGTTTTGCCAAAAATTAAGTTGTTTAAAACTAGTAAAAGCGTTATTAAAATTATTTTAAATAATGCCACACCATAAATTAAGTTTTTCATAAGATATAACAAAAAAAATATTTGATTTTTAAAGCAAATGATTTTTTTTAAATACCCGTTTAGTAAAATGTGATACATTTCGTGTTCAATAATAATATTGTGTATGATATTTAAAGTTATAATAGTATACCAATAATATAATGCAAACATGATATTCTAGCCTTCTAACGCAAAAATGCTGGATCTAAAACTTTCACGTTAAAAAAGCTAGCTCCTAACCTAGAATCCGTGGTTTGTCATTGAACTCAGTGAATTCGTTAAACAATTTCAATTCTGATATATCCGTCAAACTGTTGCCTTGATCATAAATACGATTCTTGGAACAATGGCATATATTTACAGAAATAGGTAATAATGATTTCGCACCGGAAAAAACGAATTCGATTGAAAGCGTCAGAGAAAACGGTCAAAGCTTTGTTCACGTCTGTTTGTAATTGTCCGCAACTGTGTTTATTTCTGCGATGTGAATTTGTGAGCGAAATTCGAAACAAATTTGTCTTACAAAAGTTCATATGGAAACAAATAGAACAAGGAAGAAACAAAATTTTTCCTTATGTGTTAGTCAGCCTTTCAAAAAGTATTTTCATATGTGTATGTTGCAATTCTTTTGCAAGAATAAGTAATTATTTCAATGGAAACATAATGATTATCTAAATGGTGATAAGAAATCAAATGAATTTCAAATATTTCAGTTATATCTCCAAAAAACACCGTTTTGAGTATACATGATATAAAAATCATATTTTTGTATTTGTTGGGACGTTATTCGTGACAATCTACGCACACCAAGGTTTATCTATTTTATCATTTTATTTCAGACGATGTAGTGTGGAACCGAAATCGGTTATAAAAATAAAAAATACATTAAGTTTACTCTACATTTATCAAAAGAAAAAGAAACTGTTTTTAAATTTACTATCTCGAATTCTGTACATAATATTGGAGGAAAACGATAATAAACGAACACTTTTCCTACACTCCTTTTTGTCTAGGAATTAGCAAGTTGTGTAGGAAGTTTCATATTCCTTCATAGTTTCCACTCTTTCCGCTTTGTAATAATTAATACCTGTCTGTATTGGAGAATGTTACTAGTTAATTAATTTCTCTTCCGCTGAAGCGCGCGGAAATGAAATGTTTGTCGAATAAGGGAAGATAAATTTATACTTCTCTCAACGTTACATGTTTTAATCATTAGCCCATGCATTTAAAATAGTTGGAATAAGCATTAAAGTCTGGAAAATACTATTCTGAACTAAAAATGTGTATTTGCTGAATAAAACATTTTTAAATTTTATACTTCTTTGTAATTGTAATGTATAAGAGCCAGCCAGTTGTACTTTTAACTGGTTTTACTGATATCATTGGCTCTCAATGGTTTAACTGATATTATAAACTCCCAAAGATTAACTGATGTCATTTGTTCTCAGTGGTTTTACTGATATCGTTTACTCTCAATGGTTTACTGATATGTTCTCAATGGTTTTACTGATATCATTTGCTCTTAAACAATATTATCATTATTATTATTATTTTGTTGAATCGTTCTACACATCATGACAGCATGAGCCAAATCGATGGGTTTTATTACAGGTAATAAACCGCCACACTGTTCTTTCTTGACATACTATTGTGCTTAACCTAACCAATGACAGGTCATAAGTCCTGTAAACACCTCGACCACCATATTCTGTTTCCAATTTGCATTTTCGTCTCTATTGAGATACAATTAATCCTTGAAATGATAACCCGCAATGGGTGAAATCCAGTATTCGTCTACAAGTATTTGTATACATTCAAAACATTTTATTCTTGTTGACACACCAATTATGTCCCAACTAGGTACATAAATAGGTATGACCTTATTGGCATTTTGGATTACTTTTTAACGAAATGTTGGGATAAATAATTTGTCATTAAGAAGGTCAGTAAAGGATATTGCGGGGCCAGAGTTCTAAACACATAATGGTTAAAGTTAATTAATTGCTTAAAAAAATTGTTGTGGAAATAACTTAAAATATATAGAGGTAACGGGGTATTAAGTAACTTAAGTCCGCGGGAAAACGGTTAAATAATTTATTGAAATGGGGATTTTAAAGTCTTAAGCTTTTCTCGGATAAAGTAAGTTGCTTAAGTAGTAAACTTCTTTTGAATTTGCTTTTCATTTGAAAAATTTAGTTTTTTCAAGAATCCCATTTCTTAATTGAAAGCAAATAAATGTTTTTTTTTAATATTACATAGTACAATATTTTTTTTATTCTTTTATGATATTGATTTTTATAGCACACTTTTCGTGGGAGATTCACTTCAAGGGAGCTCTTGGTCCGGAAGTTTCTCTTAAAAAGGAAAGTTTTAAGAGAGCTTCTGAAAACTCATTCGTTGCCCTGATTTCGGATATTCTAGAGCAGCTTGTTCCATGCCACCGGTCGAGTCCCGCAATGTCAAAAGCACGATCCGAAAAGATTTGAGCTCCTTGGCGCCGTGAGACAAGAAGTTTGTTAATTGACTCATCTTTTGCAGATCGTGGCGTTGACTGCCGAGGATGAAATTCGATAAGCTTGCGTAGGTCTGTGAAGTAGCGGAGTGCTTGTTCATGTAAGGCTGTTATAACTTACCATCACGTTGTTTCCCTAGAGGGGTAGATAGATAGGACTGACTGCCACGAGCTTCTTCTAAATTCATACATAGTAACATGCACGCTCGTCGAATGTGCCGCTTTTTAGTAATTAATTAATTAATTTGATCATGCCATGTTTTTCTCGGCCATCTTCGGCTTTTTTCATTCACACTCTTTGTATACCTACAACTTTATAACCATTCTTCTTTTATCCCTTCATTCCATTTGGTATAACTATCTCGGCGATCCTTTTTTAATTATACTAAGGATACACTCATCTGCCTTCCTTATTTCGACGTCAGGTATTCTACTATTTACAGTGTCTACATTCTTCTTAGTGATCTGTCATAATAAATGTTTTTTATAAAATATTGTACTGTTAATACTTGTGAGGAATTCAGTAATTTTATTCCTAACAATGTGTTGTATGATAAATCATTCAACATATAAACTGGCTAACTCATTATCAATACGAATGAAAACATTAGTTTTCTAGAAGTTTTATTTTATTTTTTGGGAATGACATGTTTCTCCCTTCTAAGGCATTATCAAATGTCATTACAATGTCATTCCATGCGAAACATGTCATTCCCATAAAATATAATAAAACTTCTAAAAAACTGACGTTTTCATTTGTGTTATTTATTTAATATGGAGTTTTACATCATTGTTCAAGAAACAATAAATAATTATTATAACTCAATATCACGTCGTCTTTATGAAGAGGTAGGCAAAAAATTGGATTGCCAAACCAATCAATCAAATCAGTTTATTAACTCAATAGACATTACAAACAGGAAAATGTTTAAGGCATCTATTAAGTACAGGTAAAATATCATAAAAATATTACAACAAAGTACCAGGAACGCATTAGAGATGGTTCGACATTAGGAAGACAAGATACTTTCTAAAGTCAATAGTATTTGCCCCCTGAACGTACTTTCACTAACATGAAAGACGTCGATCTCCGAGGAGACCGCGTTCAGCAGACTAATTGCTCTTCCCACCGGTGTCACCAGAGGCAGATTGGTTCTGGCGGCCGGTAGGTAAAACAATCTGTGCTGTCGCTGTCGGAGATATCTATCGGGGACAAAAAGACCAACATCCTCCAGTACGGCCGAGTTCTCGAAGTATCCCCTAATTAATCTGAAGAAATGGGTTATTAGATATCCATCTCTTCGAAGCGGTAAAGAATTGGTTCCGAGCATTCCCAGAAGAAATGCCGTGGGACAGAGCCACGGATAGCTACCATATTCCCTCATGTAGAGATACCGTTATTTTGTGTCGTTATTATCTCGATTTCTCAACATTTATACATCATGTCGTGTATAGGCGTTGAAGCTACACCATATTATACCATAATTACACCATATTTTGCCAATGAAACAATAGATCTATCCGCATATGCAAATTGTTTGACTTATTTTGGTGAGGTTTATGTGGTTATCTGATCACCAGGAGAATTCAGAGAAGCTCCAAATAGGCCACAGCTGACTATCCTTAGCACTCCTGTAGAAAAATAATGATCCCTGAAAGAAAGGAAAGAAATGTAAAAATGTCATTTGAATTATAAGCCTTGTACATAATAAGCAAGGCAAATAATAATACAAATCATAACTAACTTACTAACCATCACGCCGTCTCCCCGAAGGGGTAGGCAGAATGAATGGACTGCCACACTTTTCTTTCCTGACATATTTCTCTCGCTTCCTCAACATTCATACATCGTGTCATGCACGCGCGTCGATTTCTCTGACTCCTCACATGGCCGACATTCAATATTTAATTTATTTGATCGTGCCACGTTTTCCTCGGTCTTCCTCTATTTCTGGTTCCATTTACATCGTGAACTTATTTTTTTATACAATTCTCTCTTCATTCATTCTTTCCACATGTCCAAACCATCTTAATGATCCTTTCATTATTTTGTTCATGACACCATCATTCACACCACATTCACTTCTTCTCAGAAGAGAGTTTTTCGGAAATCGGTTCGATTTTGTTATATTAGGTCCTTACATATGAAATTGGCGTTTTACCGTACTGGCAACTTTGATCTCAAATATATTCTCTTTGGTTAGGAATTCCAAATTCAAATTTATACAGCTATTTACTCAAGTATTTGTGTTTCGAAAATTATAATTCATTTGTTTTTTCCTCAATTGTTTTTTTTCTTTGCGTCACTCAGTTTACAAAATGGAAAACTTGAAATATCGCGTTATTTACGAGTACGAGTTCCACCGTGGCACCAGTGCTGCAGAAACGGCTCGAAGGATTAATGATATGTATGGCGACGGTGCCGCAAAAGAAAACACAGTGCGTTTTTGGTTCCAACGTTTTCGTTCTGGAAATTTCGACCTGCAGAACAAGCCCCGTGGACGGCCGGAGACCAAAGTTGATAATGAAGAATTGAAGGCTATTGTGGAAGCGGATCCATCGCAAACCACGTCCGAGTTAGCTGCAGGCTGCGGTGTTAGTAATAAAACTGTTTTAATCCACTTGAAGCAAATTGGGAAGGTGAAAAAGCTTGAAAGGTGGGTACCTCACGAATTGAGTGAAGCAAATCAACAAACGCGCGTTGACTGCTGCGTTGCATTACTCAACCGGCACAATAATGAAGGGATTTTGAATCGAATCATTACCTGTGATGAAAAGTAGATCCTGTATGATAATCGGAAGCGCTCATCACAATGGCTGAACCCTGCCAAACCAGCCAAACCATGCCCCAAGCGAAAATTTACTCCAAAAAAGTTACTTGTGAGCGTTTGGTGGACTAGTGCTGGTGTCGTTCACTACAGCTTTCTTAAATCTGGCCAGACGATTACGGCAGATGTCTATTGTCAGCAACTGCAAACCATGATGGAAAAGCTAGCTGCTAAACAACCGAGGCTGGTTAATCGCTCTAGGCCACTGCTGCTTCATGATAACGCTAGACCACACACTGCACAACAGACGGCTACCAAATTAGAAGAGCTTCAATTGGAATGTCTAAGACATCCACCGTACTCTCCGGACCTTGCCCCAACAGATTACTATTTTTTTCGAAATTTGTATAACTTCTTGCAAGGGAAAAAATTCAACTCCGATGGGGCAGTCCAAACCGACTTCAAAGATTTTATTGATTCCCGTCCGAATGGTTTTTTTAGTAAAGGGATCTGAGAACTACCTATGAGATGGCAAAAGTGCATAAATAGCAATGGTACATACTTTGATTAAATAAATATATTGTAATCAAATGATTTTACTGAAATCTCTTGATGGAAGTTCATTTTAAATAATAATTAAATAAAACGATGTTTTTTAACTACTTCCACTTTTGTCTTTATTTAGACAGCGACCGGTTTCGCCAGGCTCGCTGGCATCGACAGACTAGTAACACTATTGTGAACTTAGCCTTTTATATACATACAGATCAGGGGTGGTAAACATGATTCTTTAAAAAAATAATCTTCAAATATTTATGTAAAATTTTTCTGAATTTAACTATTGGTATTACAGGTATTCTTGGAGTTTCGTATTTAATACAATGGGTTTTAATTTTAATTATCTCTTACATATTCATATATAAAGTTTGAAAAAACGGTAATTTTGTTTAAATTATTACTGAATTTAAATATTATATGTTATAGTTCTTGGTCCGTAAGGTTGGCCTCGCCTTATTCGGTTTTCCCAATCCATATAGCTGCTAGGGTCTGGAATCAATCAAAAACACATTTTGGGCAGTAATCGATTCCAGGAATATTTTTTATTTATTTATATGGGGTATAGCAACGGGGAGTGCACAAACAGTATTTGGTCATTAAGAACTACTTGGTCAGGGGTATTGTACAGAATACCTGTAATACCAATAGTTAAATTCAGAAAATTTTTACATAAATATTTGAAGATTATTTTTGTATAGAATCATGTTTACCACCCCTGATCTGTATGTATATAAAGGACTAAGTTTACAATAGTGTTACCAGTCTGTCGATGCCAGCGAGCCTGGCGAAACCGGTCGCTATCTAAATAAAGACAAATGTGGAAGTAGTTAAAAAACATCGTTTTATTTAATTTAAATATATTGTATTTAAAAAAAATCAACTTTATGTTCCTCCCATACAAAACGCCAATTTCATATGTAGGACCTAATATTAAATATGTAATTTAATATGTTACAACTTACTGAGTTATGCTCGAATGGTACGCCACAAATAGCCCAAAGTATCAAATTTACCTGAAACAAAAACAAAAACATATTGAATAACAAATTCAATTACATTACTTAGAAAACAAAATAAAGGTTATATATAGAATAATTTAAAACCAGTTTAGATTTTATATAAATATATAGCCAAACGGTAACGGATACGTTTGAACACTAAAGGTCTGTCTTGTTAAATCTGTAGTTTGGAAACATAAAACCTAAAAAAGGGATTATTGATTTTCACTTGTTTGTGTTGTTAATAATTATAATAATCATAAAATGATCGAATGCTATGTGTGGTCTGTTTTATTGTGTGGAAGTGAAACGTGGACCTTAAAAGACAACTCAATGAACAGACTATATTAATATATTTTCATTCGATACTCTATCATACACAGAGTATCCACACATTCGTCTAAGAGATCTCTTTCTACTGCATTTATTCTACTTTCATCCTTCTTTTGCCAGTTCTATGCTTCGCTTCCATACATAAGGGTCGGTAGAAGAACATCACTAAAAATCATTTGATATAAAAACTTTAAATCACAAAATATATGTATAAACTTACGATAACATCATTAGACTTACATAGTTATTTCACATTTGAGCGCAATAGAGTACTCACGAGGCTGTATTTGAATATTCTGGTTACGGAACTCCAATATTGTATCGAGCAAATAAAAACGAAAAACGAAGGCTCTAAATGCAGAATTCCCACCACCGTGAAACAAAATGTACCAGATTTTCCATGGAAAATAAAATTCAATCTCCTGTTCCGCGGAGCAGGCAGGTGCTGCTTTGAGGCATATTACATTAAAGGAAAAATTCATTTTCCGAACCTCTTACAACCGCAGTTTCGTATCGGTATTTTTAAATTATTAATGTGGGAACGGCGTTGTGTCAACCCCTTCGCAAATATTATCATTTTGGAATTATAAATACGTTAAAAAAATTACACTAACAACAAACCATCACGCCGTTTCGCAGAAAGGTTAGGCAGAGAAAATTGACCGTCACACTCATACACGCATTTCGATTCTTCCGACTTCTAAACATGGCCGACCTTTAAAATTTGATTTATTTGGTAATGCCATGTTTTCCTTGGTCTACCTCGACTCCGTACACCATTCACATCGTTGATGTAAATTTTCTCAACCATTCCATATGATCAAACCAACGCAGTGATCCTTTCAAAATTTGTTCAAAATGTTTTCTTTCACTCTACATTCTTTCCTAATATCCGGATTTGATATTCTGTCGTAAATGGTTTTACCATACATACGGATTTCATCTCTGCCTCATTTATTCTGCTCTCATCCTTCTTCTGCCAGATCCATGCATTTCTTCCATGTATAAGGATTGGAACTAGAACCTCATTGTGAATGCCAATTTTTGCTTTCAATGATAAATTTTTGTTTCTAATAACAGTTTTTAAGGCAAAAAATAATTAATCGGTTGGTGCTCTAGGGAATAGAACACTTGGCTCCCGTTTTGGCCCCCCAGGGGACTTGGGTTCGAGCCTGGACCCTCCCAGATTTCTTATTAATTCTAATATCATCAATTTAAATCTTTGGTGCTAGACTTTTATTTAAAAAAAAACACTCTAAATATACGCTTAGGAAATTTAAAATAACTTCCCAAAATATTTAAAAACACATGTTTTGGAGGATACCTCCCTTTTCAGGTGTAAATCTTTAATAAAAACTAAACAAAGAAAGACTATTATAATTCGATACATTATTTTAAATTTAAAAATTTACCTGGGCTTATTGTTATTATTAATGTACTTATATAATAATAATTTTTTATCAGTAAGAACTAATAAATAATATTAAAAATATAAAATATGTATATATAAATATTCTATCATACGAGTACATCGTTTTCCTGTATATTATTCTCAGTGGTCTTATTTCTACGGCATTTATCCGACTTACTTAATTTTTTATTTTATGTTTTTTTTTCGTGAATTATATCTATGTGAATGGCTTAAATTGAAATTGTTTAAATGCTAAAAATCGGTTAAAAATGCACAACATTAAATACTCAAATAATTAAATACTGATAAAATGTTTGATTTTTTACAAATTTAGATCCCGTCCTTATAAGAATTTAATTGAAATTACAATGTCACAATTTTGACAAAGAGTTTAAACTCAAAAGATTTTGATTTATAAGTGAATCAAATTTCTTATAATAATAAATTACAATTTCATTGAATTATTTTTCTAAAGAGATCAGAGAAAAATCTTCTTGCGAATAATTTATTAAATTTTTCGTCTTTGGATTGAATGTCGAAATCAAATGGCCAGTAAAATTTTTCTTTGAATTCAATTTATTATGATTCAATTTGAAAATCTTTATGGCAAACTACTGAATAATTTATATAAGATTTTGTTGGTACCTTTTTTATGTCGATTTATTTGTGAGACCCAGACAGCTTCATTTTTGTATGGACACTGTGATGGCTGATCTGCATGAACTGGGAGTTAGAGAGTATTTAAAACAGAAATATGTATGTAAACATAACGTACTAACAGTTGCGTCGTCTTCTTGAATGGGCAAATTAACAATATAACATATATTTTTGGAGCCTAGGAGTTCATTTTTTGTTAATTACATTTCTATAAGTATTTAAATCCTCTCGAGGTGAGTTACTCATAAAAACGGGGTTACACAAATAAACCAAATTGTTATTATTATTTTGTTGTGTCAATGAGTATTTTTGATATCTGAATAAAATAACTGGAAGCGAAGCATAGAACTGGCAATAGAAACATCAAAGCAGAATAAATGTAGTAAAAATGAGATATTTTAGACGAATGTGTGGATACTATGTGTATGATAAGAGTGTCGAATGAAAATATAAGAAGTGAATGCGGTGCAAATGATGGTGTTAAGAACAAAATAATGAAAGGATAATTAAGATGGACTGGACACATGAAAATAATGAATAAATAAAGAATTATATAAAAAAAAGTATTTTGGTAACGATGCAAATGCAACTAGAAATAAAGTAAGACCGGGAAAAACATGGCACGATCAAATAAATTAAATATTGAATATCGGCCTCGTAAGGAGTCAGAGAAATCGACGGGCGTGCATGACACCATGTATGAATGTTGAGGAAGCAAGAGCAAGAAAAAATGCCAGGAAAGAACTGTGTGGCGGTCCATTTCTGCCTACCTCTTCGGGGAGTCGGCGTGATTCTACTTTTATTAGAAGCACTTATAAAAAATATTATACTATGTTTTTAGTCTGTTAGGACCCATTTAATTTATACAATACATTTCTATTTAAATGACAATAATAGACCGAATATATTATAATACTACATGGCTTCTTACTAAATATAAGTATATGGATCGAAATTAAAACTGTGGAAGAGTTGTTTTTTTTTTTTTTTTTTTTTTTTTTTATGTACACAACAGGTCGTTTAGACCCAATTACTGTGTACAATTTTTATTTTTTAGCTATTATATTGATTCTCGTGACATGTGATAGGTAGCCAATCTATCGCCATTTTATTGTCACGTGAATTCTACACCAGACCAGACAGTGTAACAATCACACTGCCATCGCCGGGAATCGAACCCAGGACCTTCAACATGGAAGTCAGAGCTCGTAACCACTCTGCCACGAAGGTCGTCAATAAAGTCTGGGAGACATGACACATAAGTATATAGTATGGTTAGTTAGCTGTTTGTTTATCGGCGCGCATTGGTGTAAATTTAATATTTGTTTTTCATTTGTTTATAGGATGGCTTTTATTCGATATAAAAAATACGTAATTCTAATATATATAAATCTAATGATTTTTGACTTTTTCTTAATGATTTGTGTATCTTTTATAAACGTTGTATATCTGAAAATACAGGCACATATATCTACATACATATATCTGGCAAAACAGCTGTCGTGACAAATTTCATAGAATTCAAATGAACTGTGATATTATAACAGTGTTTCAATTAAGAAGTGACGTGAATTTGACGACATTCGTGGCCGAGCGCTAAGTGCATTGTCTGCCACCCCGAAGGTTCCGGGTTCGATTCCCAGCGAGGGCAGCGTGATTGTGACATTGTCTTTGGTCTGGTGTAGAATTCACGTGACAATAAAATGCCGATAGATTAGCTACCTATCACATGTCACGAGAATCACTATGATAGCTATAATAATACCCATTACATCGATTTGGCTCTTGATGTAAAGGGCGATTCAACAAAATAATAATTATAATAATAATTAAACAGTTAATTCGTAAAAATGGTGCGATGTTAAGTGTTAGGTTTGATATGAAAAGGGATGGAAACGTTTTATTGGAAGCTTTGACACAACATAGGATTTACAGAACTTCAATATAAAGTGAATCTACATAAATATCAGGTTGTACTGATAAAATCTCTTGATTTTAATTTATCAATACTGTTGGTACACATTATATAGCGAAACTTCCGTAAATTTTGCATTGGGATCACTTCTGGTGGAATTATGGCATCAAAACTGTTTTATATGAGCACCTATTCTATTAAATAGTGCATAATAATGCACTTCAATTCCAAGAAACTTTCCAGCATTATGAAGCAAACTTAAAGGAACTCTTGAATCGCTATGAAAAGTTATGCATTAATGGTTTTGAAATGAGAGCGTATTGATCCGAGCGTAGAGACTGGCGGCGTTTCCGATAATATCATACATACATCACAAACTATATTCTATTCCTTCGAATAATTTTCGTTAGACATGCCGAGTGAGCAGAGATAAGGAATCGTTTAATTAGTCATGTGTGGGAAGCTTACACAATTACTTATTGTTTAATAATGTAAACTGTCGTTCGACGGTGTAGTAGTTCTGTAGTTAATGTGGTCGATTGTAATTATATAACGGTAAAGTAAATATTGACGACATTAATTTAATTCATTTTCGATAATACTTGTTTTTGTTTATCATTTGAAATGTGTGAAAAATAAGAATATTTTCTTTATTTTGAGAATGACTTTGACTTTAATAAAACCTATCCAAAAAAGCTAGAATGGCAGTGCACAATGGTGTTCTTCTACCGACCCTTATGTATGGAAGCGAAGCATGGAACTGGCAAAAGAAGGATGAAAGTAGAATAAATGCAGTAGAAATGAGATCTCTTAGACGAATGTGTAGATACTCTGTGTATGATAGAGTGTCGAATGAAAATATAAGAAGTGAATGCGGTGCGAATAATGGTGTTATGAACAAAATAATGAAAGGATCATTAAGATGGTTTGGACATATGGAAAGAATGAATGAAGAAATAATGGTAAAAAAATATATGTTAACGGTGTAAATGGAACCAGAAATAGAGGACGATCGAGGAAAATGTGGCATGATCAAATAAATCAAATATTGAATGTCAGCCATGTGAGGAGTCAGAGAAATCGACGCGCGTGCATGACACGATGTAAGAATGTTGAGGAAGCGAGAGAAATATGTCAGAAGTCTATTCTTTCTGCCTACCCCTTCGGGGAGACGGCGTGATGGTTAGTTAGTTAATTAGAACTAAATATAAATAATTATATTTTTATTAGGAGATAAGTGAAAATAAAAATAAAATAATAAAACGAAATAAATTAACATGTCCTTGAAATTTAAAAATCGTTAAAATTAATTAATATTCAGGTATAATATAAAAACATATGGCGTCCAATAATAACATATGGCGTCGAAGCAAGGGCAGACACATTAAGGACCAAACAAATTTTTGAGGACTTCCGAGATGAAGACACTGAGGACGATAGCAGGCAAGACGCTGAGAGATCGCGTGGGGTACACCAGAATAAGAGAGATATGTGAGGTTGAGGATATTATACGATGGAGCTGACAGCGACAAAAGGACTGGTACGGGCATGTTCAAAGAATGGACACCACCAGACTCCTCTATATTGCGTTGCATAATCAGCCTCATGGGACTCGTCCTCGTGGAAGACCTCCTAAAATATGGAAGGACAGCTGGGAGTCTACCTCACAGGAGGAGCAACACTCTGGAGAACAGACCATATAGGTCTTCAACAAGGAAGAAAAAGAAGAAGAAGAAGAATAATATAAAATGTATGATTTGCGTAACATAAACCAATGGTCTCAACATACAATTATTCCCATGCCATAGAATGTCGGCCACTTGAGAAATCGGAGAAATCGCCGTGTGAGCTTGACACAACGTATGAATGTTGAGAAAGCGAATTCTATTATTTCTGTCTACCCTTTCGGGGAGACGGCGTGATGGTTAGTTAGTTAGTTAGTTACTCTACCAATTAAAAAGCAATTAATCACATTCTCCTCTCCCACCAACAGCAAGTCATATAAAAATTTACGTAATAAGATCGAAAGAAGATTATTAAATCCTATACGCAATAGATAAAAGTAAACAGATGGCGTTTAAAAGGTATAAGTGCACATGCTATTTTTAAACTCTATGTATAATTGGTTGCGCTTTGAAATATGACAACGAACTAAGCCATACGATTCATTGCAACAAATGCTTTAGTATTTTTAATTTCTAGATAAAAAAGAACGGTAAAAAAACATGCTCATGTATTTCATGTAAAACTTCATTGCTATTAAAGTATTTATACAGATACCCATGGTTGCAAGTTTGAATCTCTTCATGGAGTCATGATTTTTAGATTTGGTTTCCGATCAGGTTTATAATGTTAAAATAATAAAAAACGAAGTTCTTTGAGCGAATATCAAACAAGTCCCGACCAAGGCATCCGCCCCGCTATTTTCTGATGTAAGAAATAATATTCAAAGCCTTTGTTTCATAGGTTGCTCACGTACTTGTATCTCGATAAATATTCAGCAACCAGTTGGTATCCGGTTGTGTTCCAAAGAATGCGGGAATAGTCTGGAACATTCATCCAGATATTGAGTTCTATATCACCTGCTTCGTCCCGTATATCACGTCCCGGTATTAACTTCGGGGAATATCGCCCCGCGCGTCCCGGCGCTGTCACGAAGGAGACACTTGGGAATTTTATTATGGTCTTAAAGCAAGAATCCTTGGAGCGAAGTCTGAGATCGTAAATATCTCTCTATGTACTTTTAAGTGAGAATAATACGCACACCGCTCCAATTATGCAGAACACATTTAGACACATGTTGTAAATTATTCATAAAATATTATTTTATTGCATCAATTACTCATTATTAATAATCTATTTAAGGTTTAATTTAAATATAAGAATGAAAATATAAATTTTCTGTGTGTATATAAATAATTTGCCATATACAAATGTGGAAAGCAACGGGAAACCGCATTAAAGTCCAAGTGGGATCCCAAAAACAAGCACTTTACTGCCAACCAATCCCTTGAGTTGAAACCTACGAATCGAATGTTGGTAATGCTTTAGAAAGATGAAACATGTTATTCTCATAAAATATAATAAAACTTTTTAGAAAACGGACATTTTCATTCAAAATATTTTTTTATATGGAGTTTCATATCGTTGTTCAAGAAATAATATATGTATTTATAAACTAACTAACTAACTAACCTTGACGCCATCTCCCCGAAGGGGTTGGCAGAAAGCATGGACTGCCACATTTTAGCCGATGCGGCACTTCATCCTTCTCTTTTCGCCCCCGCGGGAGCCGCGGTGTGATCGGTGGCGAACCTCATCGCCACTAATAGGCATCTCCCACGCACACTTTGATCGTCCAACGTATTTTTTAATATTTTTAAATAATGAAAATAAAAATAAATATTTTTAAAATGTGCACATAGTTAAAATTCAGGTGGGCAGATCCACCAGAAGATGGCAGCGAGCTGCCGAAACCGGTCGAAGACAGATCAGTGGATTTTAAATAAATAAACATTTAAAAAAGTTATTTACTTTTTATATTATTTTTATTATTTACAATGAACTTCTAGCGTAACATTTAAAAATAACAACATTAATGCATTGTTTTAATTTTATAATACTATTGTTACACGTATCACATTTAATTTTTATGAGATTGTCGCAACCTTCCAATGTTCGCATCATCAAGTGTTAAAAACAACATGTTTACTTATTTGATTATATGTCTTAGTCATTGACATTACATTGTCGATGACAGCTTTCACTTCATTTCTAAAGTATTCCAAAAATGTCATTCGGGTTACTTAAGGTGCTCGTTAATTGCTAGAGAAACCGACAAATGACTCAGCAACAATGAAAAAAATTGAAGGTATTGGTAGGCCCTGTTTACTCGAGAAACTTATTCATAAAAGTAAACAATTTGAAATGAGAAAACCTTTTACCTGTGTGCTATTGTATGTATACCTGATACGCGTTATTAAAGTTTCAGTGAGTCGAAGTTGATACTCTGAATTATGTATGTACGGTGTGTATCCATCTCTCGAGGATGTTGACACATTCCCGGAAAACGCCATTATTACGGTACCCACTAAATATTTTTATTGCCGAGAGCTTTCGGGTCCCCACTCAAATCTGTCTTCTCAAAAGTTTGATCAAATATCCGTTCTATAA
This sequence comes from Lepidostoma basale, assembly GCA_022606425.2. NCBI lineage: Eukaryota > Metazoa > Arthropoda > Insecta > Trichoptera > Lepidostomatidae > Lepidostoma > Lepidostoma basale. The sequence goes on along the minus strand of JAHDVF020000566.1, from coordinate 315,917 downwards.
TATCAATGTACGTCGTATTTTAGTACTCATTTCTATTTCTTTCTCCACGCCTATTCAACACAAACCAAAGTATAATTAAATGTTATATACAGTATTACAAGAAGTCTGTAAGTCCACTCATTTCTGGGAAGCTGTGTAATAAGATTTTCTTACATCATTATTTTCATTCTTTGGCGTCTTAACATGTAATTATTTTTTTCGGTATTTTTGGGAAGTGTATTTTGGTGTGACCTTTACAGATTTTTTTTAGAAATGATGACTTTTTTATGTTTGTTTCTACCAAAGTCTTTGTATTTCTGCCTTCTGTATCGCATAAAATATTTACCATCTACAAAGATTCAAATAATCATATATATTTATTTTGTTAAACTTACTTACTCATTGCATTATATATTTTTAGGAGACACAGATGGCCATTTACTTTTTTATATATTTTTTTATGCCTGATAATGATGATCGTTAACCTTGTAAACTCATTTTAATCTAAAAAGATTTATCGATTATAAAAACTCCAAATAAATCTCTATACTACTCCATTAGACAACCTTCGTGGCCGAGTGGTAAGTGCATTGACTGCCACCCCGAAGGTTCCGGGTTCGATTCCCGGCGAGGGCAGTGTGATTGTCACACTATCTTTGGTCTGGTGTAGAATTCACGTGACAATAAAATGGGGATAGATAAGCTACCTATCACATGACACGAGAATCATTATGATAGCTTAAATACCATTTAGATCGATTTAGCTCATGCTGTCATGATGTAAAGAGCGATTCAACAAAATAATAATAACAATAATAAAAATGAAATAATAATAATTTGTGCAGTAGTTTTATTTATTTATTTAATATTATGAAATGCTTCCTAAACCTCGTCCTTTGTCCTACATGCCAAAAACTGTACTCTACGCTATCATTATTATTATTTTTTTTTCCCATCCCGCATTTGTCTCCTCTGCCTCTCCTGTTCTTCCCGCTGTATATTCCTGTGGTGTATATTTTATCTTTTATATAATGTTCCTCAAATGTTCATGTATTATATATTATGCTTATTTATTTATTCAATAAAGTACAGCGGAGCATAGAAGTGAAATTGAGTAGATTAAATGTGGTCTGGCACCCCCTTGTTGTTGCCGTATTTAAATGTAAGTCCCGGATGGACCGGGGACAGGCCCAGGGAGTGTACGAGCGAGGCTGATAAAAGGGCGCCGCTACGCCCTATAACAGCCTCGGGTATGTGGCGGGAACTTCTATATTCCTTTATGAAAAAAAAAAAACATGTCTTTTTAGTGTAAGTGAGGCAGTGTTCATATAAAGTATATTACCAATTCTGGAAAAAGTACTGTCTCATTGACGTCGAGATATTTGGGATCCTTCTGAGATAGTCGTATGTTATCTCTTAGTTTCATGTCGATATTGTATTTTTGTTTACCATTTTGTGTCCAATTGAGTCGCCTTAATATTTTTCGTTTGTTATGTCTCATTTATGTATATTGTTTTTAGAGAAGATGTGGCAGACCTTAAGCCATACATATAAAACAGTCCATCGCATTGGTCCAAAACACATAAGTTGATGCCAAGCTACTAACGCAAGATATAAATACTAGGTGTTGTGCAACAAATACACATTTCTTTCATTTACCCCATACTGGTCCAATAGGATGCATCATTTATATGAACGAGTCCATTGATTCTTAACACGTTTCAACCTTAAACTAATGTGTCTCTTTATATCAAATAACACGGATTTTATTTTAATAAAAAAAACTATGAATCACGGAACGAATAAATTCATCATCATGCACATTGAAATATCAATGGAAGAGATATGCAAGCCTGTGAGTTTTAGTATAAACCTGTAAAAACCAAAGTGATGGCACCAAAGAACTTCAAATCGTCGTTGATGCCAGCAGAATCGAGAATGTTCAGTAATATTCATGCTTGGGTAACAATACTTGATTGGGCCGAGAAAACCAGACTGCTGAGCTCAACAGAAGAATTGGGTTTAGCTGGACGGTTTTAAGAAAAAAAAATGACTTAGAATTAAAATAACAAAGGTAACCGGGAGAGAAAAGTATATGAAGCGTAAGTACTGCCGGTTTCCACTTATAGCCTGGAATCTGTAACATTGTCCAAATAGAGTTTCGAGAAAATAGGAGTTATCCTAATAACAATGAAAAGAGCCATGTTAGATATATAAGAGATAAGCCTAAGAGATAAAGTCAGAAAATATACGAGAATAGAAAAATACAAATGTCACTGACGTCATCCACCGCGTAATGACTAAGTGATTCTAAAATGACAATGGGCCGTAGCTCGGACAAAACCTGGACAAGATAACTGCTGATTTTGAGACCATGGACCCAAAAGATAAGTGGAGGGCGCCCGCAACAACGGCGGAAGGATGACCTAACACACGCTTCGGCTTAACCTGGATACGGTTTGCACAAGACAGAGTGGCGTGGAAGCGATGGGAAGCCTTTGTTCAAGATTGTACGGAAATTGTAAGAAAAAGTATAATAATAATGTGTACATTTAAATAATGACCATTCTTTTTTTGGTTAAACTTAATCATTTTGGCGATCGCTTGATGATAAAGCAACATTGTAACTAGTCAGCAACAGTTAAAAGTACTTAAGTGCTGTCAACAAAGTAGCAAAAAAATATTGATGTAATCTTTTTCCGAGCCTTCAAGTAGTATTCCGTTTTCGAAATTCTTTTTGTGTCTTTCTGCGAATGCAGGAAGAAAGAGGAAGTGCATTAGCGAATGCTGTCTGTAGTAAAGTATGCAAGTTCCCCGTTTTTCTTTAGAGGGATTTCTTGGATTGCTCAGAGAAGGTTTATTTCGCTTCAAAGGGAGACGTTTATATAAATGATGCTCATTTATTCAACTGTTGAATGGAAAAATATTAAATTGTAAAAAAATAATAAAAAAACATATAGGGAGAGAATTTTAATGGTATGATAATAGATTAGATAACAAAAAAAATGTTACTCTTCTTCTTCTCAGCGTTACACCCCTTATGCAAAAGTCCTCCATTGGCTCTTAGCCCTGGTCTCCCCTTTCCATTTTACAGGTATATTTAGTCTCCTCTAGTTCTCTTAAAATTTCGTCATTTTCTTGGTTTGCATCAGTGTCTCTTTTCACATGGCACCCACCTAGACATCATATTAGGTATTCTGTCATCAAGTATTCTTTCTGTGGAATTCTTTTTACATGAACAAAAAAATATAAACTGTATTATACGAGTATATTTAAAAAAAAATAAGGATCGTCCATTGACTTCATGGATCGTACATCGTACGATTTTTAAATAAATAAAAAGAACTTAATATTTATATTTTCATTACATATTTTTTAAAATCTTTTCGAAAAAAAACCAAGAGGCCTTATGAACCAAAGAAGTGGAATAGGGTCGAAAAAAGAATAATCATTATAACTCAAATTATATATTAACTGCTTCACACGAAATTACTTTTTAACTTGTAGATATAAAATAATAAAACACTTTGTATTTAATCAAAATATGGTTATTATACATGATGCCAACTAGTTTTGCTTACCCAAGCTTCATTAAGACAGTATAATAACTAAATTAAAAATACAAAATTTAATAAACGGTGGTGAAATCAGAGAAGAAGGTGCGATTTGGAAAGGGATAATCGAAAATGTTTTCTTTTAATTAGGTACAAATTAATACTAATAATGCAAAACCAGAGTGGCGGAGGTTAGATAAAGAAAGGGATAAGCAAAACATGTTCGAAATAGCAAATTTCTAGGAAATGCAAATTAAAGTACTAATGCATACGTCACAATAAATATAAGGAATAAGAATAAATACCTAACTTTGCTGGGAACGAATTAAGAATAGTGCTGAACAATAGGTTGGCTTGATTATTGATTTTTTGGTTGCTGCTGTTTATAGCTTTCACTTTCTAGTGCTTCTAAATTATTTAATCTAATGCCTATACCATTTTTATGAATAAGTTATATGCTGGATTTTAACGAATGGTCGGACTCTATAAGGTTATTACCAAATTCAGAGAATCCATTTGTGTTTAGGCATTTCAGACGCTCTCGACTCAAATATTGACATTTCGTGACGTTTTGCCGATATACCATAAAATGCGCAACAATCGTTACGTTGTAGTTTATATATGTCAGAGGGTTTAAAGGGTCTTCCTTATCTTTTGAATTCAGTAAAAAAAATCCTAGATTTTTGTTCGTAAAGAAAGCTGGTTTTAAATCTGTTTGAATGTTTTTAACGCTTCGAGTAGAAAACATATTTATATACAGGATACTCTTTCACCCATTGGGACTCGCTGCATCAGCATTTTTCGTGTTGAATATAAATTTGTCAGTATATATATTTGTTAAGGATTTTGTTAACAAGTATTGGGTCATATCCATTATTTAACTTAATTTGTTTAATAAGGTTAAGTTCAGTATTAAAATTGATATGAGATAATGGAACTGTAACTACTAAACATTGAATTACTGAATGGAAATTGGAATGATTGTGAGAGATCGGATAGTTGGAAGTATTATGAATTGTTAAGCCTGATGAAACTTGGGTCCAAACAAAACTAGATGTCATAAATTAAAATAACCATATCGTGGTTAAATGAAAAGTGTTTTATTATATTTTATCTATAAGTTTAATCACAAAGTGATTGTTTCGTATGAAAATTTTAATTTATTTTATTTGGAATAGCGGTTTAATGTACAAAAATGATGAACACGTCAAACTTGAAATGAAAATAGAATCAATTGAATCAATTGAATCAATTAAGTACATGTCATAATTAAGTGAAAGTAAGTACACTTTTTATAATCAGTATCAAATAATTTTATATTTAAATAGTTCATTGTTTTGGCCGAAACTCTATGATACCTTAACATTTTAAACTGTTAAATTAAATAACTTTGTTTTTGTATCACAAAAGTATTTTATTTTACGTGACAGCTGTTTTATTAACCTATGTTGACATCATCAGGTGTTACAATTATGATGTCAACATAGGTTGATGAAACAGCTCTCGCGTAGAATAAAATACAATTGTGATACAAAAACAATTTTATTTAATTTAACACTTTAAAATGTTGTGTTTATATATTTTAATATTAAATTTTCTCATGCACACACTAGCTGTTTATTAAAATCATTGATTCTTAACTTATGCACCCCGGCTTAATTCGAATAATGCCGCAAGGGATAATAACATAGCTTGGAAGTTTCACGTTATTAGGAAAGCTTTCCATTGTTAGCTTACAGAGCTTTTATAGAGCTTTGGGTCATTACGTAACACTGCTCTCCTGAAACTCGATGGTTGGTTTCGGTGTTAATTAATTTTATGTCGGAATCTTTGATTACACAGTAGAAATAGTTTGATAATCTTAATATTCAATGTTATTGCTAAGCATCCTAATATTAATTGTAGTATTAACCTAAACTCATTTCGATTACTCTGATAATTAATTATTAATCTTCTGAACCTAATATTAAATATTTAATTAGAGTGAGAGAATTTGATTATGTCATTAGGTTATAGTGCTAACTCGAAATATTATGTATTGGTAAACCGATATCCCTACACAGATTCGAAAGCAAAGCTATTACTAAATATTTGAATATTTAAATAATAGGATATAAAAATAACTTTTAGTGGTATTTTTCTGAAAACATTTTTTTAGGTGAGTTAGTCCATGGATAATCTTATCATTTTTTACTTACTTTACTTATTTCCATCCGTTGACATCCGTTGTCGTCCACTGCTGGATATAGGCATCCCCCATACTTCTCCACGTATCCCTGTCTGGTGCCTTTTGCATCCAATCGCCAGCAATTCTTCTAATGTCATCGTGTGGGGGGTGACCCTCTGTTTTGTTTGTCTTCGCGGGGTCTCCACTCACACCCTTCTGGTCCATCTATCGTCTGCCAATTTGGCAACACGTTCCGCAAACGACCATTTAAGCTTCGCTATCCTTGCGACGACATATGTTACTCCCGACCTTCTACGTATTTCAGTATTTCTTATCCCGTCTGAGAGTCTTACGTGTAGCATGTCTCTTTCGTGTTTCCTCTGTGCTACACGGAGTCTCCTTATGGTCGACTTGGCGAGGGTTAGCGTTTCTGCTCCATATGTCAGTACTGGAAGTACGCATTGATCATACATTTTGCGTTTCAGACACTGGGGAAATCTTACTAATCTCATCATTTATAATCACCATATCCTTAGAAAAAAAAAACAATGAAAGCAGGCTTAGACAATTATGAAGATAATTTATCTCCGGTCAAATATTGGCCAAATCGTGACTATTTCAACCCTATCAAGCTGCATCATTAGCTATTTAGAGCTGCTGTATCAAAAGGAGCTCTTAACAGCTAGTGATGCAACTGAGCCATTCTAATGAAGATTTTCTAGTCAGGACTTTTTTTCTTCTCTTGACACATCGTTTTCCGTTAATTTTACCTTGGATTATAAGTTGCGACACTTTGTGTATATCGTCACTCCTAATCTGATAGAAGTATTACAATCCTACGCTTTATGTTCATCGTAATTTCCTTTTTCTTTCTGTATTCGATGCAGCCTCTTATGTGACTCTTTCTATACATTTAATTTGAAATATTCCACAATATATCCATATTTTAAAGGGACCCAATCTTCAACAATCTTGGTAGCACGTAACATCAAACTATTCTCATTCGCAATTCGATGGGTAGGTTTTTGTTGCATAGACAATATTGAAGGAAATTTGTTCACTTACTAGTGAGTCAACGAATTGCTCAATTTTTTTTTAAAAGGTAGTGAATTGAAATAATTTTATTTCTCTTTTTATTTTTTATATACTTTATATAAACAACACTTATATCAAAAAAATAAAATGACATAGACAAGTTTCGGACAAACAGTCCTTCTTCAGTGATAAATATTGTAAAGATACATTTTAAAAAATATTATAAAATTGTTCACATGATCTGAAAGATGTTATCAAGATTTATTTTGGAACGTTTATGCTTTTGTTATAACAAATATTATGATTCAATATAAAATTTGATGTTCTTATTGGGGTTCAGGTAATAACTTCCAACAAAGGAAATCAATCAAATAAAATTTATTAACGTTTTTTTTATATGATAGTATTAAAAGAAAAACATCTGAAAATCGATTCTAGATAGCAATCATTTAAATGTCACGATATTTAAATTCTGACACAGAATTTAAAAATCGTGTATTACGAGAAAGTCGTTTATTCAGATGAGAAAAGTTTCGTCCCGCCATGATTTGAATTTTAAACTCCGAAAGTGCATTCTACAATGCTACGTGTTTTGTGTACTATATTATGGAGTGAAACATGAACTCTGAGATAAAAATGCCACGGAGATCGCGATCAATTCGGAAGCTAAATTAAATTCAAAATAGGAAACAGTAATTCGTTTTACCGAAATTTGAAAAAAAGTTTTTTTAATTAATCTGTCGTATTAAACTTATCAAACTCTTAAGATAACTGATGTACGTAATTGATTGGATATAATAATTCCTCAAATCTTCCTCTTATAACATATAAATATTCATTTAAGAAGAAGAAGAAGTAATAATGCAATATTATGAATAAATAAATGAAACTATTAGAAATAGATAACTAATAGAAATAGAGGAAGACCGAGGAAAACGGGGCACAATCAAATAAATCAAATATTGAATGTCGGCCATGTGAGGAGTCAGAGAAGTCAACGCGCGTGCATGACACGATGTATGAATGTTGACTAAGCGAGAGAAATATGCCAGGAAAGAAAAGTGTGGCAGTCCATTCTTTCTGCCTACCCCTTTGGTGTGATGGTTAGTTAGTTAGTTTTTTTAATTGAAATTTCACACAAATGGATTATTACGTGGAACGTCGGGATAATTAAGTATTAAGTAAGGTACATTTAATGATTACGATAAAGTTTCAATAAACTAAAGGCTTTAACACTGGAATTTCACATTGACGTTTTTTTATGATTTAAAAAACTGTTTTTACAACGATATAATTAAGTTTTAAACTTTGAATTTCGAATAATAAAACATGGAAGTTATTATTGTTAATATATGGAGCGATTATCTATATTATTCGAATTTGGAAATGACGGCAATAATATTATGTATTGTAGTGTATAAAAAAATATTGATAAATTGTTCATACCATTGAGATTATGATAGGTTGAATTTTATGCAGCTGGTTCCTGACTTCGGGTTTTGAATATGTAACAAACTGAAATATTCCTTTATAAATTCTTAAGTTATGTAAACATTTACAGGACTCAACTTAGTTCAAAAGTTGAACTAACAAGGGATGTTTACGTAAATGCAGTACCCTACCAAGTTTCAATCAACATATTTGGGTTCAAACGCTGAATAGGTTAAATTTAGTACAAATCAATATCGCCTGTATTAAAGAATTGAAACATAGTTCATGCATTAATGCTAATAAGAACTTCCCTATTTTAGACTAACTAACTAACTAACTAACTAACCATCACGCCGTCTCCCTGAAAGGGTAGGCAGAAAGAATGGACTGTCACACTTTTACTGATGCGGCACTCCATCCTTCTCTTTTCACTCCGCGGGAGACGCGGTGTGATGGGTTGCGAACCTCATCGCCACCAATAGGCATCTCCCGCCTATTTTAGAAGATTTATTAAATTAAGACGAATGTCTGTAAATTGATATGTGCTTCTGAGAGTAAATCTGGGATGTCGGGATGTATAATATATAGGAAGTGAATGGTCATTTGGTGAATTAACAAAATAATGGAAGGATCATAGGTTTGGTCACACGGAAAGAATGCATGATGAACTATTGGTATAGAAAGTATATGTAAACGGAACTTGAAATAGAGGAAGACCGAGAGAAACGTGGCACGATCAAATCAATCATATGTTAGCCAAGTAAGGAATCGGAGAAATTGACGTGCGTGCATGACTAAATGTATGAATGTTGAGAAAGCGAGAGAAGTGTATTTCAGGAATGAACAGTGCGGCGGTCCATTTTTCTATCTATTCCCCCGAAGAGACGGCGTGATGGTTAGTTGATTATTCTAAACATCTCTTTAAATGTATTGGAATAATTTTCTACAAAATACGATAGAGTATGAATTATTTTTAGTATATACTCGTACAGAGATTGCATGAATAACGAGGAAAATTATTTTACTTGCGAAAAAACTTTGGTAGTGTTTACTCCAGAAGTTAACCATCCTTCAGCTTTGCTTAAGAATTAATCATTAATTCAACTTCTGCACACTGTTATAATTGAATAAAAACAACAGAGAACAAGAATTCAAAGCGAGGTGGTGAAACTAATTAAAAGTAAACTTTCATTCTGCGAAAGAAATAAAATGTAAAATAACTAATGCCTTCAAAATGTATATTGCACATTAAAAAAATACTTAATTTTGTTTATTGTACTATATATCGATTTCAATTAAATAAATAAAAAAAATCTTTTGTAGTTTAAACAAGATTTTATGTACTCTAGTGTTACTAAAACAATACCCCCGGGGCCCATGGAAACGACTATATATCGCCCAAAATATTTACCACAATGGCATGAGGAAACATGAAGTCCTTTTTAACGTCTTATCAAATAACAATTGATTTTTTTTAAATAAATTGGAAGCATTATATTTCTCATTATTGCTCTCTGCACCACTAAAATGACTTAATGATTTTTTTTATTTAAATTTAAAAAAATCCGCTTTTAAGTATGCAATAAGATTTTTCGATAAAAGTGGTAATTTTTTTTCATTATTATTATATATAGTATGTTGAATAAAATTTATAAACATAACAAATAAGAATCAAAAATAATAGTAAAATCTATCAAATTTGAAAAAAGAACCCATTCTTTATACACTTCATTTGCAAACAATATTATTTACTTTGAAATACCAACATGATAAATACAGGATGGATGAAGTGGCGAGAATAATAGGAGTGCTCTTTGACAAGCCGGTCCAGGTAAAAGGGAAGGTGTACAAGACGGCGATACGACCAGCCATGACCGACGGTTCGGAATGTTGGCCACTCAAAAAAAAACAACAGAAGGACAGTTTGTTCAGTTTCGAAATGAGGATGTTGAGATGGGCGGGCTGAGTAACGCTGCTATATCAGGAAAATCCATATCCTCGGCAGTTTTAGAGTGAGGCTAATGTCGGATAAACTTGAGGAGAACCGTCTGAGATGGTATGACCACGGCATGCGGTGCTCAGCTGAAATATTAAACAGAGGTTGATGGAAGCGGACCACGATCCATAGAATATCATAGGCCCAAGCTGATATGGATGTGACCCATTCAATGCAGTCTCAAAAGAGACCGGCTGCGACCAGAAGCCACCCAGGACAGACGGTTCTGGAGGACCCATACAAGAAGAGCTAACCCCGAGTAAATGAAGAAAGGCTAGGAAGAAGAAGCATTCGTTTTTCATCTGATCTGTTAGTATGATAATTTGTTTTTGACAAACGTCATTTTTTGTTATTTACTTTTCTTTTCTTAAAAAATATTCCAAAATTTATTTTATCAAAATTAATCAAGTTAATTCCAGAGTACAAGAAATCACTCACCAACGCTTTTCCTAAAAATAATAAATTACATAAAATGTTAATTCATTTTTCTCCTTATTTACACCTCTTTGTAGTCTAATTCTATTTTGGTAAGTTTATTTAGGTCTTCCAACGATGAAGAAAAATAAACATCTCAAGAAAAATGTACGCAAAAGTGACCAAAACAGTGTTTTTATTTGTTTAAAAAAGTCTTTATTGTACCCATAATTATAATTTTTATTATCTTCACATACTTGTGTCTCGTTATCAATTCTACTTTTAAATTGTACTAGGTTTTGTTTCCCAAGTATGTCAGACCAATGTGATGATTATAAAGAGAAAAAAATAAGGAAAAGAAATCAGTCACAATTACAATCTTTAGGTCTCACAAAATATATATAACTGTCGACATTTGTATCTGTTATATTAAGAATGCAAGTAGTCAACTAGATTCACAATCGTACGAATAATATATTCTTACAACATTTTATAACAAAACAGATTGTCTGATTATATGATCTTATTTGTTTATCAAATTAAAGCTTGAGATATTTCATTAACGCCTGATTTATCATTAACAAACACGAATAATTTACCTTTACATGTTTGAGGGTTATTGACGCAATGCTTATCTTAAAAACAGCTCCTGGCGGTAAATTACCTTATATTTAAACAAAGGAAACTATTTTACAAAAGCAAAATATGTTCATTATTACAGTACATAACAAAATTTTAACAAACACAAAGAAATAAGTATTATAACAAACATTAAACTTACTGCTTTTCAAACTTTAGCATAAAGAAGCAAATTCTATTCACGTTGAGAAGAAAATATTCACAGCTTTTCTCGTTCTTATTAAGGCTGTAATCTAGCGAAATCATTTCAGAAAACGGACGGAAAACTTTCAGAGTAGCTTTAATAGAATATTTTGCTGTCTGGAAAATAAATCCAAAGGGGTATGAATTATGAAAAAGTGCATCATCTTCCAGCTCAAGCGCCATTTGCAGTAAAGTGGAACAATAATGAGGTAGACGTAAAAGTGCTTCATTGCTCGTTTTCATTTTAAAATAATGAAAACGTAAATTTGTATCTTAACTGCGTTTAGGAAATCGTTATGCAAGAAAACTAATAAAAATTTAAGTTTGTTTTTGAAACAATAAAATTAAAAATACTAATAAAATTTCTTAATTATCTTCTTCTCCGCTTTCAATCTAATGATTGGTCTGCAACAAGGCGACGCATCTCCTCTTCCACTCCGCTTGGTCCTCGGCATGTCTCTTAAACTCTGCATAAGAACTCTCGGCAAATCTAGTCAAGGTACTCTTGGCGAGGTCGTCCTCTGCCAATCGATCCCTCGACCATTACCTCCAACACATCATGTAGGAAACATTCGTGTAGTAACACATGACCAATCTATCTTGCGCGCCTCTCCGCTATGGTGTTCAACATGTGCCTACTCTCTTCAAGTCTGCTGAGAACATATTTATTATATATGTTTTAGTTTTAGTCTGCCTACTCTTTTGTTTCGGCAGCTTACTGTCATATTTTGCCAATTTAAAATTTGTGGCATAGCGCTGTATATTTTGGGTTTCATCATTTGGAACAAAAGGGTTTAACAGAGATCGCAGTGTGCTCAGAGTACTATCCATTTCATCATTTTATTGGTTCGGAGCAGAATCGAAAGGAGTTCTGTGATATGGAGTCCGCACGAGACGAGCTGTTCTGTTCTGCTGGAGTGGGTTCTGAAAAAAAATCTGAGATATCTCTACTTGAGAGAGTATGGTAGCTATCCGTGGCCCTATCCCACAGTTTTTCTTTTGGGAATGCTGGGGCTCAATTCTCTTGAGCTTTAAAGATATGGGTTACCTGATAACCAATATTTTATTTTTTATTTTTTTATTATTATTTTTTTTTAATGTGCACCACAGGTCGCTTGAAACCAATAACTGTATACATTTTTTTAAAGGTATTATATTGATTCTCGTGACATGTGATAGGTAGCCGATCTATCGCCATTTTATTGCCACATGAATTCTACACCAGACCAAAGACAGTGTGACAATCACATTGCCATCGCCGGGAATCGAACCCAGGACCTTCGGCATGGAAATCAGAGCTCTTACCACTCTGCCACGAAGGTTTATTTAAATTAATCAGATATATTGACAATTCATTCGTGTCGAACCTAAGATTTTTGGTCCTGAAATCACTAAAAATTCGACACGTTGAATATTCATGATATAAACTTATTCGAAAATCCGGGAACGGAATAAATATTTGCAGCTTATATAGATGACTTTTTAGTTTATTTGGTTGTTTAATGAATATTGTACATAGTTTATAGTAGAAAAAATATAAAAACCTATTATATAATTGTGGATTATACGTAAAGGTGGAAGTTGTTACTGGATTAGCGAAGGACTCGAACCAAATTTTTCTTCCTTTTTCTGAGAACCTGTATCATGCAGTGCTTATAAACTTATCCGGGCTGAACCGTCCGACTTGGAACTTTGACTAACTCTAGAGCGAAACTTTAACAAGCACACGTTTTTGGCGAACCACCCGGTACGTGGTATCGGCTCCATGCGAGAGTTCATTTCAAACCTAATACTAACAGTTATTTGCTCTATGGTTCGTTTTTGTTTCATTTGAAAACTTTTGAAATTTAAAAAAGTTGTATCAATTCATACAATCTATTGGTAAAAACACTTGATATACCCTGAATACTTAATAATCTATTGTAGAATCTAGAGATGCACTAGTTTAGATTAGCTGTATGGTAAATTCTATAAATTTGGATATACAAAGCAAGAATGCATTCAATTTATAAAATACTATTTATTTTAATGAAATAATCGTCACGTCGTTTCTCTCAAGAGGTATATAGCTATAACGGATGAACCACTACATTGTTCTTTCTAGGCACGCTTTTATCGCCTCTTCCACATTCATACAGATTGTCACGCACGCACGTCAAATTTTTGATGTACACATGAGACGTTGAATAACTTTATTATTGGTCAAAACATTAGTTTAATAAAAGTTTTATAAATTAAATAAGTATACTAAGGAAATTGAAAATAACTTTGTTTATTCTACTTATTATTAAAATAATATTAGGTCCTTACATATGAAATTGGCGTTTTGCCGTACTGGCAACTTTGATCTCAAATATCTTCTCTTTGGTTAGGAATTCCAAATTCAAATTTATACAGCTATTTACTCAAGTATTTGTGTTTCGAAAATTTTAATTCATTTGTTTTTTCCTCAATTGTTTTTTTTCTTTGCGTCACTCAGTTTACAAAATGGAAAACTTGAAATATCGCGTTATTTACGAGTACGAGTGGCATCAGTGCTGCAGAAACGGCTCGAAGGATTAATGATGTGTATGGCGACGGTACCGCAAAAGAAAACACAGTGCGTTTTTGGTTCCAAAGTTTTTGTTCTGGAAATTTCGACCTGCAGAACAAGCCCCGTAAACGGCCGGAGACCAAAGTTGATAATGAAGAATTGAAGGCTATTGTGGAAGCGGATCCATCGCAAACCACGTCCGAGTTAGCTGCAGGCTGCGGTGTTAGTGATAAAACTGTTTTAATCCACTTGAAGCAAATTGGGAAGGTGAAAAAGCTTGAAAGGTGGGTACCTCACGAATTGAGTGAAGCAAATCAACAAACGCGCGTTGACTGCTGCGTTGCATTACTCAACCGGCACAATAATGAAGGGATTTTGAATCGAATCATTACCTGTGATGAAAAGTGGATCCTGTATGATAATCGGAAGCACTCATCGCAATGGCTGAACCCTGCCAAACCAGCCAAACCATGCCCCAAGCGAAAATTGACTCCAAAAAAGTTACTTGTGAGCGTTTGGTGGACTAGTGCTGGTGTCGTTCACTACAGCTTTCTTAAATCTGGCCAGACGATTACGGCAGATGTTTATTGTCAGCAACTGCAAACCATGATGGAAAAGCTAGCTGCTAAACAACCGAGGCTGGTTAATCGCTCTAGGCCACTGCTGCTTCATGATAACGCTAGACCACACACTGCACAACAGACGGCTACCAAATTAGAAGAGCTTCAATTGGAATGTCTAAGACATCCACCGTACTCTCCGGACCTTGCCCCAACAGATTACTATTTTTTTCGAAATTTGGATAACTTCTTGCAAGGGAAAAAATTCAACTCCGATGGGGCAGTCCAAACCGACTTCAAAGATTTTATTGATTCCCGTCCGAATGGTTTTATTAGTAAAGGGATCGATGAACTACCTATGAGATGGCAAAAGTGCATAGATAGCAATGGTACATACTTTGATTAAATAAATATATTATATTAAAAAAAAATCAACTTTATGTTCCTCCCATACAAAACGCCAATTTCATATGTAAGGACCTAATATTACAAAATACGACGTGTTTTGGAGGAAACCTCCAACTTCAGGTGTAAAAATATAATAAAAACTTACCAAAGAAAGAGAAACATAAAAATCATCATGTATTATTATTGCATAATATTATTTATTAGTTCTTACTGATAAAAAATAATTATTAGTACTTATAACATTACTTAAAGCCCAGGTTATTATTAATAATAGCCCAGGTTAATTTTTAAATTTGAATTATTGTACCAAATTTTAAATGCGTTTTATTACTAGTCTTTCTTTGTTTAGTTTTAATTATATTTTTATCCTGAAGATGGAGGTATCCTCCGAAACATGTCGTGTTTTTTTAAATATTTTTTTAAATAATGAGTAGATTTAACAAAGTAATTTTCAATCTCCTGAGTATATTACTATGGAATTCCACAGTGTTAATGCCGTAGCGTTCAATAAGTTAATTAAATGAGTGATATTTTAAACCTGATTGTATATTTATTATTTATTTTATTTTAGATGAAAATGTTTTAACAAATTGAATTCACTTAGATGACTTATTTGGAGATAAATAATTTTAAAATATCCATTGACATAACATAATAAGATATTAATACAATATACTTCTGAAAGAAGGATCCCAAATATGTCGACCTTACTAAGGTGACGCTCTTCTTTTTCTTCCTAGCCTTGTCCCATTTACTTTTACTTGGGGTCGGTTCTTATTGTTTATAGGATTGTCCGTCCTGGGTGGCATCTGGAGGGATCCAGTCTCTTTTGAGACTTCATTGAATGAGTCCTATCCAAGTCAATTTGAACCTACAACGTCCTCTAAAGCAGCAATCTTTCTGATAATATATTGTTAGTCAGTGATAATATAGTGATTACAAACATCGCTCTATTGACAAAAAAATGTCCACATTCGAGGTAAAATAATTAATTTCACATATTTATGTTTTTCAACAGTGTTTAATATTTAAGTATACAAAAAAAAAATTAACAAATGTATTGTGAAAATTTACTGTTTTAGTATCCAATAAATGATCCTTTTATCTTATTAATTGTTTATTGAACAATGATGTAAAACTCCATATTAAATAATTAATACGGAAATATCCTTTTTGTAGAAATTTTATTATATTTGATTTGAGTGACATGTGTCATGTGAATGACATATTCCACATGTCTAATATAATAAGAGTATAAGACAGGCGAAACATGTCCTTCTCAAACAAACGTTTTCTTTCGCATTGTTAATTTTATACATTTTTTTATAAATATATTTTAAAGAGGTTATCAGCACTTGTGAGAATCAATCGAAATACATTTCCACCTACACGAAATTTTATTTTTTCTGATTCTCGTAAAGGAGTAATATAATTCCGACTAATTTTCGCAAGGGCGCAAAGTCGCTAAAGCACAAAAACTCTCACAATCCCCAGGTGATGCCTTAAATCCTTTCAAATTTTCAAGACCAAATCCTGAATAGATCTCTTCATGCTCTGAATAGATGAGGAGGAAGATTGAATAAGACAGTGACGTACGGCCGCGGGAGCCAACCAAGCCCCCTCTTTGAATTCCTCCCGAAAGCCACTGGAGAATCTAATACTAATTATATGATCTCGTAATTAATTTACGCCCTCCCTGGATATTTATCACGTCACTTTTTCAATTTATTAGGATGTTGTGGTCGGATTTAATTTGTACTACAAATTTTGGGGTAGAGGAACAAGTGTTTCAATTCTTCCAACTATATTTTGTTTACTTGTACAATAAACAAAAAAAAAGAGAGGAGACAAGTATTATTTTTTATAAAATTTGATTTGTTTGAAAAATTTATTGTTATAGAGATACTATTTTGTTTTCTTCTTGCAAGTTATTACATTATTTTTTTGATTTATTTTAAACCCTTTTTTAGATGAACACGTGTTTTCTACAAGTTAATTTTAACTTTTGTTATAAAATTATCAAATGGACATTTGACATTTGATTGTGCTTTAGGTAGGCAAAACATGTCGGTCACATAAATTATAACAAAACTTCTAGAAAACGGACGTTTTCATTCGTATTAATAATTTGATATGAAGTTTTACGTGTTTTTTTAAGAAACAATTAATAAGATAATTCTATTGGTAGGTTATTTTAAAGTTTTCGCCCATTGTATATGATTTTTTCTTCGTAAATACATTCGGTAAGTGATATATGTTAAAGTTTCTCGTCCAGTGTACATCTGAGTTTCTGATTAGTTTGAAGTTACTGTCTATTGTGCCGTGATCACTCGGTGTACAATTATCGAGTTCTCAAATTTGGTCAGATCTGATACGTCCAGTGGTTTTGATTGTCTGTTAACGTGTGTGGTTTGGGTCAGATATAATGGTGTACTTAATGTAATTGGTTATTTTTATTAATTTGTTTTGAAATTAATAAGAATGAAATCGTCAGTTTTCTAGAAGTTTTATTATATTTTATGGGAATGACAAGTTTCGTTCTTCTAAGGCATTATCAAATGTTTTGATAGTGACAATGTAGTGATCAAAATGACAATGTTTGGATTAAAATGACAATAGATAATGCCTTAGAAGGGCAAAACATGTAATTTCCATAATATATATTATAATAAAACTTCTAGAAAACTGACTTTTTCATTCGTATTAATTATTTGATATGGAGTTTTACATCATTGTTCAAGAAACAATAAATAATGTTTTCATTGTATCTCAATAGAGACAAAGTTGCAAATCGGAAACTGAATATGGTTGATCAAGGTATTTACAGGACTTATGACCTGTCATTGGTTGGGTTAAGCGCACGCTTTGTGTAATTACAACATTCCCCATTCAACCTTTCCACCAAATTAATCTCCATTGATGGCGTTAGTATGTGGATTATATAGAGTAATTTTAAAAAGATTAACATATGTAATCAAAATCTTCATAGATGGCACATTGAAACTGACATGTGAAATTAGGCATAGATTTGTAACATATATACAACATCCAAAAATTTGTCGTCATAAGTCCTGTAAACACCTTGATCAACCATATTCAGTTTCCAATTTGCATCTTCGTTTCTATTGAGATACAATTAAATCATGAAATAATAACCCACCCACGGTGGGTGAAATCCAGTATTCGTATACAAGTATAAGTATACATTCACAAAAAATAAATAATGTGTTTTGTTGTTTTTGAGGTACAACGGTGTCCTTTAGGTGTACTGTCCCCCAGAAGTGGATCATACTCGTATATATGAGTTGACTTTTAACGTTGACATCGTACATCAAGACATTTCTTAACTAACTAATCACGCCGTCTCCCCGTAGACACAAGTAGAAATAATAGACCGCCAAACTTTTCTTTCCTGACATACTCCTCTCGCTTATTCAAGATTCAAACATTGTATAATACACGCACGTCGATTTCTCCGACTCATCACGTGGCCGACATTCAATAATTGCTAATTTGATCGTGCTACGTTTTCCTCGGTCTTCTTCTTTAATATAATATAATATAATATAATATAATATAATATAAAGAATATATTGACTTTAAATAATAAATAATTTTATGCCATTATTGTTTAAATATGATTTCGGGCATATGAGCGCCACGGCTAGCTCGAATGAAGCGCAATCGTGAAGTCCAATTTTCGACAATTGTCGTATTTGTGAATGCGTATTATCCACTAGAGTGTACGTGGTGCGAAAACGATCCATGGTCTTCCGAATAAATTGCTTAGATGGACGATTTTGTCGACCGTAAAATGGACGTAGTGCACGATAAGTTTGGCGAACCAAACCATGATTTTCAAAATAATTTTTCACAATTTGCCAGCGCTGTTCTGACGTCAGTCCCTTCATGGTAAAATGGAAAAATGTACTCACTATAAATCAACCATCAACTATCAAATTTACAGTCTGTAGAAACAATGTTGCCAGTTTAAAAGCCAAAAATAAATGAAAAAAAATATCTTTAGTCATTTAAAACGGTATGTTTGTAAAAACTTTATTTTTTGGCCGGTAACTTCACAACTCGGAAAATATGGGTTAACCCCTAGAGGTAAAAAACGTTAATTTATTTCTTAATGCTTTGTGATTTATAACAGCTGTTTAAAAATGAGTAAAACCGGTTTTTGTTAATAACCGCTTAAAAATAGAGTGTTTACCAAATGCCGCTCGTAGGAGCGTCGCAATTCCATAATTTGGATAGATGGCCCTACCCCACTTGTGTAGCGCGATAAATCACTTTCGCAGTGACAAAATGAGAGATGTTTGGTAAAGAAAGGATGTTAGAAGAGTAATGCGATTATGATATTGGTACATACAAGAATACGTTGTATTTTCATACATATCTCATATTTATATATTTTACGCCTCTCAAATCATCGGGTTACATCATAAATTCCCAATTTATTTTATCCCGTAGACCCGTTTTGCTTTTTTATGTACACTCTCTGCCTTCCAAATATTGATTTTTTTTTACAAATTCATTTAAAATTATAAATTTGTTTATGAAGCTGACACAGAGCTTTCATAGGCTTCACTATAAAAAAGATTTTTTTTGTTTAATTCCCCATATGACCCAGATGTGAAATTTTCCGAACCTTGATAGTTGATAACAGTTCCCTGTCAACTATAGCTTGCCTCAGGACTTCGGTATTGGTAACCATGTCTGTCCAGAGAATTATGAGCATTCGGCGATGGAGCCACATTTCAAATGATTCCAGTCTATTCATTGAGTTTACTTTTAAGGTCCACGTTTCACATCCGTACAATAAAAGACCACGTATAGCATTTGATCATTCTCTGGTGGAGTTTAAAGTTTATATTATCATTACAGAAGAGTGATTTCATTTTATTAAACGTAGCTCTTGCTGCCTCAATTCTGCATTTTATCTCTACATCTTGGTCAAGAGATTGCGTTAGTATGCTGCTTAGGTATTTAAAATTTTCCACCCTTTTAACGCTATGGCTGTTCAAATGCAATACTGACCCACTGTAGTCAAGCCGTCCGAATGTCGGTTAAATGATCTACATTTAAATTATTTGATAGTAATAGCAAGTTTTGCTATGCTAAAGCATTATGAAATATTTGTAAAGCCCTGAAAATTGATAATGGTTTAAGCAAGGCGATTCCTGTCATTTCTATTTAATAAAATATAATCTTTTGAAGACAAACGTCTTCATTCGTATTAATTCTGCAATTGTAAATATTTATAACTACAAGCAAATCCTACAAACAGGTTTTTTTTTCTTTTTAATTTGTTTTTCTCAACATATTTCGAAAGCTTTACACCATTATCGGGAGAACGAGATAAACTTAAAATAAACAATTAATACGAATGAAAACTGAGTTTTCCAGACGTTTTATCATATTTTATGGGAATGACATGTTTCACCCTTCCAAGGCATTATTAAATGTAACGTGCAAATCTCGAAATAAACAGTTCATATTTTTCTCCTGATGATGAAGCTGTAAAGCCATCGAAACATGTCGAGAAATATAAAATCAAAAGTGCTTTAAATTTATCAACAGGTAATATATTTAGTTGATACATATTTCTCGAAGGAAGATTTACAATTTTGGGGCTTGGCTTTGTCACAGATATATTCCACTGGTCGCACTC
The DNA here is from genome assembly GCA_022606425.2 of Lepidostoma basale. Taxonomy (NCBI): domain Eukaryota; kingdom Metazoa; phylum Arthropoda; class Insecta; order Trichoptera; family Lepidostomatidae; genus Lepidostoma; species Lepidostoma basale. Next base: position 295,341 of record JAHDVF020000566.1, on the reverse strand, counting down.
TGCAATTATTTTTACAAGGTTAGATTTAAAGTTAAATTACTCTTTCTCAAAAATGTACGGAGTAGGCAAAGTTTTCAGCCGGAACACTATTTTAAGATACGTATTTCCCGCCGGTAGACATGAAACTTCCAAGTAAAAGATAAATAGGTACAACTTTTCCAATAAAAATTGAATTTCCAGATGGTCCAATCTGTTTTCCATTTGCTGTCGGGTTTTTATTTTCCAATTTGCCGTTTAAACTCGTTTATTTTATTCATGGAAATGTTTAATTTTATTTTGAAATGTTAATCGTTCAGCTTTCCTTTTGGCAATATGATTAGTCAATGTATTAAATATTAGTTTCAAAAAGAGGGAGTTTTTTGCACAAAGTCACCTTTTGATGGTTCTTGGCCACTAGGGCCTTTAATGTGATTCCCGTTACTTTCCACATTTTTGTACACAGCATTTTTAGCTTTTGATGTTCATGACATATCATAGGTAGCAAGCTAATCGCAATTTTTTTGTCACGTGAATTCTACTAAACCAATGACAGCGTGAGATATTTTTTACACATTGTTATTGCAATTTTTTTATGAAACGCAATTAATACATAATTTTTGACGTAGCACATACTGAAGATCTTAGCCATCCTTTCCTCATAAATAAGCCATTGAAAATATTATTGATGGTTGAGGTATTAGTTTTGTTAAAATCCATTATTAATTTATAATAGTAAACACGATTGTTAAATGGTTCTATTTAGATTAAATTTACATAAATTAATATATAAATTGCGAAAAATTTGTTTCGCCTTGCGGGGGCATTCTCAAACTCAAACTGTTGAACTCCATTGAAAATATGAGGAAAAGGTAGAAACATTTAAATGCAGTTGAAAAGACATCAACTACCTAACTAACCATCACGCCGTCTCCCCGAAGGGGTAGGCAGAAAGAATGGACCACCATACTGTTCTGCCCTGACATACATCTCTCGCTTCCTCTACATTAATTCATCGTGTCGTGCACGTAGTCGAATTTTTAGACTACTTACGTGACCAACATTTAATATTTGATTGATTCGATTGTGTCAAGTTTTCCTCAGCCTTCCTCTATTTCTAGCACCGTTCACGTCGTTTACATATACCTGCTCCACCATTCTGTCTTCGCTCTTTCTTTCCATGTATCCAAACCATCTCAATGATCATTTCATTATTTTGTTCATAACGCTTTCATTCGCACCGCATTCACTTCTTATATTTGCATTTTATCATATACAGAGTTACTATACATTCGTCTTAGAGATCTCATTTCTACTGCATTTATTATACCTTCATCCTTCGTTTGCCAGTTCCATGCTTCACTTCCATACATCCTGGCACAAGTACACCATTGTGCACCCTCATCCTAGCTTTATTTGTTAGTATTCGTACAATATTCAATAATTGTATGGTATACGAAATAAACGAATAAAAATTTAATAAAAACAAATGTGTGAAGTAAGCTTAGTATTAATTTGATCACTCGATTATTGTTTGAAATAAGAATACAGAAATCCATCTGTCTCTTGTAGCAAAGCTGATGGATTTTTCAAAGCTATATAATTAAGTGTAAAAAAATAAAGTTCTTAGAAATAAACCAATTAATTCCCAGGCTACATAGTTTTCAGGTGTAAGGCCTGACTGACGAAACTTATAAACAATTCTAAATTGAATTTAGGTGCGTGACAGCTATGGAATTGAAAGGATCTAGCGCTAATTATAAATTAGACAGAATTCTGTCAGTTCTCTGTATCTCCTGGGAGACAAAAGTCCCGGAGCAAAGTAATATCCTGGCCCAACTTTCTTGATTTGGGTTACTTGTTTATTTTAATTACGGATTAGTCCTTTAATCAGAAAATCAGGTATCAGATAAGAAAATATGTGCTATTATTTTTATTATATTGTTGTAATAATATGGGTGTTTTTTTTAGAGGTATACAATACATATTCAAAATGAAAAAATGAAACACTTCAAAATAATGTTGATGTCTATGATATTGGCTTTATTTAATAGATAATTTTATACCATTATTGATTAAATATGATTTCATGCATATGAGCGCCACGGCTAGCTCGAATGAAGCGCAATCGTGAAGTCCAATTTTCGACAATTGTCGGCTCTGTGGATGCGTATTATCCACTAGAGTGTACGTGGTGCGAAAACGATTCATGGTCTTTCGAATAACTTGCTCAGACGGACAATTATGTCGACCGTAAAATAGACGTAGTGGACGATAAATTTAGCGAACCGAACCACGATTTTCAAAATAAATTTGCAAGCGCTGTTCTGACGTCAGTCTATTCATGGTGAATTGGCAAAACGTACTGACTACAAACCAAATGTTAACTGTCAAATTGACAGTCTGTAGAAACAATGTTGCCAGTTTGAAATCTCTCTGAAAAAACACCCTATATTTATAAATACTAGAAGCAAGTATACATTTACGAGTAGGTAATATAATGTAAATACTTAGTATTTTGCTTTTTACAGAGAATCAAAATAAATATTACTTAAATATTTAATACATATTTTTTCCTCTAAAACCAAACGTTTTATTGAGGTATTAGTAAAATATCAACCAAAAACATAACTAACTTACTAACTACATACGAAAGGCGGAGATAATGGATAACCTCCTCGTTATATTCTCTGAGGACCTTGGTGGCAACACTTTGACTGCCACACTGAAGGTCTCGGGTTTAATTCCCGACGATGGCCGTGTGATCACTCTCTCTGGTCTTGTATACTATATTATTCACGTGATAATAAAATGGCGATAGATTAGCTAATAAAATGGCGATGTCATGAGAATCATTATAATAGCTGTACCTCTTATAACTATTTTGCCCGCGCTGTAATGATGTGAAGGGCTATTAAAAATATATATATTCTTATGCATCTCTTGAGTTTCAGCCTAATTCATAAGTCGTGATATGATTTATGTTCATGATAATATGTATTCCGACTTCAGTCATCATTTGCCATCTTCATTAAATTAAAAATTTCTTACTGTTTGATTATCTGAAGATTCTACCTAGATTTGAAATTTGATAATTAATATATTATAGCGAAGAAATTTACAATATTTTAATATTTTGTTTAAATTTCCTTGAATGTCGAGGTCATTTCAAGTTTAATTGCTTGTAATCAATATTTTTATATTCGCTTTTGTCACTCTTTCTTATACAGATTTACCGTACGTTTTACTGTATTCATTATACTTTCATATTTCTATTGTCAGTTCTTTGCTTCACTTTCATACATAAACGTCTCAATTACAATTCCACTTGGTAATATATTTTCTATGGACGGTTACTTACTCAAATGTTAAAAATGGTGAACGAATTCGTAATCGAAAATAAAATCGAGGTTTGTTTTACTCCAATAAATCGTTTAACGAATCACGAAAACGGTTTTTACTTAAGGAAACAATAAATTAAATACAATAGAGGATACACTTTGTAAATAAAATAAAACTGATACCTAATTCAATTGACCGACTTTCCCAGAAAAAGAATTCCCACGAAAAAAAAATCTTCTTATATTGAATAGGCAGACGGGTGTAAGAATGGTGGCTGGAAAATTCTTCTCGTAACGATCGGCTTCTCTAGTACCGAGTGCGGGCGCTGCATTTCACAGGCGGGGTGAAGTTTACTACGTATCGATAGTTGTGATCGGAAAAGGCTTTCAAATGGCGATATACTCTCACATCCGCTTCCGCCCTACAGCTGTGAAAGCTTAACCACCGTATCCGGTGGGACTGCCTTTTCAGCCGCATTGCGCAGAGGTGGCGAATTTCTGAGCATATTCGTACACCCGAAATGTTTTTTTTTAACAAGAATCTACAGTTTACATTATTTGCGGTATTTAGGTAATGTTTTCAACACGCTTTTCTAAAAAGTTTTAATATTTTTATATAATTAATATATTTGCTTCTTGTATCAGCAACAATGATATACTCGTATCCGCCTATTACAGCAATATATATTATTGTACATGTAAAGTAAATGTTATATACTGAAGAAAGTAGAATACATGCATTGGAAATGAGATCAAATGTGTGGTAAATCTGTATATGATGCAAATAAAATGCAAATGCAAATAAAAGAAATTAATGCAGAACGAATGAAAGTGTTTTAAATAAAATAATGAAAGGGTCATTTAGAGAGGTTTGTATAAATCAAAAGAATGAAAGAAAAATATTTAATAAATATTTAATCGTCCTCCGGGAAGACCACCAAAATATGGCAAGACAGCTGGACAAATACATCCTAGGAACAGGCTACGTGAAATAATAGGACACAGTCGTAAATTAATCAAAAGAAGCATTATACAAAATGTGCGTAGCAACCCTTTGGGATCCAAGTTTTTTTTTTCATTTTTTTTCCACATTCCTTATGACAAAGGAATGATCAGATAATAAGACAGTATTCTTAGAATATTCATTTGATTCTTACATTAAAAAAAATAGCAAAACCCTATTTGAAGTTCATAAAATTTAAAGTGTGTATAACTTTTAGTTAAGCTGATAGATAATTCTCATCACATCAAATTAAACTGAATGATCTGGCAATATGCAATGATCTGATAATACGCAATGATCTGGTAATACGTAATGATCTGGCAATACGCAATGATCTGGTTATACGTAATGTTCTGGTAATACGCAAAATCTGGTTATACGCAATGATCTGTTAATACGCAATGATCTGGTAATACGCAATGATCTGGTTATCATGCGATGATCTGGAAATATATATATGATAAGGACAAAGGACATACGTTGATGTAAACTGGGCCTTGCAGCTACGGCAATCAATTGGGAAAGAACTCAATCTAAATAAAACTAGATATTTTTATTTAAGCATGGAAACTTTATAATGAAGTCGATAAATTGAAAAGATACTTATGTAACGGTTATTGAAGCTGAGTTCTAAGGATAGTAAAGATGTATTCAGAAGGCTCCTTATGGAAATGAACTATTTTTGATTCTCACACATCGAATTGGGTGGCCATAACAGATATGTCCTTTTTGGATAATATAGTAATTTTATATTTACATTTTAAAGAACGATTGTTTCTTTGGGAAAATCATGATTTGAATATTATTTAAAATATAATATAGCTATGCTGCATCTTTACTTGAAATATGTCTATGTAAGGAAGCCGAACAGATTTCCGGCTGCTAACACAATGCCGGGGTAAAATGTCTCATATTGTGTACCTGGGTCTACTATATTATCATCGCCCATTGTGTAAGGGGTAATGTGCTAACAAGTTAGAGTAGGTGAGGTGCCCTCTACCGAAACCTCATTACAGAAGGTAAAAGGGTTAGCATGTACGAATGTAGATTATGGAAAGTTCGTGGCTTGAAACTGTGGGGAATTCCGTGTTCGGAAACTTAATTATCCTCACGGTTAATTGACGTGTTAAAACTAACAACTTAAACTGTTCGTTTTTAAAACCCGAAATGACAAAAGGATGTGTTGATTCAGGAGCCAAGTTGATCTTTGTAATGCGGTGTATTTATACAGGGTGTTCCTAAATCAAGCTTGTATTGTAAATATTTCAATAATTGAATTAAGATTTACCACAAAAAATATCCGTTATATAGCTTTCATATGAATTCTGGGTAGATTATTGCAAAGCCATTTCTACTTTTCTTTCGATTAAATATATGTAATGCTAGTTTTTATTTGAAACTAGCTGACCCGGCAACGCTTTGCTATTGCTAAATTCGAGTACATAAATAAACCCAATATATATTCAACAAATACAATTAAAGTTCAATAACAATTCGTTTATTTATTGGATTAAATGCCATGTGTATGGATGCAAAAATGTGTGTCTATATCTTTAAAACAAAGTTTCAATCCAAGCAAACTCGCTGTGAATTATAATCTTGAATACATATTACTAATGTAATTGAAAAACTATTTTTTGAATATTTTATATGAAATTTAATAATCAAATAAACAATATTATATCACATTTGCAGAAAACATTCATTTTATTAAAGAAACAAAACTCTTGATTTTGTTGTCCATGAAATTCACATCAGAGCCAATAAAGTAAGTTTCTACGATCGTGATTTCGGCACTGCGAGTCCGCTGGCGTGGAATAGTAATATAGATGATAATACTACAAAAGCCTCCCTTCCCGACTTCCACAACTGTATCCCTCGCCGCTCTGCGCCATTGACCTCCTGCCACTCGTTTAATGTCATCAGACCATCTTGCTTGTGATCTGCCAGAATTTGTGTAGCTGTTTCTCTTTCGCCACTCCAGGCCAGAAGATCTTATCACCCGTTGTCCTTGCTTTATGACCGATCCCATTCCATTTAAACATTAGTTATTTTACACGCTGCATCGGCAACTTTGGTCCGATCTTTGATTCATCAATTTTGGGCCCTGGAATTAAAAAAAAAAAAAATTGAATTGCCATAAGGCGGACACCGAAGAGGCGCATAAGGCAAAATTTAAATTTCCATACAATGAATGAATTACAACTGTTTTTCACTTGTTTGCTGAAGATATTCTTCATATAAAAGGCAGTTCATGCTATATGCATAATAATAATAATAATTAGGCTAATTTGTCAAATTAACTAACTAACTAACTAACCATCACGCCGTCTCCCCGAAAGTGTAAGCAGAGAGAATGGACTGTCACACTTTTACTGATGCGGCACTCCATCCTTCTCTTTTCGCCCCGCGGGAGGCGCGGTGTGATGGGTTGCGAACCTCATCGCCACCAATAGGCATCTCCCGCGCACACTTCGATCGTCCAACACCCACAAAATAAATCTAAAACAAATAATATAAAATACAATGATATAAAATAAAATAAAAAAATAAAAATAATTTTACACAAAATATTCTTTTTAGATGGTGCACATATTGTCTATTTAATTTATAATATGTTCCACGTATCCACTGTTTTTTAATTTAGCACATAATGTAATAACACATCATGTTTTTTTCGATGTTGCACATGTTGACTTGGACGATCCGGACTTTTTGTGTTTATTTAATTTATGTTACACGTATCCACCATTTTTTAAATTATCTGTAGTAAGGCACTTAACCAGCAAGAACTTAAAAATAATATTGAAGAAATTATTCAAATTGTCATTGGAACAAATGAAAAATTTATTTCTACACCTGTCAAAATTCTTTACAAAAACGATAAAACTAATAAAACCTTTTAATCTGATTAATTTGATTAATTTGTCTAATTAATTAAACTAATCAGATTTTAAAGGTTGGTCATGTTAGAAGTCGGAGGAATCGACATGCGTGTATGACTCTTTGTATGAATGTGGAGGAAGCTAGAGAGGTTTGCCAGGATAGAGTAGTGTTATGGTCCATTCTCTCTGCCTACCCCTGTGGGGAAACGGCGTGATGGTTGGTTTGTTTGTTTAATTTGTATAATCGCCGTTTTCGTGAATAGCTCACCTCAAGGGCGCTTTGACATTGTTTTTAGTCACGAAAGGTGCATGTGACAACAGCGAAATCACGATCGTAGAAACTTACTTTATTGGCTCTGATGTGAATTTCATGGACAACAAAATGAAGAATTTTGTTTCTCTAAACATATGAATGTTTTGTGCAAATGTGATATAATATTGTTTATTGATATACAGACAACCGTTGTTAACATTTTATGCGATAATTTGAAAAGGTGGGTTTTTAGGTGAGATTTTAAGTCTGTCGGATTGTCAATCCATCTGAGGCGTGCAGGAAGCATATTTCAGGCGGACGAACCTGCTACTGTGAAAGCCCGAGCAACACAAAATTCAGATATATAGGTGGCACGTTTGGGAAAGTGCTTAATTATTGTCTATAAACTGTAATTTTAAAAACCTTACCTGAAATTAATAATGGAATTTTCATATATGAATGAAAACTACTAAAAGTACTTTTTATTATAGTAAAAATTACTTTTAAGTTGATCAGATTGAAGTTGTTGGTTTGACAGCATTATTAAATCATTAGGGAGTTTATTAAATTCTGTAGAGGCTATAAATTGTAAGGATTTTACACCGAATCTAGTTGAACGCAATGCTTCTTATTCTGTGAGCGCGTATCATGTTGGTGTACGTCCGTATTGAATGTCATATTAATTGTATTTTAAATAACTAATTGAAATCATAATAATAAAATAACATTAATAAAATAGCGCAATACCATTCAAAATTCTGCCAGTTGTGTAGTTTCTTCATATTCTTGTAGAGCTTCGACGTCCAATATTTTATATTTTCGCTATCATCCTTTGAAATAAACTGAAAGCAATTTAATAATCATTGAATATTTTTAATCCCAGAAACTTCATAACCTAAAAGTACATACGTAAGTAAAACTATGTATAATTTCTTCTCTCAATTAACTAATTATTACACAACGAAACGTCATAACCTAAAATGACACGTAAGTAAAACGAATAAATGGATATTGTATATCATTAGAACTTTCTTATCGTTGCTGTGGTAATTTTAATATTTCCCTGACCAAAGTACGCGTATAAAGAACACCTTTATGTTTGAATTCATCAAATGTCATATTAATTGTATTTTAAATAACTAATTAAAATCATAATAATTAAATAACATTAATAAAATAGCGCAATACCATTCAAAATTCTGCCAGTTGTGTAGTTTCTTCATATTCTTGTAGAGCTTCGACGTCCAATATTTTATGTTTTCCCTATCATCCTTTGAAATAACCTGAAAGCAATTTAATTATCATTGAATATTTTTAATCCCAGAAATTTCATAACCTAAAATTACATAGATATGATACGTTAGTAAAACGATATATAATTTCTTCTCTATTCGATATTATTTAGAAATATAACTTTGAAATATGTAATGCGGAAATATAATATGTATTCATTTCAACGGCAAAATAGAACAACTTGAAGATATATATGAATTAGAAATATGAATATACTTACAAAATATTACGACGTATTGACAGTTCAGAGACCACGTGACCAATCGAACGGCTAGAATTCTAGAAAACGAATATCATTAAGTAATCACCGTCGAACGTAAGAGAAACGAATAAGTTTCAGCCACACGAAAAAATAAAATTTCGTTCATAACCTCAAAATGACACTCGCGTAAAAATTATACTCGCCAAAAATTTGGAAGCATAATTAATGTACATTAAAATAACGCCAATAAAATAGGCTGTACCAATTAAACAACCAATTATTTTAGTACGTAATAAGTAAAACGTATTAAGTATTATACATCCTAAAGTAAAACGCAATATATTAGACTGTCAGAAAGAAAAACACATTGTTGCCACTACACAAAATTACATGGAGACTGAATTCTCTCCAGACCATGTCAAACGAATATAGACTCAAAAGATTGATACTCAGGTGATACGAACATTAAGGTCTATATTCGTTTGCACTACGAAAATTTTCAATTAACTGATTAATTTATAAAGTTAATTAGAGCTCGATTAATAACAAAAATATGCCTATGACGACCGCTGAATTCCACTTAATCCATTCTCCAAGTTTCAGAAGGATCAGCTCAGGAATAACCTCAGAAATAGTCCACACACACCCGGAAGATTGCCTTTTATTTATATAGATAGATGTTTTTATTTTATACGGATAACAATAGGATTAAATCACGATAAGAGATAAATTAAATAAAATTTTCAATATTTAACATAAGCTCGGTTTTAATACCTCCCAAATGGGGTATTATATTCTAGGAAAGCATTTTTCAACTCTCTGTGTACAAAAATAATATAACATAATAAAAAAACAGTAAACTACAAAACACATTTTTTTAATAATAACTAGTAGTATCCTAGAGATAACCACCAGCAAGGATCAAATTATTGAAACCAATAAAGAAAACAAAAATTTTAAACGAAAAAATATATATTCCACACTAATTTATACTTTATGAAGTTAATTTTAATTTATACTTTATGAAGAGAAAACTTTATGATTCATGCATACTGCCGGTGATGACGTATGGGATGGAGACTGTGACCCTCACCAAGAGAAATGTTGAAAGATTGAGAGTAACGCAGCGTTCCATGGAAAGACATATGCTCGGCGTCAGTCTCCGAGATAGAATCAGAAATGAGGAGATTAGACGCCGAACAAAAATAACGGACATCATGGAACGACTTGCGAGACTGAAGTGGCAATGAACGGGTCATGTGGCGAGACAGAGTGAGGATGGATGGACCCAGAAAATAATAAGGTGGAGACCATGGGAGAATAGGAGAAGCGTCGGCAGGCCGCAAAAAAGGTGGGCCGACGACATTGCTGCCGTGGGGGAGGAAATGTGGCTACGGCTGGCAGGAGATAGAGACGAGTGGAAGGGAAGGGAGGAGGCCTATGTCCAGCAGTGGACCGATAAGAGCTGACGAAGAAGAAGAAGAAGAAGAATTTATATGTCTGCTTTATTGAATTTTACTTATAGAAATGAAATGACGTACTTTTCCAAATAAATATTGGCTGAGGAATTTTACCTCATTATTCAAAAACACAATTAAAAAAGCCTTACATGCTTTAATACCTTTTTGGATAGCATATTTTTACACAACCATTACACTTAAGTATATTTAAATTTAGTATTTATAATTTGAATTTCTTGGTAGAAGATCATTGTAAATTATATAATAATAAAACATTGCCGAAACTGATCAAAACCATAGAATAAATGAAATAAAACTGAATATGTATAAGAAATATGTTTTTATTATTCTACATCACTAATCAAATCCGTTTACTTCATCAATAGACATTACAAAATTAAGTTTTAAGACATCTATTGAGAACAGGTTAAATAATATAATGTATATAGTATACTACTAGAAACGCATGAGAGATGGTTTGACATTGAGATGACAAGATACTCTCCAAAATCAAGAGTATTTGTCTTTTGAACGTACTTTCACTAATATGAAAGACGTCGATCTCTGAGGAGACCGCGTTCAGCAAAATGAATTGCTCTTCCCATCCTGACATATGCCTCCAAAATCCGGGCTATGACGAAAATTCTTGAGAGATCTATTACAGCATTTGAATGAAGGATCCTCAGAATAATCTATGACCAGGTGAGAGATCATAATGGAGGCGTCGTCAATACAATAGGGAGTTGTACAGCATGTATAGAGAACCCGATATGATCAGTTCCATCAAGGTAGGGTGTTTGAGATGAGCTGGTCACATGAAAAGAATGAATGACGGCAACCCTATAAAATGCCTAAAAAATAAAACTCTCTCCACGCTATAAGAAGAAAAAAAACCAGGAAGACCCAAGATGCGATGGATGGACTCTGTCAGCTCTGACATATCTACTTAACACATTATAAACAGGAGAACAAAAGCAGCAGACAGACAACAAAGGAGAAGACTTCTGGATTCAGCCATAGCCCACCCTGGGCAGTTGGGCTTATGATTATGATGATGAATCATTAATATTTAGGGAAACAAGGAAACTCGACAAGTGATGTTAATATAACTGTACCACTCGGCGCCCCTGGAAGCAACACAAAGTCAGCCAAACATTACACCACAAAGCAATGGTAACAATAGAGATAGAGACCTATTGGGATTATTCTTACTACACTAGCATGCCACGGACATAATGTCTAAGAATAAAAATTACATATGAATATTGCATAGAGAAGCAAGTGTTACATTCTAATGATATTTTTCATATTTTAATGACTAGAATTTTTGTATTTTATGTTTAATATTATTATAGTTAAAATTTATAACACTGTTATAATACGAGTATCACAATTTATTTTTATTCACTGAGAGTGTCACGGCAGCTGTTTCGCCAACCGATGTTGGCATCATCAGGTGTTACAATAAAATGAGTTTTTTGTAACACCTGATGATTCCAACATCGGTTGGCGAAACAGCTGTCGCGACACTCTCAGTGAATGAAAATAAATTGTGATATTATAATAGTGTTAACATTTTTAACAGTAATAATGTTGAAGTATCATAGTATTTCCGCCAAAACAATGGACTATGTTTAATATCTTAAGTAAACAAGTGCAATAGCGTCTTACGGAGAAATGGCTTGAGTAAGAGCGATACTCAGAACCGTGAAATGTTCAGCCTAAGATCGAGAAGAGACGATTTCTTGTCCAACCTTCGATTGTCCAACGTCCACAAAATAAATCTAAAACAAATAAATGTACATTTAGTTAAAATTCACTAATATTTGTGGCTTCGACCGGTTTCGGCAGCTCGCTGCTATCTTCTGGATCTTCTTGCTGCTGAGCTCCCGAAACCAGTAGAAGACTGGTGGCGATCAGGCTCGCAACCCATCACACCGTGTCTCTCGCGGGGGCGAAGAGAGAAGGATGGAGTGCAGCATCGGATCAAGTGTGGCAGTCCATTCTTTCTGCCTACCCCATCGGCGAGGCGGCGTGATGGTAAGTTAGTTATTTACATGTATTTTTTTTTTCATTATTTACAATGAGCTACTACCATGAAACTTCAAATAACAAAGTACTAAAATCAAATAACTTAATCATGCAAAAGTTCAAAAAACGCTTAAAGATAAACGAGTTGGTAAAATAAAGGTTAACCGTTTCCGAAATTTCCATTGGGTTAACCATAATTCTTGGAATCGTGTGAATAATTAATGAACCTGTTAATTTACACACGGGAAAATAGCTCCAGAAGAAAACATATTATATTACATTTAGAATATTTTTTTAATGAATACGAATGAAAACGTCAGTGTTCTATAAGTTTTATTTTAATATATGGTAATGACATGTTTTGGCTAAAAGAAAGCAGAATGCTAAGGCATCATAAAATATAACAAAACATCATGCTTAATAATGATGTTGTTTCAGATTTGATAATGTCTTCGAATATATATAAATTCTTCGAATATATATAATGTCTTCGAATATATAAATTATGTCAGGAAAGAAAACTGTGGCAGTCCATTTTTTCTAACTACCCTTTCGAGGAGACGGCGTGATGGTTAGTTAGTTTATTTTTTTAATTACTCATTTAAAACCGTTTTTGAGTCCTTTCATAGACTTATTTCTTCTGTGACCTTACATGATATACAAATTTAACACCCCTTGACCTATCCTAGCAATTTGTCCCCTTAGAGAAAACTTGACGTTCAAGGGATTTCTTAGCCCATCGGCACTTTGTCCTGTTAAATATGGTATATCAGGTTTCACTTCAGTTTTGAAGATTGTTTCCTTAGTCAAGCGGGCATTCTCGTCCCAAATAATTAATCTAAATAGGACGTCTAGTAAACCTACAGTAGCCAAGATAGCAATTTATAATAATGTTCTGGTACCAACCTTGTTATTTAGAGCTGACAGAATTCAGACAAATAACTAAAAGGAAAATAATAGCGTCCATTCTGAAAGAAGTAAAATTTATTTAGATAGTTTGAACGAATGATACGAGAGATAAGAGAAAAGAGAGAGAAAAAAAGTCTATTTACATCATCACTTTTTTTATGGATTAAATTATGAATTTTATTTGAAAACATGACAATTTTTGCTTTTACACAGGATAAAAATTCTAGAACGAGTAAGGGCATCTGTGGTCCGAAACATGTTTGCGATAAGTGTAAATAATTGTAAAAAAATACAAAGTAAAAAACATGGTTTTCTGGGAGAAAAAGAATTAAAAAGTTGTATTCAAGTAGTGTGAATGGTAAAATGGTAAAAAAGACCGAGAAAAACAAAGAAAGGTCAAACAATGTCGAAACAATCAACGAGGATGCATATCTCGATGTGTGTGTTCTTGTTTGTGAATTTGTGAATTTCAAGGGTTTTATTGGGATTAAATAGTGCGGTGGTCTTTCTTCTTTGCAGATCTCTTTGGGCAAATGGCGTAATATCTAAATATTAGGTTTAGTTTAAACAAAAAACTTATATAAATTAATTGACTGTTACAAATAATCAAGAAAGATCGAGACCTGAATTTGCATTATTTTACTGTCCAATCAAATGCTCAAACCCTGTTAAGTATGATAATCATTTATAAGGGAAAATTTAAACATATTGAATAATGATGAAACTACTTTTGATGAAATTTGATAATGTTAGCATGACAAAACATAAAATGTTATGAAACTTCTTTAAAACTGACATTTTCACCATATTTAATATTCAAAATTTAATTAACACAGTAACAATATTACAATGAATTTTATTAGTTACTTTAGAACGCTTTTAATCTGTGCATTTCTATTGTGTACTCGTATACATCAAATCATAAAATGATATGAAGTTAAATTACTCAACTGTGATAATTGAAATATCTCGAATAATATTGTAAACCTTTATTTTTTTAAGTGTAAATAATACATTATATCGTATTTCAAGAAACCCTATGAAACCATATTTATTCTGAATATGAATTTCTATTCCATATATCTAATGTTATAGCTACACATTATATAACATTTCGTCCTCAAAATAGGGCGGGTTATCCCTTGGGCATTTTGATTTTACTTCCACCTAAGCGTGTAGCGATTCGGCCTTCCTCCTTTGTATAATATTTCCTATTGTGTTTTTCTGAAACCCAAATCCGACACTAATAGCACAAGAGATACACATAAAGAATATTGTTGAAAATATTTTTTAAAAACTAATAAAACTTTTGTTTTCTAACACGTACTATTTGTAAATACTTTACGGTTTTACGTTTGGAAGGCAAGAGTCCATACAATATATTTATTTTTTTAGTTTTATAATTTTCTTTATAGAAAATAAAATTTAAAAAAAAATCATCGTCGGCATTGTCTTCAGCGTTTCAGCCCTAGGTAAGTCTTAGATTCCTCAAAAAAACGTCTCCATTCTGGTTTTGTCTCTGACCACAACCTTCCAGTATTGTTGCCCCAGGGCCTGATAGTCTCTTACGACACCATCCAACCATTGCAGTCATGGCCTGCTGATATATCTTCACCCTACTGGGTTTTTAAACTAAACTTTTAAACGCTGTTAACATTAATTTTTGACCAGTGTTTATATTATATTTTAACTCATCTGGGTGATTTCAGAAATAAAAATATTTATTTATTAAGTTTTTAATTTGTGTATATTGCATAAGGTATAAGCAATAAAGAGAGCCATGTTGGGTATCAGTTTACGGGACAGACTCAGAAATGAGGACATAAGAGTCAGGACAAAGTTTTCCGATGTTATCAAGATGGCCGCAACCCTCAAGTGGCGATGGGCGGGACATGTTGCTTGCGATCCAGATGAAAAGTGGACAAGGCGACTGCTGTGCTGGTGGCCAAGGACAGCAAAGCGTGGAGTTGGGCGCCCACAGTTGCGTTGGCGCGACGATATCCGGAGAAGTGCGGGAAGTGCCTGGATGCGGATCGCTCAGAATAGAAAAGAATGGAAATGCGAGAGGAGGCCTACGTCCAGGAGTGGACGGTCAATATAGGCTGAAGAAGAAGAAGAAGCATAAGGTGAACGATTTCAATAATATATATATTGAATGGTTTCGCAAAAAAGACCATCTACAATCACGATAAATACGTAATTAAATTTGTGTGTGTACCTCTGAGTACCCTGTAAATATCTAAAAAAAAAATCTTAGAAATATATAAAGTGTCTCTTAAGATGAATGGTAAATGAAGCATATTTTCATGTTTTAGAGTCAAGATGTTTTTTATGACGAATTCCCAAAAATCTTACGTAACAGTTTTTGTTATATTAATGGATATTTTAACACATCATTAAAATAATTAACCATTTCTGACATAATACTTAAGTAATCTGGGTAAATATAGCTTTCTCTAGCAGTAATTATCCTTCTGCGGTATAGGTTTAAAGTATTTGAAGCATCCTTGATGTATTCACATCTCGAATGCCTGTAGACGCTACAAATGACTAAGTTTTAGGGTCGAATCCTGTACATTAAAATAATAAAGATTCTTTTTAGATTTTTACCGTCGTCCGCAGAATTATAGAATTGTAATCAGCTATATTTTTTGATAAATTTAAGGCTCTTGGATACTACTTGGAACAAATCTATCAATGTTTTATAATAAAATACGAAATATTTGTTTACGTATTATTATTATAACTGTAACATTTAAATAATGTTACATACTTCTATATTCGCCATAACTTTGTGTTGTAGATGTTTAATGTTTCTTTTTTTATATACTTTGTATACAACACTCACTTTATTAAAAAAAATAACAAACATGTTTCGGACACAAATAAATAAATTAAAAAAATAAATCTCGTGTTTGCTCTTAATTTTGAGAGACAATATTGTATTTTTTTTTTCAAGTATTTTGATCGTTATATGTATTACCGTGTTCGTATTTTCGCCCAAATTTGAAATTTAGCTTAGGTACGCTATTTACAGTTGTTATATTTGAAAGAATTCTTATCTAGCAATGTCTGCAACAGACTGCGGGGGATGGCAGGGGCCGATATCAAACTGGACAATATATAATAATAATATAGCCGAGAGCTTTGATGTCCCGAACATTTGATGTCCTGGCTTCCGATACTGCCCGTCCCCAGCTATTCTATAAAGGGTTCATACGGCAGTACACAATGCTATAAAACCTTAATGTTTTATTTTTAGACTCTCGAGAAGAGAATCGATGGAAGTTGGACATCATCTACATAAAAGGCGTAAACTGTACAAAGAGGACCGAAGTCATAAATTAAAATTAAATTTATATTGAACATTGTGAATGTATAAAAATTCTTGTAGACAAATACTGGATTTTACTCATTGCGGATAATTTTTTTTAAATTTTCATCTCAATAGAGACGAAAATATATTGAATAACAGTTTCGTGTATTTTTATAGGATATATTTAAAGATTAACAGACTGCGCTGGCTAGGGCACGTGCACCGCATGGCAGATCTAGAGCCCCCCAAAAGAGTGTTGTATGACAATCCAGCAGGGCAAAGAAGCATCGGTAGGCCGAGACTGCGATGGCTGGATGGTGCCGTGGCAGGTTGTCGGGTCCTGGAGCAGCAAGACTGGGAGGTGGCGGCCGGAGACAAGACGGGATGGAGACGTTTCTTGGAGGAGGCCAAGACCCACCAAGGATTGTAGCGCCGGAGAAGAAGAAGAAGATATTGAATTATTATTACTGGAATTATAGAGTATAATGACTATTATTATTTTGAAAGGTAGCGTTCACATTTTACGTTCCATGGAGAGATATTCGATGCTCTTATTTTTAGTTAACGTCTCTGGAATTGGGAATAGCTTTTTGATGTAAAGATGTGAGACTTGAAATCCATTTTTGACATAATTGGAAAACTTCATGTATTCATAAACATGTATCGTCGCTCTGGTATTTATCATGCAAAAGGCCAGTCAGTGAACAAACTATTAGACTTCATAGTTATGGATTGGTTACACATTCAAATGAATTGACAATTTTATCCCAAAAGACACATTGAACTGTTTCCTTGCTTTCCTACAATTTATTTCATTAATCGATAAAAAATATGTTAATGTTACCATAAACTTACAAAGATTAACTTTTTGCAGAATTAAGGAACATATTGTAGCATATTGTTAATAATGAATTACTTAATTAAAGTAGAAATTCGAACCGAAAGAAGGGTAATATTTTTTTTAGTTATAATATGTATTACCATGATGAATGTTTGTGCCCAAGCAAAACTAGTTATCAATTATAATTACCATACCACGGTTAAATACAAAGTATTGAACGCTAAGGCATTAATTAACAGTGTGGAATTTCATAGTAATTATAATGCAATAATTTAAATTTAATTTAGATTAATTTTTTAATTTAAATTATTGTATCCAATTTTTAAATGCGTTTTTTATATTAGTATTTTTTTGTTTAGTTTTTATTATATTTTTACACCTGAAAATGGAGATATCATCAGAGACATGTCGTGTTTTTTTTAATATTTTTTAAAAATATTTTGTGGATTAAACAAAGTTGTTTTCAATTTCCTAAGTATAACATACAAAGTGTATTATTATTTTATGTTTAAGTACTCAAATAATTTAGACACTGTTATTTTGATACAAATGATTCATTTGTACACAAATGGCGAAAGTTTAGATATTTAAGTAATTTCGGAAATTTTTACATTATGATAATGGGTATGTAATTAGTAAAATATTTATGAAATAGCTTTCTCAAAATAGATATTAATGACAAGGTATTTGTGTGGAATGCGTAAAGTATGCTTGTTTACCTGCGAAACGGATACATTCCAAATTTCTAGAAGACACATGGCTACCCAAGATCTTGAGTAAATGACTAAGAAAATAGAAAGTTACCCCTTTATAAATCATGTAGTTACTGGAAGAATTTTACCAGTAGTGAATTCATCCCCGTCGGTGCTGCACTACTCTCAAGCAGTATCAGGTAACTTTACGTGCAATATTAATAATGTTTAATAATTCAGTGTTCATTTCGTACATAAATTAAATACTCGTTGCTTGTCTTATCTTAACGAAACAATAAAGTTTTATGAGAGTTTATTATAAGCTTTTTCAAGGGGATATTAATTCGTTAGTACCCCGTTACAACGAATTCAAATGTTTATTGTCCCAATTCTTGTTTAATACATAATAAGTTAAATAGTAGTTAAAAAAAAACTCATTTATATTTTGTTTTTACAACACACTTTCTTTTTTGTAACGAACTAACCGGTTTCGCTCCAGCCGGAGCTTCTTTAAAATTAATTGTTTTTACTATCAATTATAATGTTCAATTATTGACGCTAAGGCATTAACACTGTGGAAATCCATATTAATAAACTTAGCAGATTAAATGTAGCTAAATATTAAAGCTCCCATTCCCAAACAAATGCAAATTAATTATTTATTAATTTGTATATAAATTCTGTCTTTTTAAATGTATGTTTTTTCTAAATTACAATTTTTATATATTTTTATATCATCTTTCTGTGAAAAAAATACATTTATTTATTAATTAGTACTTATAACAAATAGCTCGGATTAATTTTTAAATTTAAATTATTGTATCGAATTTTAAATGCGTTTTTATATTAGTCTTTATTTGTTAAGTATTTATTATATTTTTACACCTGAAGATGGAAGTATCCTCCGAAACGTGTCTATTAATATATTTTTTTTAATAATTAGTGGATTTAACAAAGTTATTTTTAATTTCCTAAGTAAATTATAATGTTTATGTAACCCTTATAAAGCAAGGGTTGAAACCGGTTGGTTCGTGAAAATAAATAAAAAGGTGTCAATCAATACATAAAAGCATTTTTAAATAATATGTGATAATTGTGCATCACAAATTAAGTGCTTTATTTGAACGTATAGTAATCGTCTCTGAGAAACGTTCAAATAAGTAGACTACTAACTAACCATCACGCCGTCTCCCCGAAGGGGTAGGCAGAAAGAATGGACTGCCACACTTTTCTTTCCTGACATATTTCTCTCGCTTCCTCAACATTCATACATCGTGTCATGCACGCGCGTCGATTTCTCTGACTCCTCACATGGCCGACATTCAATATTTGATTTATTTGATCGTGCCACGCTTTCCTCGGTCTTCCTCTATTTCTGGTTCCATTTACATCATTAACATATAATTTTTACCATTCTTTCTTCATTCATTCATTCCATATGTCCAAACCATCTTTATGATCCTTTCATTATTTTGTTCATGACACCATCATTCGCACCGCATTCACTTCTTATATTTTCATTCGACACTCTATCATACATAGAATATCCACACATTCGTCTAAGAGATCTCATTTCTACTGCATTTATTCTACTTTCATCCTTCCTTTGCCAGTTCCATACTTCGCTTCCATACATAAGGGTCGGTAGAAGAACACCATTGTGCACTGCCATTCTAGCTTTTTTGGGTAGGTTTTTGTTTGCGATGACAACTTTAAGTGCACCATTCACTTTGTTGCCTGCCCCAACCCTTCTTTCAATATCCCTCTCCACTCTCCCATCTCTTGTAAACATACTACCTAAATTTGTAGAAGTTTTCAATAAGTAGACTATTTGAGATAAAATGATATACAAATGTTTTCAATGCTGCTGATATCGCAGAATTTTGTTGATAAATATTATAGTTTCGTTGGATCGAAATATTTGTATATTACATTTTCAAGATTGATCAAATCGAGTGATGGTTTAGGGTACAAAACGCTTGGCTTCTGATTCAGAGGACTTGGGTTCAAGTCTGAATACGACCAGATTCCTTGAGCTATTTTCTGCTCATATTGGATATTGTATGATTAATTCTGATACCATTGATATAAATCCTCGATGTGAATGTTTTTATAATAATAAAAAAATGTATTTCCACATCGAGATAAGGCTAAAAACATAATATTTCTTCTGACCTTTTTTTTATTTCTATTAGAGTGTTATCATACATAAGTTTAGATTTATATTTACTACATAGTATTTTTCCATTACTGCATTTTTATTTACCATAAAGTCTTATTTTTGTAACCTTGTACTTGAGCTATTATAATAAAATGGAAACATTGCTGACTAACTAACTAACTAACTAACCATCACGCCGTCTCCCCGAAAGGGTAGACGGTAACTGCCACACTTTAATCGATGCGGCATTCCATCCTTCTCTTTTCGCCATCGCGAGAGACGCGGTGTGATGGGTTGCGAACCTCATCGCCACCAACAGGCATCTCCCGCGCACACTTCGATCGTTCAACGTCTAATTACTAATTACATAAGTGAAAAAAATCTCAATCCATTCAAGTGATTGTAAACATTTAGACTCACAAATGACACTTATAAAAAAATTTAATAAAAAAAGTTTTCACTTTTTATTACGTATGTATTGGATTGGATATTTTATTTAAAAAAAATATTGATCCAGAATGTAGATCTGAAAAAAGTATTTTGGACGAAATTATGAAAGAACGCATTGACGAAGAAAGAATGGTTAAAAAAATATACGTTAAAGATGTGGAGTTCGGAGTGGAGGAAGAAATTTTCGACGTGCTTGTATGACTCACTGTATGAATATTGAGGAATCTAGAGAGGTGTCCGGATAGATTTGTTTGGCAGTACATTATCTCTATCGAAACGGTGTGAATGTTTTGTTGTTGTTGTCTTTGAATTCTAATGGTATCATTCTTTAATCTCATCAACTATATGTAAATATGTTTTTAAAAAGTAATTTTTTTTTACTTATGTAAGTTTTTAACGTCAGGAGGATCTCGTAATATGAATTTATATTATTAACCGATTTTATTGTACACTATGTTAAAACACACTTTAATCAGTAAATCACTATAATATTTGAAAGTATCTTATATTATAGAACTCTAAAGTTTTAATGCTTTAAGTTTTAGTTAAAAAAACATTTTTTTTTTGTTCACAGAAATGGCGCTAGGTGTAAAGTTGCTGTTTGCGTGCCTTGCAATGGCACTTGTCATGTTGGGCCAAATCGATGCGGGTACGATAAATACAAACGAAAGTATAAATGAAGCCAAAGAATCGACGGAGACAAAATACTCAGATAACCACCACGAGGACGTACACGACACCACAACAAAAAAGGCAACAGTATTCCAAAACATTGTGAATAAACTTGGTTTAGGACTCAAATCCAAACCTATAAAGGACTCGATCTCAGAAATTCCAAACAAATTCAAACCTAAAGTCAAGACTGTGACATCTACCAAAACTGTTGTTGTAGAAGTGACTAAAAGAATAATCCGCAACCCTATCTGTGTTGCTTACAAGAAGGGCATTAACCCCTGCATACTGAGGGTAGGACATGACGTCACTTACAAAGATGGATCGGGTAAAGAAGTAACGAAAGCAGATGAATCCGTTGGAGTTGACGAATACGAGAATGGAGGTCTGTACATTGAACCAAGCGCTACTGTGAAGATGAACGCCCAAACCGCTTCAGCTCTACCAGAAATCATCGATGAGGAAGGAACAGAAGTGGAACCGCAGTCCGATTCGCGATCAGAACGGTACCTTAAGTTTACCGACGAAACACCTGCCATCACCGATGTCAAGTCAGTCATTCAAGAAGGTGAAATTGACGAGTCAGAAGTCGACGAGGAAGGTCGTTTCATTTTTCACAAAATCAACACGCAAGTTGTGACTAAAACTCTGTGGGTAACAAGAGTGCAGAAGGTAACCGACTACAAAGTGACAGCCACCCTTGTTCCCCAGAACTGCGTTCCCGCCGATCTCAACTTCCCGAGTTGCCCTAACCACGCACCCAATGTACATCTTTGGAAGGAGGAAGCCAAGAAGATCGACGAGTTTGTGGCGCCAAAGGAGTTCCCCGAATTTTAAAGTGAATAAAAATCCTGTGACATTTGCTAGTATTAACATTTAAATTAGTAATAGCACTAACAATCCTAAATCTTAGAAGTTTTTCCGTTTTTTTTAATAAACTTTTTAATTTTTAGACGATATTTTATTTTTCCTTAGAACTCTGTTCAAATTTTCAAATGAATCATAGTATTCGAATAAGATTTGTTTAACACATTTTTAATTAAAACACTATATACTCGTACACATAATACATATCACATACATAGATTTTACACAACAGATATTTCATAAAGTTATGTTGGCATATTCAAGGGTAACCAAAGTGGTATACTAGGTCTGTGAACATTAGTGATTAATATAGCTGTTACGTAATAATTTCAATGAAAAAATGTTGTATTCAAAAATATATGTATTAAACGATAGTTTAACAATTAAAACTGCATAGTATTCGTATTAACGTCCAACATGGGATTTTGTAAATAAACTAAATGCCTTATTAGATATATTGATGTTCTTAAGTTTACAAAAATGATTCTATTTTATAAAATTATATAAATAATACCAATAAAAACGTCTGTTTTCTAGAAGATTCAATATATTTTAAGGTGATGACATGTTTCGCCTTTTTAAGGTATTATAATATGAATAAGAAAGGCGAAACATGTCATTCCAAAAAAATATACGAGTATAATAAAACTTCAGG
The DNA here is from genome assembly GCA_022606425.2 of Lepidostoma basale. NCBI lineage: Eukaryota > Metazoa > Arthropoda > Insecta > Trichoptera > Lepidostomatidae > Lepidostoma > Lepidostoma basale. The sequence goes on along the minus strand of JAHDVF020000566.1, from coordinate 272,334 downwards.
GAAACATTTACATGGAGGTCGGAAGAAACGCTTCAAGGACTCGGAAACGCGAACCTCTTAAGGACTAGCACAAAATTAGAAGTAATTGGAGAATAACAATACATTAAGGCACATTACAGCGCAGAGATGACGCCGCAGAGAAGAGGAGGAGGAGAAAAGAGAGACCATCGGGAGACGGTGGCGGCTTCACTTCCATCGCCTTCCCCTACCTCAGAGTGTATGGGTCCAGGATTGGGCTTTTTAGCCACACGCTGACCCATAACCATGAAGAATAATCTTCTGTGCCAGATGATGATAATGAATAAAACTTCAAGAAAACAGCCATTTTCAATCATATTAATCATTTAATTCGGAGTTCTACATAATTGTTAATGAAATAAAAAATTTATGATATTGTCTTTCCGAGAAAGCAAAGTAATTTGTGTTATAATATGAATAGCGTACAAAAGTGCAAGCCAGTGAAACTATGTTTTACGATTAAGACATTTGCGTGGGTTTGTATTTAACCAGGATATTGCATTAACATTTTCTCCCTTCCATCGAGCAAGCCGAGCACAAATGTGTGTATTGTTATTTACCACGCTCTGTTCCTGCGAATTCTAAAGCATGCCCGTAATTACGAGCGCAATTAGTGTTTATAACGTTATCTCGGAGCTGTTGTGTGTCATACAGATGCAAAAAGGTACATCAGGCAATGAGGCAGCACTTATTGTATAGATCATTTCACTACCACGAATTTACTAAGCTTAAACTTATTCAACCCTTATTGAACCCAAACATATATGATATGTTGAAAAAAAAACTAGCCATCGCACTGTTTCTCCGTTTTCCGGAGGGGTAAGCAAAGAGGATCGACTGCCATACTGTTTTATCCTGGCATAACTCTAGCACCTCTTCTACATTTATACACTATGACGAGCACACTCATTCCGACTTAGAACATGTCTGTTTCTTAGAAATTGATTAATTTGGTCTTCCTAGGTTTTTCTCAACTTATTTTTCCATTCACTCTATGCAAGTAGCGTGAATGGAAAAGTAAGTATATCTGTTAACTATTCTTCTCTCTTCCAGTTCGTTCCATACGTCCAAACCATTTAAGTGAACCTTCCTTAATTTTATTTAGGACGCATTCATTCGCCTGACATTCCTTTCTTACTTCTTAATTAGGTATTATAAGTTCACATACTATTTTTCCGCGCGCTATTTTTAGTGATCTCATACAATTTCGCACATTAATCTTACTGATACATATGTATAGTTAACAAAAAAATAGATATGAATAAACATGGAGGCTATTCCACGCCAACGGACCCGCAACGCTGAAACACGATCATTGAAACTTGCATTATTTGCTTTGACTGGAACAGGTGTTTCCAGTAATAACTGAAATTCAGAAGGGTTTGTGTAACTTAGAAATAAATTAGACGTATTTTATAAACAGCAATCTGAAAAAAATAGCAAAAAAAATATTAAAATTTGATTGGATATCAGAGTGAGAGTGGAGGGGATTTGATGTTGTAGGTACTCTTAGACTAAAAGCGGTGCGATCGATTGCGGATACTGTGTCCTTCATTATAATAGTTACATTCTTCTTTTCTAGTTTCAATCCCCTTTTCTAGTTTCAATTCAAATCAATTCATGCTTTACAGCAAAGTGTAACATTTTGCTGGTTCTTGGAATACTTAGTGTGGTAGTTTCCCGTTGCTTTCCACATGTGTATACAGCAGGTTATTTGAACCCAATTACTGGATACAACTATTCAAGATATAATTATCCTTTGTTTTAGACGACGTTATATTTACAAAAAAGTTATTGACAATACGATAAAGGCTGAAATGTTAAATTAAAATTACAAACTTTTATTATATTTTAAAGATATATAATATATTTTGCTTGATTTATCATTCATTGAACTTGTATTCTAATTGATCATAATAATATCAATTGGAATATACCCTCCAGAAGGCCTCGCAAATATTCATGACCACCTTTCAGCGCTCATAAGGAGGATAAGGGATGGGAATTGCGATAAGGGTCCTCTAAGGTATGATTTCAATAAATGAGTGAAGGGTGGGGAATACAGGTAACTAGAACAACGGAAAATAAAAATGTGGCCAATTTATCTTTATATATATATATATATATATATATATATATATATATATATACATATATATATAGTATATATGTATATGTATATATATATATATATATATATATATATATATATATATAGAAAGAGTATATAGAGAGTATATATATATATATATAAGAGCATATACATATATATATATATATATATATACATATATATTACATATATGGCATATACATACATATACATATAATATTACATATGGTTACGGATATAGGGTTACATATATTATTATATATATTATTGGCTATATATATATGAGCATATTATTACATATTAAGTTATATATATATTATTATTATTATTGTTGGCTATTATTGGTTATTGCTATTATTACATATATATGTTATTATTATTATTACAGTTATATATAGTTATTATTATTGGCTACACATACATATTATGCTATTACATACATACATATATTATACATATACATATACATGCATGTTGTTATTAGGTCCCACATGAAATCATGCCTTTGTATGGGAGAAACATAAAGTTGATTTTTTTTTTAAATTGAAGGCTATTGTGGAAGCGGATCCATCGCAAACCACGTCCGAGTTAGCTGCAGGCTGCGGTGTTAGTGATAAAACTGTTTTAATCCACTTGAAGCAAATTGGGGAGGTGAAAAAGCTTGAAAGGTGGGTACCTCACGAATTGAGTGAAGCAAATCAACAACCGCGCGTTGACTGCTGCGTTGCATTACCCAACCGGCACAATAATAAAGGGATTTTGAATCGAATCATTACCTGTGATGAAAAGTGGATCCTGTATGATAATCGGAAGCGCTCATCGCAATGGCTGAACCCTGCCGAACCAGCCAAACCATGCCCCAAGCGAAAATTGACTTCAAAAAAGTTACTTGTGAGCGTTTGGCGGACTAGTGCTGGTGTCGTTCACTACAGCTTTCTTAAATCTAGCCAGACGATTACGGCAGATGTCTATTATTAGCAACTGCAAACCATGATGGAAAAGCTAGCTGCTAAACAACCGAGGCTGGTTAATCGCTCTAGGCCACTGCTGCTTCATGATAACGCTAGACCACATACTGCACTACAGACGGCTACCAAATTAGAAGAGCTTCAATTGGAATGTCTAAGACATCCACCGTACTCTCCGGACCTCGCCCCAACAGATTACTATTTTTTTCGAAATTTGGATAACTTCTTGCAAGGGAAAAAATTCAACTCCGATGGGGCAGTCCAAACCGACTTCAAAGATTTTATTGATTCCCGTCCGAATGTTTTTTTTAGTAAAGGGATCGATGAACCACCTATGAGATGGCAAAAGTGCATAGATAGCAATGGTACATACTTTGATTAAATAAATTTATTATATTAAAAAAATCAACTTTATGTTCCTCCCATACAAAACGCCAATTTCATATGTGAATCTCATTATTGAGAACGTAAAATTAATAAGTTTATAAAATAATCATAGGTTTGAATGAAAATCACTTTGTTATTAACATGAATTCGTATTTCCCGATTCTCTCGTCTGAACAATGAAAAAGATATTAAAAATTTTACCTTTGTCGTATTTGAATCGGGAATACCAAGAGTTAATTAAAAACTCGGCGGGTAGCTTAACAAATTGAAAATTAAAATTTTCTGTAGTGGAGCACAAATGAAAATTTTCGCGTTTAAGTAAAATTCGTTTAAAAATTGATGGAATAAAATTTGAAACGGTCCCCTAGCGAATTCCACGGATTATTAAGTTATCGTGCGTAATGAATTCGCTATATATACATATATTTTACCTTTGACCTATTTTGCAGCACATTCGACACGGTACAACGCGTCAAGTAGGTCGCAGGCGTCGAGGCGTGTTTGTACAACTTTAATTGGGGTGGTACACATTGGCAGGGGTTAACGCATGGTAGTAAAATACGCATCTAAAATTGAACTACGTTTTACAATACCTTAATTTTAATGAAATAAATTTATGTGCTTTCAAATCTTAGTCTTTGTAATAGTTAATTGGTTACGTCCCCTAAGTTCAAACAGTCTTAATACCATTTTAGCATAAAACGTTTTAATTTTAATAACTATTTTTCATGCTTCACGGCAATTTTGGTCCAATATCTAATCTATTCATTGCGTTACTTGTCTCGTATACAATTTTTTAATATTCCGAAAATAGAAAAGTTGATAATGAAGAATTGAAGGCTATTGTGGAAGCGGATCCATCGCAAACCACGTCCGAGTTAGCTGCAGGCTGCGATGTTTGTGATAAAACTGTTTTAATCCACTTGAAGCAAATTGGGAAGGTAAAAAAGCTTGAAAGGTGGGTGCCTCACGAATTGAGTGAAGCAAATCAACAAACGCGCGTTGACTGCTGCGTTGCATTACTCAACCGGCACAATAATGAAGGGATTTTGAATCGAATCATCACACATAGTAAAAGTTCACAAATTATTTCCAAGAATTTGGGCGTTCCCTCATAAATCATCCTGTTGCAGATTTCTATTGTCAGCAACTGCAAACCATGATGGAAAAGCTAGCTGCTAAACAACCGAGGCTGGTTAATCGCTCTAGGCCACTGCTGCTTCATGATAACGCTAGACCACACACTGCACAACAGACGGCTACCAAATTAGAAGAGCTTCAATTGGAATGTCTAAGAGACACTCACCGTACTCTCCGGACCTTGCCCCAACAGATTACTATTTTTTCGAAATTTGGATAACTTCTTGCAAGGGAAAAAAATCAACTCCGATGGGGCAGTCCAAACCGACTTCAAAGATTTTATTGATTCCCGTCCGAATGGTTTTTTTAGTAAAGGGATCGATGAACTACCTATGAGATGGCAAAAGTGCATAGATAGCAATGGTACATACTTTGATTAAATAAATATATTATATTTAAAAAAAATCAACTTTATGTTCCTCCCATACAAAACGCCAATTTCATATGTAAGGACCTAATATAAAATATTCAACCTCCCTAAACGGGTTTCCACAATTAGTACATCGCTAATGTACTTGATAAATGATCTATAAAATTGCGTTTATTGTTATAAAAAAGTTTAAGATATTTTACTTTTGAAATTAATTTATAATAAGATCTCAATACTAAGTACTGGTAAGTATGTGCTGCCTCTGGATGCCTTTAGCTATGGTGTCGTACGGCAGCTGATATTTATAGTCAAAGGGTGGTACGTGACTATGAACATGCATTTTATTACAGAGAACTTTACTAATTACCCGGACCTTTGTTATTTTGCTTATACCAAGATAAAATAAAAACAATACTATCAAAATATATATGATTCAACGAGAAAGAAAGGTGTGACTTACTTTTTTTTTTTTTTTTCATTTTGATATTATGATTGTAGTTCAGAATTATGATCAAAACTTATTACGAATATAAACAATGGTTGAAATTTCAACTGCAATATATTATTAATATTTCAAATACTGCTTAGTTTTAATAATAGTTTCCCAACGGAGGCGGTTCCGCACCCCGTTGAGCGTTGAAGCTTTCCAGGGGGTAGGTAACGGGTCCAGCGTAGAGCGTAAAGCGTAGAGGCAGTCAAGGGGTGTGGCCGTGGTGTATATATTTTAATATATATAATAATGCAATACTTATAAAATATTTTTTTCACAAATAAACAATTTATCTGTATCTCTTTAAATATAAACGTATTCAATAAACTTTTTGGAACTTTATTAACATCGTGGAATTCCATAGTAATACACTTAGGAAATTAAAAATAACTTTGTTTATTATTCACAAAATATTAAAAAACACGACATGTTTCGGAGGATACCTCCATTTTCAGGTGTAAATATATAATAAAAACTAAACATTTTAAAAGCGTTTTTCATTTAGTCTTTCTTTGATTATTTTTTATTATATATTTACACCTGAAGATGGAGGTATCCTCCGAAATAAGTCGTGTTTTTTCTTATATTTTATGGATAATAAACAAAGTGATTTTCAATTCTATAATTCTATAAATGTTTTTGATATATTTGATAATCATACTTATTTTAACACTAAGATTTTAAATAGAGTCGAACTCAGTTATTACGATCACCGAAATAGCAAAATCTCGGACGTAACGAGGAAACATTCGTTGAAATTTTTTTCAATAATTGTCTCCAAACTTATTTATTCATTTTTATAACGAGCTACTTATCTCTTATTGTATACTTTTGTTCACTGCAACTCTTTGTGTTATGTGACCGCTCCAGATACTTCGTGTATTCATGTGATGGGTATGTTTGTAAGCATTTAAAAAGAAGTGTGATGTAACTAGTAATGATCATAACGCATTAAGAGCATTCAGACGCTCCCATCTTACTCGTAATAATCGAGTTCGACTGTAATTGGACTTTTTTTCTTGTTAAGGAACCAATGATCCAGAAAAGATCGGGAAACTATGATTTAAATAATGAAAATATGAAATAAATTATCGCGAACCAGAACATACGTGATGAAGTACGTGTAAATAACATGTGTTTTGAATATACATCTCATAAAAAGCGTTTTTTTAAGGAGCCCTTGGGGGTGTCAAAAGTAAAAGCAACCCTTAAGTCTCCATGGAGTTCATTTTACAGTCTAAAATTTTCTCCGTAAAGGGTTCTCTGTTAGTGGGTGTGATATTTCACGAAAAATATTTTTTTAATTATTGTACATAAATTTGTAAAAAACTTGATGTATTGTAGTAAGAAAATAAACTAAATATAAATATGAATACAAATATCAATACTGAATTTTTTTTAAGATAATTAAATGATTCAACTGAAATCTCTGGATGAAAGTTTATTTAAAATATTAAATAAATAAAACGTTGCTTTTTACAACAACTTCCATATTTGCCTTTATTTCGACAGCGATCGGTTTCGCCAGGCTCGCTAACATCAACAGACCAGTCTGTCGATGTCTGGCAAAGCCTGGCGAAACCGGTCGCTGTCCGAATAAAGACATTTGTCTGAAAGTCTGTGAAAGTACCTACATTTTTTATTAAATCATATACAATATAAATTCGTTTCATATAATATTATATTTAATCAGAGCAAGAAATTAAATATAAATATAAATCTAAACTTATTTTTATTTTGTTATTTTATTTCATTGTATTTTATATTATTTGTTTTAGATTTTTATGTGGATGTTGGACGATCGAAGTGTGCGCGGGACACGCCTATTGGTGGCGATGAGGTTCGCAACCCATCACACCGCGTCTCCCGCGGGGCGAAAAGAGAAGGATGGAGTGCATCGGTTAAAGTGTGACAGTCTATTATTTCTGCTTACCCTTTCGGAGAGACGGCGTGATGGTTAGTTAGTTAGCTAGTTTTATAATCATAGCTGATAGGAAACATTAAGAGGTACGAGTCATATTATGTAACAACACTTCTCAATTTCTAATGATTTGTTATGCCCTATGTAGGTTCATTGATGTTCTGATCTTATCGTGAATTTGTATATAACATTTCTTTATAAGTTTTTTGCATTTAACAAAAACACAAATCTATTGAATGGCCCTTTGCATTGTAAATTAGTTGTCTTTGTTTTCATAAATGGGTGAATTCACCATTTGTTTCATGTTTCAAAACATAAACATTATTTAATGATCCAAAATGGCTGTAATAGCTGAATACGTACGATTAGAATAATAAACCACATATCAATGCTCATTTAAAAAATATGTTTAAACCTAAAATATGATACAATTAATACGAATAAAATGTTAGTTTTTTGGAAATTTTATTATTATTTATGGGGATGACATGTTTCACCGGTCTAAGGCAGTATAAAATATGGATAAAATATTCATATAGTATTTAATGTTATTCTTCAAAACCGAAAAATACCGATTAACCTGAAATGAAAGTCTATAAAGCTTGTGTTCTGGCAGTTGGTACTTAAGGTCTTGAAACTGTAACATTGTCCAAACAAAGTGCCGAGAAACTACTAGTGACGCAAAGAGCCATGGAAAGAGTCATGTTAGGAATAAGCCTAAGAGACAGAGTGACATAGAAGAGAATGGAGGAGGTCTTTGTCTAGGAGTGGACGGGAATAGGCTGAGGAAGAAGTAGAAAATGAAATATTATACCATGATGCTCTTGTGGTTTTCTTTTTCTGATATTTTACCTCACTTTAATTTTTACATGTTCCATTAAGTTTTTTAATTTACAAAAAAATGTCATTGTGTGTTTATCAAAAAAGAGAATTTTATTTAGGTATAGACCCACTTTTCGCCTTTTATTTCTATAGCTGAATATAAATGAAACGAGGATATCCTCTATCACCTATTTATCCACATCTAAATTCACAACTTTTTAGTAGAATAAAATACAATGGATTATATGATTTCTTAATGTTTAAACGCACAAACCATTTTTATTGTTTTTTTTTATTGAAAATAAGTGTAATGATTTTTAAAATAATTTATTGACTAGATATATAAATGTTACTTCGTAGGGGAGAAGAAAATATTAACTAAACAACGGGAGAGATGAAAATTTATTTGACTAATATGCCGCACATTTTATATCTAATAATTGAAGTACGAGTACTAACTGGATTTTAAAATAATACACATTATTCGATGGTGTTTGAATTGTTTACGTAAAGAAAATATTTTTTCTTTTAAAATTATTCGAATGTGAATCCATAACACAAAGTGATGGTGAATTAGAATAATAAATATGGCTAACGAACGAATCGTAGATTGAAGTAATTGAGATTATCTTCGGCCTTATCCCTCTTCAGAAATAAGGGATGGATTCTAAAATATGGAATATCTACCCACGTATTTATCCCTAAGAGCCTCCTTAATCCGAAATCAATTTAGCCTTTAAATGAGCATTGAAATCATAAACCCACGTGATTGGGTATGATAATATATTTACAAAGCTAAGGGGAAGTCTTTTATAAGAATGCGCCCGTAATAATATTCTAATTATTTCAGCTTAATAAAGATTTAAACTGAAAGAGTTCTACTTATGAATATGACCAGATTTTATTAAGTATTTTCGAAAGACGTTGGATCAATTCTGAATATTTTCCATTTAAACAAGTACATTGATTATCAATATTGATTGTATGTTTTTGCGCCATTCTCTCCAATCTACGATTTTGATATAGTTGCAGATTCTTTTGTTCTACAAATATCAGCCACAATTAGTATGTTTCTAAGAAACATTTGCTTCTTAATTATACTTATAAATTGGATGGTTAATAAATATTTAATTTTATTGATTAAATCATCTCAATGGCGCTCTAGAAAATGCTCAACAATACAAACTAATTATTAAATATACATACCGTATTCAGTATGCGAGGCGCAGTTTATCAAAATTTATATCAGGATGTGATATTTTAAACAAGTGCGTTTTGAGTCTCCATTTTAACTCTGACGGGTTGTCAATGCACTTGAGTTCTGTAAGAAAATTATTCTGGGTTTGCTACCAAGAAGGTTGTGCGAGAACAGCGTTTTCTATCGCTAAAGTCTTATTTTTTGTTTTGAGATCAGGGGATCGAGTATTTTAGTAGAATAAAATGAAGATTAAATGCAATCATTTATAGATAACAATTTATGTTTTCTTATCGAATGATATTTCCTATGATTAAATAGATTTCAAGTAGGAAATATCGACGAGAGTGCACGTAACGATGTACTAATATAGAGGAAGCTCGAAAGGTATGTCAGAACATAACCTGGAGGTCCATCCTCAGTCTACCTGATGGTTAGTTAGTTAAATAATGTTTATATAAAACGATGTTTTTTTAACTACTTCTACTTTTGTCTTTATTTCGACAGCGACCGGTTTCGCCAGGCTGGGACTTTGACCAGTCTGTCGATGCCAGCGAGCCTGGCAAAACCGGTTGCTGTCGAAATAAAGCCAAAAATGAAAGTAGCTAAAAAACATCGTTTTATTTTATTATTATTTAAAATGAACTTCCATCAAGAGATTTTAGTAATATCATTTGGTTAGTTAGTTAGATAAAATATACGAAGATGTCATGCATTACCGTTTTTTATCAAATTTCCAGGGAATGTCCTCTGTCTCTCTTTGATATTTGAATATTAACCACTTAATTAAACGGTAGGGTCGAAAATCAATATCAACATATGATTTCAATACTAAAATATTAACTTCTTAAGTATTTCAACTAAAGTGTGGTAAATTTTCAATACATGCCTAAACTTATTAGATCCAATACTATAATATTCATATTTTATAAATGAGATATTTTAGTAATAATTATCTAAAATTATTTGGATCGCCACTGGTTATTATCTTTTTTACAATAACCTAGTTTTGATTTTTATTGAAAGAAACTCTGTAATAATCGTAATATATAATTATAATTTCTGGAAGTTTAATAATATTTTAAGAGAGTGACATACGCCGTTTTTAAGGAAATATCACATAAATTAACGAAGAGTTACAAGTGAGGGTGTTACAAGCCATGTTATACCATGGTATTTGATGTACCTACATGTCGTCCATAATTATTACCTTTTCTTGAGATAAATATCATTGATTTCCAATATATTAAACAATTCTTGACCCAAAATTATTTAGACTTCCGTATGAAGCAATTCATTTATGATGTGGCATTATTAAACAAAAATTTTGACACTTGTGTACTTTCTTTTGTTTTATCTAACAAATCGGTTTCTCTCCTGCCAGAGCTTCGTCTTGGTTGCCAGAACAATAAACTCATAATTGTTTTTGTTATACTGACGTAGATCCGGCGGAAGTGAAACCGGTTGGTTCGATAAGACATATCATATGAAGTAAAAACATAGTACATAGTGATGTTTTTTTTTAATTTTGAAGCCGGATCACAAAGTTATGGTGAATATAGAAGAAATAGACAAGGATTATATTTATTAAAAAACTAATAAAAAACGCGATGATTTCCTTCAATCAAATTTATATGCAAACCTTTCAACACGGGTAAATACTCGTATATCCCTACGCAGATGTAATTTTCCGAATTCAAATTTTTTCCAAGAAAAGATATTAGTATAATTCTTAGAAGTGCTTTTGTTGAAGAGGTCAAAGAAATTTAATATATTATTAACGTGGTACTTACTTAACGTGTAAGGTGTAAAAAAAATCGTAGTAAGTGAATATTTTTGATAATGAGAAAATATGATTTCTGCGAAAATAAATTCGTTTGCTTTTCAATATCAAAGTTAATATGTATTCGTTAGCTTTTCCTTTTAAAAGTATTGTGTAGTGGTAAAATCGAGGTCAAAGTATTTCCAATACAATATTTAAGATAGATAGTTATATGGGGCTTTGTGTGTATTTAAATATAAAATATTTTTTGGTCCGTTAAATGAATTGAGATAATTTGAAAAACCTGTAAGGAACATACATTTTCTATACATTAAAATACATTTTTCGCGCTTTTGAATATATTTTTCTTGACGTGATTCGTAGGTTTTATACCTTTATCATCGAGAGAATAATATAAACAGTTTTTTTTTCAAAAAACTTTTTTGCGCTTTTCACAATCTTACAGAGGGCATCATTCCTTGTTTATTTATTTATTACTATTTTAATTTATAATCATTTTTCAATTTCAACATTGAAAAGGTACGTTTGAAATACAAAACGTGTACGCGAGAAGTATGTATAAGTGTTGTGAAAGTATGTTTTTGAAATATATTCTCATTATCATTTATTTCCCGTATATTTCCAGTATTTGAGAAATTTTACGTGTTCATTTATTTTTGAAATATGTATACTAATGAGTTAACAACGATGCCTATTTTAGCTACAATTGTATGGAAAAAGGTAAAAATTTTATTAATATAAATACATTTTCATAAAAATAGCCATCAATCATTTGTTGAAAGTTATTGAAGCCAAGGAGAATTTTTTTTAAATTAAATTATCACCAGTTTACTTGATTTTTTATGACCGATAGTACGAGTAACTAACCAATTAATTTGGTTTCCTAACAAAGTATCAATGAGAGTTTAGCCAGTTGATTCCTAAAACAAATAGAGTGATAAAAATAACAAACTTCACTAGTATTAAAAAAATCTTTGAGTCTTCAATGTTTATCTTATCTCATTTTCTCGCTTTTAAATATATATTATTTATTGCAAGGTGGAAGATATCGTAAATTGGGGCAGATGGAATGTGCACGTCCAGAGGATGGATTCCTTCAGAATCCTATACGTTGTGGCGCATCAGATTCCTGTTGGCTACCGTCTTCCCGGATGATAGCTAAAGAGATGGAGGAATAGCTGGAAATCAACCATCCAAGAGAGGCCAGCCTGACTACGGGAACAGACCAATAGTCTAAAAGAAGAAGAAGAAAAAAAATAACTACATCATCATGCCGTTTTCCCGGAAAGATCGGCAGAGAGGATGGACCACCACACTATTCTATCCTGACACACCTTTCTATATTCTACTAAAATCGTAAAGCAAGTAATACGCGTATGTGGATTGTTCGGACTTCTAACGTGGCCGACCTTTAAAATTTCATCAATTTGTTTTTTCCACGTCTTTCTCGGTCTTCCTCGAATTCGTACTCCATTCACGTCTGTACGGTGTACTTATTTAACCATTATTTCTTCATCCATCGTTTTATCATACATACGTCTAAAGGATTTCATTTCTACCGCATTTATTCGGCTCTCATCCTTCTTCTACAAGTTCAATGTTTCCATACATAAGGGTAGGAACTAGAACAAAAATAAATGACTTATATCATTAATATTATCCGTCTCGTGAAAGTATCCCACAATTTCGCTGTTCAGTACTCTTCACTTGTGATGCGGCTTCTGGGATGCCTGCGATTAGCGTCCTCGGGGGGTGATATCCAATAATTTAACCGAGGCCGGCACGCGTAAGGGTACGAAGAAACACGTGTCTATATTAATTATTCAGCACACAAAATGTGAGGTTAGCCAATAAGCTGGCAAACGGTGTATTTGCATTAAAAACGGCTCTGAAGCCGCTCAGTGTGTACACAGCAAAAATTTTCAGGTACAGTTGCCCCGATGTAATTACAAATATTGTAAACGAAATGTCATGTTTGCTTGCCAATTTTTAAACACCGTTAATTCCACTTCAGTTTCAGTGCTTCCTTCACTCAAAATATTTGTAATCAAAAAACTTCCTTTGAAAGTTTGTATAAAACGTTATTATGTTTTCAAACAGGTAATTCAAAATATTCGGAATATTCAAATGTTGACAAATAATTCGAAATTCACGTTTCAAAGAGCTTTATTTAATTATAGTTTGATATGTACCAGTACTTTGATGTGTTGTATTAAACGGTTGCCCAGGCAACTGTGAGGTTCAAAATGAACTTTGGTTTTAATCACAGGGAAATTAATTTCATTTAAATATAGAATGGTGAATACATCGTTACTTTGTGTTGTGGATTTACAAATGATTTTTTTAAATGTTACAATATATATTACAATATCATATTATATAAAAAAATTATATTAAATAACAATATTTTATTATTATATATATAAACAATATTATATTACAATATGATATTATAATATATAACACCTTTTTGACTAACTAACTAACTAGCCATTCTCCCCGAAGGGGAAATTTTCACAAAGATGTTTCGGAACACAGACCTCCTTCCTCGGTGGGTCGGGAGGTGGTCTAGGGGATTGAACGCTTGGCTCCTGATCCAGGGGACATGGGTTCAAGCCTGGACATGACCAGATTCCTTCTTCATAATAATGAGCTATTTTCTGCTCACATTGAAGATTGTAATAATAAATTCTAATATCATTGATGTAAATCCTTGATGTTAGTCTTTTTTTAAAAAAAAAAAAAAAAAATTCTACAGTGCAAGTGTTCTGATAATACAATGTTTTTAAAAAGTTATTCAAATGAAAATTTATTGTTAAAATTATCATTATCATTCATTATCATTATCATTATTTTGTTGAATCGCTCTTTACATCATGACAGCATAAGCCAAATCGATGTAAACGGTATTATAGTTATCATTGTGATTCTCGTGACATGTGATAGGTAGCTGTCACGTGAATTCCACACTAGACCAATGACAGTGTGACAATCACACTGCCCTCGCCGGGAATCGAACCCGGAACCTTTGGGGTGGCAGTCAATGCACTAACCACTCGGCCATAAAGGTCGTCAATTGTATTGTAGCTAAATGAAAGCACATGTTTGCTCGTTAATTGTTTTATTAAAATTTGAAGCTCAAATAATAATAAAAAAACGGAATATTTTCAGTTCATCGGTTGTCACCATTTAACGTACCCATTTTCCATTATTTTCCGTTTAAACCTATTTCCTTGTAGGATGTAGAAGTGTTATATGTCTTGGGTTAACATTGTGACAATTCCTAAATCCTTGTGGACTAAGCTACGTGTGCAAAGCATCCCTCCCGAGATCCTTCCCTTAATATCTCAATGGATACGCCTATTACCCGAATGGCGAACAGATGAGCTAATAGTAGCCAAAGGACAGTACTGCGACGTCATGAATTCTAATTAGGTTTGATTCCCAGATGATCCCCCGGGAACACGTTTAGGTGGAGTAATAATGGCCCTGGAGCTGTACCCATCACAAGACTAGATGAATTCACTCAAATAAGTTAGGTTATCCAATTAATTGTATAGAAATCGAGCTCACGTTTTCGAATAGACAAAACATGGAGAGACATTCATATTATATTCATTATGGTATTAGATGGATTCCAATATTATCTCTATGTATAATAAATCTGATAGCTAAATAAATATGTAAAATGGGGTTTGGGATGAAATAAATTATTTCTTCCTAATTTTTGGGTTATGTAACTAACTAACTAATCATCACGGAATTTCCCGGAGGGGTAGGCAGAGAGGATGGACCACTATACTGCTATATTCTGACATACCTTTCCAGATTCATCTACATTCATATATCGTAACATGCAAGCTCGTCGATTTTTCCGACGTGGTATGTGGCCGCCTTTTAGTATATGATTAATTTGGTCATGCCATGCTTTCCGTGGCCTTTCACAGCTTCTCTTTCCAATCATACTGCTTGTTTAAAATATTTTAACCTCTCTTCCCTTGTCTATTAGTTCCATATGATAATTTATTTATTTTGTTTAAACCGTTGCGCCCGAAATTGTTAAATCTAATTGATTAAATTAAAATTAATCGTTTGCTTTATATACACCTGATATTCACTTTTACCAAAAAAATTAAAATAAAACCAACAACATTTTTTTAGGGACCACAACTCCCTAGGACTTAATTAAAACCCCAAAGGACCTTTAATCAGCCTCTCCGCTTAGAAAATATGTTACAGGGTGGAAAATGTAGGCCATAAAAATGTAAAATAAAGTTAACACTTTGTATAATACATATCCAGGAATATAATATTTAGCTTTAATGACGAGGTATTTTTACGTTTAAATGAATTTCTTGTTCGTTCTTATATTGCCCTGATGAAACATGATTTCAAATTTAATTATGTTTTAGTTGAACACAAAGTATTATATTTTTATTTTCTCCAATATGTATGCTATTTACATTAAGTACCTGGTGAAGATGAAAACGTATCAATGTAACATTTTTTCCTATGAGGAGTATTGAAGTGGTTTCTGTAGTCTATATTCAGCGTTATAAATTTGATCACTTTGGGAACAGTATAAAAAAAGTATTTAAGTATTTAAAGTATTTAAATTTGTTATCGGCTTTTGCTACACCAGCGAGAAATGCCAAATTCGACAGATCTTAGTCATGATTTACAAAACAATCATATAAATTTTAGACAGAGTGCGAGGGAGTGAGTCAGCGGTACAAAGATAGACATTTACTGGAGTAACTTTGGGAAACTGATACTATTTAAAACTAATTAAAGGTTATTTTTAAGCTTAGATAAAAGAAACAGAGGGAGACCCCCCACACGATGGTCCGACGACATTTGAAGAATAACTGGCGATTGAATGCGAAAGGCACAAGATAGAAGTACGTTGAGAAGTATGGGGGAGGCCTATGCCCAGCAGTGGACGACAACGGCTGTCTTAGTATTAATATTCATTATTATATCACGATAGAGACACCGCATGTATTATATTGTAAATCATGACGTAATTTTCCGTAAGTATTTATTTTCTCTTCTTAGTGTAGGCCTCAAGACCTGATTTTTAATAGGAATTGGCCTACTCCCAGCTGTCGATCCATCTCTTTGGTGGGCTACCAGAGGTTGTCTACCTTGGGGTTGGCCGTGCAACATAATGAGAGGAAGTCTGGATAGATTCATTATTCTTATGTGCATACCGGTATCTTGTCTTAGTTTCCTTATCCTTGAGTTCCTAATTCTTTCGCGTAGAGCTTGCCAGATATGCTTCTGAGAGTCTTCATTTCTGACACTTTGGACGCGTTTTAGTGATTATGATGTTATGTATTTGTTTCTCTAAATGACAACAGCCAGCTACAGTTGTTGTTTTACATAATTTGTTTACATTATTTTTAAATTGTCACATCACATATAAAGTGTTTCATTTAAAAGGATAATATAAATTTCGATTAAAAATAATATTATACTTTATGTTCCGCCCAAACGTAGTATTTTTTTAATACGCTGAAGGTTTTAAACGAAACACAAAGGCAGGAGAGTGGCATAATATTTGGAAAGCACCGTTTACGTTATCGGCCTTCCAAAACAATATGAAAGCGTGTAATATCACGTCAGTTGTGACAGAGGAACGTTGGCTGGTCTTTTATCTTGCGCCGTTCTATCAGCCGGAACTTGGATGCTGTAGCGGGAAAATGGACCCGCGTTAAACATATCTTGATTCGAGGGAAGGATAACACTTTAATTTTGGAAGAAAATTGTTCACGTATAAAATGAAACTTCTGAGAATAAATATCACGTTTTATTTTCTAGGAAAAACAGTGTTTTTAAAACATTCGTTTATAACTAAAGTATAAAATAAGGCAGTATTTCATATCTATTTTTTTCATCTCATTTTTTATGTTCAATTATTTTAAAGTCAGTTTGAAACTTTGATATTGTCCATAACATTATTAACACCGATAATCTTAAATTACTATTGTACTCGTATATTGTTAAAATTACAATCTGAAAACGAATTAAGAGCTCATTAATAATAAATTATGAAGAAAGAACCGATTGTTCGCCAGTATTGGAACCGCGTCTCTTGGAAGAGTATCGCAACCATTATACTCATATCACCACTTAAGTAATCAATTAATTGTTTTTTAGCGTTTATTTAAATTTCTCATAAAACATATTTTTTTCGTATTTAAAATGAATCAAAACACTGTTTTTACCTCTTTGGAGTTTATTTTTCTCGACATGTTTCGAAGGTTTTACGCCTTCCTCATCTTGAGAATGATATAAACTGAGTTTATGTCATTACTATTGAAAAATTAAATGAGCAATTTATTTTCGTTTTACTTATAAGAGTTTTTAATGAAAAATCGTGGAAACTTTACATTTTGAGAGTAAGCTCTTGGTTCTGTACTAGTAGTTAGATATAATTATTTTAGTTAGTTTTTAGTGCAGAACACTAAACTCTGCCGTGGAGTAAAGCAAAAGGATACATCAGCGTATAGTGATATACCGCGGTCGATTAATCAGGATTCCATGTAAAGTTGGCGAGCAAAGTCGAGACGGGGAGTAATTTCGTGAAATCACCGTAAAATATTGTAACAAGAAAAAGTTTAAGGCACCCTTTCCGGTGTAGGCAAATGGCTTTTACGGACAATGTAATGTGAGGTTTTTTGTTGCGTCGCTTATGTTGAACGTTAAATGAAATGTGTAACGAGGTAGATGGATTTAAGAGAGAAGTTTCTAGAACTTTTCGGAACATTGTGGTTGTATACAATCATCGATTATGTTTATTTTTATATAGACTACAATGGGTTAATTTTCCCAAACGCTTTACGCCAACACTTTTCGGATTCAAGGTGTAACCGGGTTTCATGGTTTCTTTGGTAAGCGACGTTTTGGTGATCGATACCATAGCATCGTATTTACACACCGACAACATTCATTAAAACAACGAATTTGGTCTCACAACAAGATAAGGTAACCGTAATTTAAACGATATTCGCCATTTGTGTTCTGCAAAATCCGTGAGTTAAAATGATTGATTTTAATAAATAGGGCGTAGCGGCGCCCTTTTGTCAGCCTCGCTCGTACACTCCCTGGGCCTGTCCCCGGTCCATCCTTGTGTGGTGATAATTTTAATCTGTAAATATTTAAGATTTCTAAGATAAGATTTCTTTTTCGTATTTTTTTTGTTTTTGCATATTAATGATTGTTAAAAATGTAAAAATGTATATTATGTAAAAATGTATTCACCCAAACATCAGCCGTCAATTATCCAATGAACCTTATTCCGCTACATTAGCCCGAGTATGTAAAAGAACGCTTTTGATGTTATTCCCATAAAATAAAATAAATCTTATTGAATGTTTTATTTTCGAATCATTGTTATTATACGTATTATATTTTTATGAGATTGTTGCGAAAGCTGTTTTGCCAATTTATGTTGGCAGCATTATGTGTTATAAACATCGTTACTATTATTCATAAAAAAAACTCAAATTTAACATCTGATGATACCAATCTAGGTTGGATTAATTATTTTAAGGCCAAATTGAAATAATTGTAACTCATGGGGAATGCACGCTTTGTAATGTATTTTTACGAAGATTCGATGCAGAACCCAAATGATCAAAACTGCCATGACAAAGCTCACCAAGATATGGCAAGACAAAAATATTTCTAACAAGACCAAGATGAGACTGGTTCGAAACTTTGTTTTCTCCATATTCGGTTGCGAGTCCTGGACTATGCGAACATCAGAGAGGTCCAAAATTGATGCTTTCGAGATGTGGTACTGGCGATGAATGCTGCGTATACCCTGGAAAGCAAGAATAACAACCAGTCAATCATTGACCAGGCAAGACTCTCGCGGATGTGTTCTCAAAAATTGCTGAAATATTTTGGACACATAGTCCAAATAAATCAGAACAACCTTGAAAAGCTCATCATCATGGGCAAAGTGGAGGGAAGGTGACCACAGGGACGACTACCGAGCCGCTGGTCCGATCAAATCGGAGATCTGACTGGCCTCTCATTAGCTGCATCCTGGAGACTGGCTAGTGACAGGAGTGCATAGCGTGCCATGGTCAATAGTTTACAGGATGAACACGACCCTCAATCATGAGGAATACGACTGAGGAGAGAAGATATATAAAGTTAATACATACATTCAAACATAGTTAATATATTACTATTGAATTTTTAAAAATCCTATCTTTCTCATAAATTATTTTATTATCGTACATATATTTTCGAACAACTAATATTTCTTAGTTTCGAACTTTCTGCTTTGAATATCGTAAACCTTTATCGAAAATCTCAGAAAAGCGATCAGTGAAAAATAAAGTGGCTTTGAAAGCTTTATGCCCAAATCTTTTTCCAATTAATTTTTATTGCGGCGCAACTTTAATGTTCCCGTCAAGTATAAAACATCCTCTCTTCTCGGTTAAAATAACACACGTGGGCGGCCTCCAGGAGAGAGAGGGAGGATTATAAGGAGTTTTTACGTTATCACGTTTGTTTTCAACCAAATAGATTCTACAAAGTCTATTATATTCCACCGTCAAAATAAACAGTGTATATTCATGAATATTTAATGGAAGAGATAGTTTTTTAGTTAGGCAACTTATTTCTGTACACTGTGTATTAGATAACTAACTAATCAAATATAAATGCACTTAGAAAATTGAAAATAACTTTGTTAAATCCACTATTTATTAAAAAAATATTTTAAAAACACGATATGTTTTGGAGGATACCTCCATCTTCAGGTGTAAAAATAGAATAAAAACTAAACAATGAAAGACTAATAAAAAACGCATTTAAAATTCGATAAAATAATTAAAAAATTTAATTAACCTGGGCTTTTTGCTATAAGTACTAACAATTATTATTTTAACAGTAAGAACTAATAAATAATAATAATACATGATGATAACCAGGCTAACATTGTATTGAATTTGACCATAGTTTCGATAAAAATGACACAAAATTTCTACACACAGTTAACAATAGCAATAAATTAAACAAACTTGAAAATTTAGAAATCCTCAAGTCGGTGAAATTGGGTGAAATTAGGTGAGATTGGGTGAAAACATAATTAATAATCAGATTCCTCCTTTTACTCCTTTCTCCTTAAATACTTTGTCTACATTTAATCTCCCAAGCTCCCATTCTCAATCAAATGCAAATTAATCATTTAGTAATTTCTTTATTATGTCTTTTCAAATGTATGCTTTTACAAATTACATTTTTTTGTATTATCATCGTGTATTATTATTATTTATTAGTTCTTACTGTAAAAAAATAATTGTTAGTACTTATAATAAATAGCCCAGGTTAAATTTTAAATTTGTAATATTGTTTCGAATTTTAAATGCGTTTTTTATTAGTCTTTCCTTGTTTAGTTTTTATAATATTTTTACACCTGAAGATGTAGGTATCCTCCGAAACATGTCGTGTTGTTTAATATTTTTTTTAATAAATAGTGGATTAAACAAAGTTATTTTCATTTTCCTAAGAACATAACTGTGGAATTCCACATTGTTAATGCTTTAGCGTTCAATAAAAATATCAAATGTACCTATGTCATTTAAGGAGTCGGAGATTGACAGGATTGACGCGCGTGCATGACACGATGTAAGAATGTAGAGGAACGAGGGAAGTATGTCATTACAAACAAATGTGGTGGTAGGCCCATCCCTCTGGGGAGACGGCGTGATGGTGTGTAAGGAATACTTTACTATATTCTGAATACTGTTTCAGTGATTACATCATATGTACATATCTTATTGCGGACAATCACTTAGGGCTTCATGGCCCTGAGCCCTCATTTATAGGTTATTCGATCGAAACGATCTACTTAAATATTTGCGGTTGTAGACACGTGGAGACTCCAGAGTATTAAGTTCAAAAGCAGATTTTGCAAATATGTGACGGAAGTTATAACCTCATTTTTATTCTATGAAAAGTAGCAGGAAACCTTCCTATAGAACGTGTGTTTTTGGAAAACACTTAAAGGTCTATTAAAACCTTCCCATCGTATATAAAGAGGTGGCGACAAATTACAAAGTGTATTTTTTAAAGAAAGCTATTTATTTAAAAAATAATTAACTCACACTTGAAATATATAAAAATAAATGTCTAAAAAAAATCCTTCAGATCATCAATTCAATATTTAATACGGAGTGTTATATCACTGTTCAAGAAACAATAAATATAATAGTTAGTGTTTATGTTATTAATTGTATATTTTTTATAATTTAAAGGAGTTAACTATGCTTATTTTCTCGATAGTAATTTTTTTTTTAATTATAACACTGTATTTACCCTTTTGAGTTGATTTTTCTCGTCATGTTTCGAAGGTTTCGCATCTTCATCATCGGGAGAACGATATTAACCAACGAAAATTATTTTTAATAACATACAACTTAAAAATAGAAGAACCAGGACAAAACGTAAACAATAGCTAAGTTGGTAAATTGTTTATGTTTGGAAAATATGTTTTAAATTATTTTTTGTATTTAATTGAACTTTGTCGGTGCAAAGATATTAAGTGATGCTTAAATATGAATTCACTTAAATTTATGAAATGTGTTAATTTACTTAAACTGAAAGTTATAGAAAAATTAGTATTTCTTGGAGAAACCGAAGCAAACTCTTTTATAACTATTTTTTTACTTTTATTTTTATTGTATTATAAGAAAACGAGTGTCATAAATTTTCATGTTTTAAATAAAGTTTCGTGACGGCTTGTTGTTTTAAAGTTATTTAAAATTAATATTATTTTTCTTCCCAAAGCCGTGAGCCGTGTCCTCTGAGGGTCGACTGCTGTCGGGAAATGGCTGAATAAAATGTTTCGGCAGATATTTGACATAATCATATTTGCCGATTACTTACCTAAGATTTGTGTCTCGTTGATTAATCGATCTTCAACTTCTAGCCCCGCCATTAGGCAACATTATTTTTTACGTTTATAGGATTTAATAGATACTTGTTGCAACCCGTGAAACATTCATATAAGTTAAGATAACACTTCAATAACTTGGTTCACTCTTCAATCTTAATCAGTAATAAGTTTTAACTTTTAATGTAAATCATTTCTTTTCACACGCGTTAAAAAATTCACAATTGACAACACCAATTGTTCTTCTTTTGTTTTCTACGCTACTGTCGTACAACAATCATTAGAACGAAATTCAATATAATCCAGAACGGTTCTCGGGCATGCGCATCGTGTGCGTTTCGAATTAATTACGCAGAAAATCGAAGTATTCCTCTTTCGATCTCTTATATTTAAAACGTTCTCGTGCTATTTTTTGACGATGTTATGATTTTATTATTTAGGTGCATGCATAGTAAAAGTTGGATTATATTCTTCACATCTTTGTATTTCCACAACATTTTGAATGTATACAAATTCTTGTAGACAAATACTGGATTTCACCCATTGCGGATAATTTATTTTTATTTTTTATAAGGATTAATTGTATCTCAATAGAGATGAAGATGTAAATTGTTTTCTGGGAACAGAATGTGGTGGCCGAGGCGCTTACAGGACTTATGACCTGTTATTGGTTGGGTTGAGCGATCGCTTTATGTTTAACAACATTCCCCATTCCTCCTTTTTTCTTATGACCACCACGTCTGACAAAGATTTAACCAGCTTCATTTAATACCCAAGTTATTCATTTAATAAAAATTATAAAACTTTTGATAGTTCAGGCATCCTCCGGTTTGTAGAAATCGATGTATAATTGGGATAAACGATAAATCTAATTTTAAAAGACCCCAATGTTCAAGAGGACCAAGCAATCTATTTACAATTCCCTCCAGTCCTACCATTGTAGGGTATAAAGGGATGTAATGCGCTTTATACCAACCGTATACACATTAAGGTCTAAAAATCCACACCGCAAATAAATAGCAGCCATTTTAAACCCTTTTTTTAAACTCTTCCTTTATTCGTTTGTCATTCTTAGAGTACAATATACGGAAAGGAGCTCCTTTCGACTGGAGAGAATCCAACTAGAAATTTTCATTGTAAGTGTGGACTGGCTTAGGAGCGGTATGAATATCTGACGTGGAAGGTTTATCCCCTTTAAAGCTTCAGCAAATCACCTGGGACTAAACTTTGAATATGCCAAAATGAACATGGACCATGATACAACGAAAAACATTTTTTAACTCCACTTTTTAACTCCATTAGATGTAAAAGTGGCTACACTCACCCATTTTTTCTCACTTGGCTATAGTGAATGAATACATTTATTTTATTATTTCACTTATATAAAGTCAAATAGTCAATTGGTATTTTGGCCGAAACACGACGATACTTCAATATTAATAACTGCTAAAATTTAAAACGCTCTTAATGGTATCACTATTATTTTATTTTTTATTTTTCGTAACAGCTGTTTCACCAACTAACCAACAGTTGTCAAAACTCTCCAAATAAACAAAAAACATGTTGTAACACCTGATGATGCCGATGGGGAGAGCAATCAAACTGCTGAACATGATCGCTTCGGAGATTGATGTCTTTCATATTCGTGAAAGTACATTCAGAAGACAAATACTCTTGACTTTGGAGAGTATCTTGTATTCCTAATGTCGAACCATCTCTCATGCGTTCCTGGTATTATATATTTATTATGTTTTACCTGTTTTCAATAGATGCCTTAAACTATAAAAAATGTTTGTAATGTCTTTTGAGAAAATAAACTGATTTGATTTGATTTGATCGGTGGGCGAAATGTGATACCATTAAAAGCGTTTTAAATTTTAACAGTTAATTATATAAATATACAGACATGGCCATTAAGAGTAAGATGAGAATCTATAAAGCATGCGTATCCCTCATGGGACTCGTCCTCGTGGAAGACCTCCTAAAAGATGGAAAGACAGCTGGGTATCTACCTCACAGGAGGAGCAATACTCTGGAGAACAGACCACATAGGTGTACAACAAAGAATAAGAAATACAAAATTTCTTTATTATTATGTATTTAGTGTGCTTACACTTGTGTTTACATTCGACCGGCTTCGGCAGCTTGCTGCCATCATCGACAGCAAGCTGCCGAAGCCGGTATCACACAAATTTTAATTGAAAACATTAATTATTTTAAGGAAGAAGAAAAAGAAGAATTATATAAAGTTTACAATATATGTAATTAATCACAACAATTACAAGAATCTATCAAATTAACTGTTATCTAAGCGACGTTTTATGTCAAAGATAAATGTATTCTGTTATTTGCATAAATTTTGCATAGATACAAGGCCGCCCGTTTCCCCCGAAAATTTACCAGCGGAGAGTATCTTAGATAATTAATAATCTTCAAGTAATTTTTCGCTGAAAATGGCGAACTGTTAATAAACTTGAAGCACGTCTGGAATTAACAAATGAACATTTTCTGTATAAACGTACATTGTGTCTGGGGTAAACTTTGGAGAGGATCCGAATAATATTCCAAGGAAAAGGAAAATGCGAAAGATACCGCAAAAGGACTAGCAAACCGAAATCGGATAGTCTTAAGAGAGTTTCTTACTTTTGATATGAAATATCTTTACTTTGACAAATAACTTGTCAATGTGTTGAATTATTGGAGAACAGATTAAATATACGATTTGTTTGGGTTTGGAATGATTGATCCGTGTCTAGAATTTCACATAACAGATTACGTACCAATTTGTTTTACCGTACAATACAATAATCCAATTTGAAATTTTGTTTCCCGTATTTTATTGCACTTTTTTACGACAACGGACAGTTAAAAACCGTTTTCCAAGTGGTATTAATCAAATTATAAAGCGTTAAACATTTCTGCATTGTAAGTGAATTAATTTAATTCAATGGTGTATTTCTTATATGCTGTTTTGGCTTGATTTAAACATTGATAAAATTACATGTATTATGAACTAACTGAAACATTGTTTTTTGCATTTACGAAAAATCAGTGAATTAATGTTTTTTATAACCTTTATTATGGCATTCCACAGTTTAATAATTTAAGTTTACCAAAAATTGTGTTATATAATATCACAGTTACTAAAATTAAATGAGTATATAAAATATCTCATATAAACAAAAAATAAACAATTATAATATCTAATAATTATAATACTGATCATATTTGTAAACAATTTTATAATATTTTAAATATCTTTATAATATCACTGTGGAAAGACCGGTGCTTGTTTCAGTCAGTCTTTTCCTAGTGCGCCCTTGGAGTAATTGAGTGTACAAAACGGCGCCCTTGATATATAAATCAACACAAATAATTGAAATAATATAATAATAATAATAATTGTGATAATTATAAGTATGAAAGTTTGGTGCAAAGTGAATTTATAAAATATCTAATATCAGGATTGTCTATTTGCATATCATATAATCTTATTCAATGAACCTTTCAGTACAATACCGCCGGCAGTATTATGAAGGAAAAAAATCAATAAGTATTATTGAAGCGCCTAAAAGTGTATATGGTGTTGTGAATTTATTTTTCTAAAAAAAATTACATCCAAATCACTTAAGAGCTTCTCTGAAAAAAACATCCGAGGTGTTCCTGAAGTAGGGGAGGCATAAAAATGCAAAAGGGCGCGAGTTCTTGGAATAAAAACACCCTCATCATCATTAGCGCCCAGGGAGGCTGTACATGTCAAGATATTTTTGTTCGGTGTCACTGAGAGAAAAAAATCCACAACAAGAATTCTTTAATGAGACAAACTCGAAAATGGAGTATAAGTTTCTTTAGATAATTACTGATTACATGAGTTTGCCCAAAGAAAATGAGATTTTAAAATACTTTCCTAAGCATAAGTCATAGTTAGGCAAGAAAGCTATACACTTCCATTATACTCATACATAATTGACTATAGGGTCGAAGCACCAGTATTTGACCGCCCCCCAGTAAATGACCGTTGGTTAATAAAACAAAATGTAATAAGAATTGCTCTATGTGTCCAGTCAAAAAACTTTAATACTAAGAAACTATGACAAAAGAGGTAGGCAGAGACAACTGTTGGTAAGAAACAAAACTATCAGTTTTGATCTGTGCCTTGTCAAACGGTAAAAGTGCGTCTTCCCGTTGTTGTTTTGAGATTGTAAGTAGTTTTTTTATAAGGAAAAGTGTGGTGAGTGTTTTTTTAATGTTATTTCTTATGCAATTCTTTAAATATTTACATATTTTTATATGTTAGGGTGTTTCATAATGTGACAATGTAACAAAATCTATGCATTGTATCAATATAACCTGAAGTGGTCATTTACTGGTGATTGTGCTATTTTTTTAGAGAAATATTTATTTAAATAGTAATACTCATATTTCAATAAAAAAAGTTAGAGAATTTAGAGAAGTCAATGTGTTTTTTATTGTTTTCTTTTATTTTGTACACTGAAATAATGAAATTAATGCCTTTAATGTGGATTTCAGTACAAGCTGAACCTTAAACGGTCATTCATTGGTGCTTTGACCCTACATAGTTCTAAACGTTTTGATATAGATACAAAATTATTCATTTAGTAATTAATATTGATAAGAAATACCGTTATTTAGAAGTAACTAAAATATATTTTATGGTATTTACTTTATTTATTTATTAAGACGTAATCTTGAACTTTTAGAAAATTACCAACACCGATTTTTACTGTCAATATTTCAAACGAAATCATTTAAATTAAACGAAATACGTATGGTTAAAAAAATATTTCAAATATAGGATCATTTGTCGTGTTTGCTCTGTTCTGTATTCAACAAAAAACATTTTAGTTAAATATTCAATCCATTCTGATTTTTTAACTTTCACCTAAATATATATAAAATATGTTTTAAATTTTTTATTTGTTTTGTAGGTTATTGACCTCGCAGACAAAGTACAAAATGCATGACCCACATAAGTGGACGCAATGGACTTCGACTGCTGTACCAGCATATTTCATGATGTAATATATTGAACGAATAACCAAAAACACCTGACTTTGCACCTACAAATCGCAATAATGAAATACGTTACATGGAAAAAAGTGATGAATCAGGGCCCGGATTCATTCACACAGGCCACTAGAGCAGAGCATCGTGTGCAAAGGGAAGCAAAGCATATAAAAGCGGTACATCCGACCACTCGGTACGTCATTCCTTCTTGCGACTTCTAACCGACACGAGTCTACGCCGTCAAGTCTACATAAAAAGAACCTCCGACTCTCCCACCGAGCTACGCTACTATCTACACTGCTACGTCACGTAACTTCCGACAAGTTTTCACTCCAGCTGACCGACGCTACTGCCCAACGTGTCATCATCCTCTACTGCTCACCGCCCGGACTCCGCCTCCGCTGCTATCGACGTCCAGGCGCACGCTCCATTACGAGTACATAATACTGTTGACGAATAATTACTTGTGATCTGCAATAAACGCTGAAACTTCCACTGCTTTTAACTCTCACCACATCCCCCAAAGTTTTAAGCGTGTAATTTTTTATATTCGTCCTTTTAAGTTATCATCGTTCCCTTCGCAAAGTATAATGACGATTATTGGAGTACCACTGTAACGCCTGATAACTGCTGGAATGTCGCTTTGTCTGTAGCATATAGATCATATTACTAGGTACATCTTATAAAATATTTTAAAGAAACTCTCAACCCATAATAGTTTTCTTTACCACGAAAGGTAAGATATAATTAAATTTTCTTAAAAAAAACGAGGTTAACTAGTATAGTTAAAATCTTTAAAAAATTTGACTTAAATCGTATTAAATAATTTTCTTTTGAAAGTACCTTATTCAATATAAACCTGAAAAAACTTCATTAATAAGTATTATGTATTTTACAACTTACACTTCAAAAAGTGTTTTATAAACTGAACTTACTTCGAAAACATTTCAGAACGAAAAAAACACGGTCCTTAGAAGAAGTTGTCGCCGGAGAAAATTAACGCAATTTTTTTTTCATACATTTATAATGAATGCGGAAAAAATATTTTTTTAAATTTAGAGTCTTTTGAAGACTAAGTTAGGAAAATTAAAACTTTACTCTTATAATTTCAAGAAAAAACTTAGCTTTTTATGAGTAAGAGCTGGAGTTTACTATTGCGCATGGTATATAACAAATATTGTTCATTGGTGGCTTAAACATTTTTTTTTGATTAATTAATCCTTCACGATAAAAAAAATAAACGAAAAAAACATTTTATCTTCTATATTCCCCATCATTTTATGTTGTAGATTCTTATTTTAATTATAAGAAACGCACTTTGTATTATCACTATATATTTTGGGTTTTAATATTTATCTCTACCCTTAGGCATAACCCCACTCCCATTTTTAGTAAAATAAAGAAGTGTCAATTGGGTGTTTATTTTTTGTTAAAAAAATGTGCATAGAAGAAGTACAGAATAAGGACGGAAACATGTCTGTAATTAAACAAATAATAATTCATAAGAAGAAAAAACTTGTCTCTTAATCTAAAAATTGTTTTAATATTTGTATAATACTTAATACATTTATATATTTATAATATTAGTATTTTTTTAAAACTCATACCAAGTAAATTATAGGTACTTTAATTTAATAATTTTATTTTTGTTCTCTTGATAAATTTATTGTTTAAAGATATTGTGCCTTCGTCGTTCGCAGTGTATTTTTTTTATTGATTTAATAATCGTTTCGCGTATTTTTTATCAGACAAAAATAAATTTATTGTGTATAATTTATAAAATAATATTTTTTTTCAATTAAAAAAAATGTAAAATGTTTCCGCCCGGGATCGAACCGGGGGCCTTCCGCGTGTTAGGCGGATGTGATAACCACTACACCACGGAAACCACGACATGCTCCGTACATTATTATCATTTGATAGATATATTTTAAACGTACAATTGTTTAAATTTCGACTGGTATCGCATGATGAAAAGAAATGTTGACTCAGTTTGATTCCACAAAATAAATATTACCAATATATTGTATTATCAGACAAAACTCACATATCGAACTATGTTAACACATTTACATTGAGATTTTTGGAGGACTTGTTTTTTTCGTAGTCTAATAATATAGAGTTAATTATGTTTGTGCATTTAGTGCTCAGATTAAGATGGGTTGAACACGTGCAGATAATGATAAACGGACACGTATTTATGATAATCATGACTGGACATCCAGGGGGTAGACGAATTGAAAGTACTATACGAAGTTGGAAGAACATGTTTGAGAATGCTCTCGCAAGGCAAAACAAATTTGTCACAATTTATATCATTAAATCCAAGTAAAACCACTAAACAGTCGTGTTTACAATTATAAATTATAAATTAAAACGTCTGTCTTCTAGGAGTTTGAAAATGTTTTATATGGCATGACATGTTTTGCCTCTCGAAGGTGTTATCAAATGATTGAAATTTGATAATACCTTAAGAGGGCGAAATAGAATAGAACTAGAACTCGTAGAAGACAGACGTTTTCATTTATTGTATATGAATTAATAAAGGGAACCCTTACATATTTTATTTTAAATATGTATTATAAATTGCATGATATGAAGTAAAACACTAAACAATCGTTTTTACTACTGTAAATTTTGAGTGGGTTTGAGAATGCCCTCGCATGGCGAAACAAATTTGTCACAATTTATATAATTTATATAAGTTAAATCCAAGTAAAACCACTATACAATCGTGTATTGTTTTAATTTATATTACTTATTTAACATGGAGTTTTGAATCATTGTTCAAGAAACAATAAATAGTTTCCCTTATTACTAAAAATATCACACCACAAATAAAGTGCTTCATAAGTTATTATTGTAAGTTATGGGGTTAATTATTGAGCCCTTATAAAGGAGCAAAACGATATCAACTACAATGTAAATACCTATATACGAGTATTGTGTATTGTATGCATTATATAATCAAGGAGAATACGAGTACTCAAGAAGTATGCAACGTATAGATTAGCTGCCATTCACATGTAATGAGAATCAATAGACTAGCTATACCCTGAACACCGATTTGGCTCGCGCTGTAATGATGTAAAGAGTGATTCAACAAAATAATAATGATCAATAAAAATAAAATAATATTATTAAAAAAAAATATTAGTGCTGTTATCTACGCCTCTGTTAGTATTGTATATAAAAAACGTTTTAAAGTATATTTTTAATTAAAAATAAAATTTAAATATACAATTTTAACATTTATATCAGCCGTAAACAGGCGTTATCACAGGAATTGGGAATTATTTATTACATACCCCAGTATGGCGACATGTGTTAGTCCTAAATATTGTAATATAGCCATTGAAAACGGATATTTTCATCAATATTTTTTATTTATTGAGATGTTTTGAAATCATTGTTTTAGAAATTCTATATGTGCATCACTCATTAATTTGTATGTCGTCTTAGAAAAAAATAAAGGATGGAAAAACCAAAAAAGGGGTCGTCAAACTATCGGACCAACATATAAAACATATTATATTTAAATTCAGTAATATTAACAAACACAAGTATCAATTTTTCAAATGTTATATATAAATATGTCAGATGTAATAATTTTAATATTTTTATTTTATTGAAACCGAACCTTCTAAAATAACTTTAATACCAAAATTTACAGACAGAATATTTTAATAAATTATTTTAATATTATTTTTGTATATAAAATAGTGAGTTTGTAACAGTGTCACCAGTCTGTCGATGCCAGCGAGCCTGGCGAAATCGGTCGGCAAAAGTCGAAGTACTGGTGGTACTGGTAGGTAAAAAACATCGTTTTATTTAATTATTATTAAAAAGAGATATCAGTAAAATTATTTGATTATCATATAAATCCTTGTTAGAAATACGAGTATTTAAGGCGACGCCTTAATTTTTACGTATAAATATATGAAATAAAACCTAATTGAAAGTAACAAAAAACATTATAATTTGGTTAAAATGTTTTACCGTTGTTTGATTCATTGAAAATTAAACCACTCAATAGCAAAACAAATTTTCTTTCAGAGAGAATTCGGGGTCCTTAGGGACCACAGCTTTTGGGCACACAAAAAGGAAAAAAATCCCTACCTCCATTCACCCACAAGTGCTTCGAGTAGGTTAAGCTTTCAATACCTCAATACTCCAATACCTGATACCCTGAGAGCTTTCAGGTGAAGTTAAGCACTTCTAAAAATAATGTTTTAAAAATGTAAACCTGTTTTCGTTGAATTATAACTGGATACTGTTATCAATTTATAAGGTTGTTTTTTCGTTTAGGGAGTGAATATTATTTCTCAATAAGGATTTAGTGAAGAAATAATAAGTTCTGTCTGTGGTATTGAGGACACAGTAAGATGGGGAAGAAACAGAAGGCGCTTTTGGAGAGACCACGTGGACCGCATGGAGAATACAATAATAGCAAAAATTGTTAAAGATTAAAACAATAAGACTCTAAGACGAATGTGTGGCAAATCTGTATATGATAGAGTGACAAATGCAAGTATAAGAAGTGAATGTGGTGCGAATGAAAGTGTTATGAACAAAATAAGGAAAGGGTCATTAAGATGGTTTGGACACATGGAAAGAATGAGTGAAGACAGAATGGGAAAGAAGGTATATGTAAACGGCGTGAACGGAGCTAGAAATAGAGGAAGGCCGAGGAAAACGTGGCACGATCAAATTAATCAAATATTGAATGTCGGTCACGTGAGGAGTCGGAAAAATCGACGTGCGTGCATGACAAGATGTATGAATGTAGAGGAATCGAGAGACGTTTGTCAGAACAGAACAGTGTGGCGTTCCATTCTTTCTGCCTACCCCTCCGGGGAGACGGCGTGATGGTAAGTTAGTTTTAGTTAGTTAAAGATTAAAACCCAAGCAGCAAGAGAATACCAGGAAGGCCGCCAAAAAGATGAAAAGATGGCTGGACATCATCATTCCAGAACAGCCCTCCTTCACAAACAGGTCATACGAACTTAACTAAGAGGAACAAGAAGAAGAAGGATTTAGTATTGACTTTTCTTAAATGAAAAGCGATATATGTAAAATTAAGGCTAAAACCAAATATTTAAATCCATGGTATTAGAATTAAATTTCCGATCTCCATTGCGAGCAGAAACTTGCTCAATATATGACAAAGGAATCGTGTCGTGCTCAGACTTAAACGAAATCCCCATGATCACCTAGATGACCACCCTATTAATAAATTGTATTTTGATGGTAAAAGCTAAAAAAATTCAAATGGTTTTGTTTGTCTTGATTGATTCTTCAAAGCAGTAAATAAACTTTATATTAAAAAAAAACTATATTATTTCCATTATTAACAGTGAATGAAATTGGATCAATAAAACTGAGGAAGATAGAGAAGGTATCATCATCAGCATCATTTTCATCAGCCGTCTGTCATCCACTGCTAAATGTAGGCCTCACCCAAAGCACGCCACCGCCCCCTATTCATTGCCGCTCCCATCCATCCAGGTCCAGCAATCATCTTCAAATCGTCGGTTCAGCGGGCAGGGGGACGTCCAACTATGCGTAATCCTGTACGCGGTCTCCACTCCAGAACCCGTCTCTCCCATAGGCCGTCGGTTCATCGACAGATATGGCCAGCCCATCGCTACTTCAGCCCGCCCATCCCCAGAGCCACCTCAGTCACCTTGATTTGTTGATGAATAAATTCGTTTCTAAATCTGTCCCTCAAGATTATTCCAAGCATGGCTCTTTCCATGGCGAGAGTATACCAATAATAAATGAATAACTTCAAAATTAGTTCTCTCAATTATGAAGTTATGAAACCTTCAAAGAATTAACAAAAGGTGAACTTAAATGTGAAACATTTCTTTGAATTAATTCATAAAATAACATCGAGATGATGGTTCAACAAATGTTCATAAAACAGTTTTTTTAATTAGATCTTAAATAAAATCAATGTCCCATTTTTATTTTTCTCTTCAAGAAAATTGATGATCCATAATGGTAAAACATTCTTCAAAGAGTCCCAGAAGTGGGACAAAGCATAGGTTTCCCATCCAAGCTTCAGGACAGATGATGTCTGCCAGATTAGAGGGAAGAGATTTATGGGACAGGAGGTAATAAAATGAAGTTATAGAAAAACGAGACCGATGATGTGAAATATCTAACTAGAAAAATTATTTCTTCGATATACGCCTTACTTTGTTTTGTTATGATGGTTTGTTTCTCTTTTTCTTTAAAAAAAATTAAATAACATAGACATGTTTCGGACAAACAATCTTTCTTCAGTAAAGATACATTTTTAAAAATATTATAAAATTCTTTACATGATCTGACAGATGTTATAAAGATTTATTTTGTTATAACGAATATATTGATTTTATTTAAATTTTAAAATAATAATTTAAAGTATATAAAAAAATACAAAGTATATAAAAAAGAAAAAGAGAAAAATTATACTTATTTCGTTGTACATTGAAAATAATTGTTTAATATGTTATTTTTTATAATATTGGTATATATTTAAACCAACAAACAATTATAAAATATAACATTGTTTTTTCACAATCTTGCGGTTGGAGGAATCCTGGTTTATTAAAAAAGTTTGTTAAGAAAAAGTGGTTTATAAAAAAAAGAAAATCCTGGTTTATATACAAAAAGTATTTTTTTTAAATGTATAATAAAAGTTAACTTCAAAATGGTATATTTTCTACTTTCTTTTCGTATTTAAAGAAATCAAAATCATTCTAAATAAACAGTAAATATAAAAACAGAAGTACAGGTGAAACAGAATATTATATTCTTTAAATTGTGAGTTAAAAGCTCTAACACTGTGGAATTCCATAGTAATATACTTAGGAAATTGAAAATAACTTTGTTTAATCCACAAATTATTAAAAAAATATTTAAAAAATACGACATGTTTCGGAGGATACTTCCATCTTCAGGTGTAAAAATATAATGAAAATCAAACAAAGAAAGGCTAATACAAAACGGCATTAAAAATTCTATACAATCGTTCAAATTTAAAAATTATCCTGGGCAATTTGTTATAAGTACTAATAACTTAAGTACTTATAACAAAGAGCCCAGCTTAATTTTTAAATTTGAATTATTTTTTATATTAGTTTTTCCTTGTTTAGTTTTTATTATATATTTACACCTGAAGATAGAGGTATCCTCCGAAACATGTCGTGTTTTTAAATATTTTTTTTAATAATTAATGGATTAAAAGAAGTTATTTTCAATTACCTAAGTATATTTATATCATTATTGATACATTTCCTTAAGCTATTATATATACCCTTCAAAGGATCATAACTGAGAGAATATATCTCGGTTTGTTTTGGAAATATTATAACAAAAAAGTACCATAAGTGTACGTTTATGGTCGTAAAGAAAACTTAGTCCTTAGATTAGAGTCTAACGGAGCAAAAACTTGACAAGAAGTAAACCCGAGGGGCCCGAAACTTTGCGCGTGTGTTTATTCGAGAGCTTTCTTTCGTGCATTCAACTCGAAGGCAAATTACCTACAAGCTTATGACGTAGTACTTTTTCATATGTGAACATCTATAACGAATCTCGGTGGAGAAATCAGGAATGCAAATGCCTCTTGTTTTTGGAGCCTGTATATATTGTTAGAAAAAATACTTCTTCTTCTTCCAAGCCTATGTCCCATTTACTTGGGGTCATCTTATCTTGCATGGCATCTTGTAAGAAAGAACCCGAATCTGAAATTTTATTAGGATGCTCGAAAATAAGAATTCTTCAATTTGAAATGAAATTCTAAGACACCAAATATTTATGCGACGTTGTTAGCTACGCATTAAAAAAATACAATATTAAGTAAATTAATAAAACATTTGATGTCGAGCTTAGATTTTCGACCAAGATGATTTGATATGGCTCTTAAACTAAATGTTAGCGTTTTGAACCATAGTTCTAGAGTTCGTTATTCTTAAAAAAGGCGAGCAACGCATGTGAACTACTTTGATTATATAAGGAAGGAAATTGATTACTTTGAGTCATGAATTGATTATTTGTCTTTTTCTTTTTTATATACTTTGTATATATATAACACTTACTTTAAAAAAAATTAAAAGTTAAAATGATAACCGGTCCTTTTTCAGTGATACATATTATAAAGATACATATATAAAATATTATAAAGTTGTTTACAAATATGATCAGTTTTGACAGAAGAAGGATAAGGAACATCACTGAATAAGGATCGGTTGTTCGAAACATGTCTGATATGTAATTTTTTTAAAGTTAGTGTTGTATATACAAAGTATATAAAAAAAGAAAAGGAAAAATAAAACATCTACAACACAAAGTACGGCGAACATGGAAGAAAATCACGAATTAATTGTTTAATAGTATCTAAAACTTTTAGCTTTCTCTAAATCATTTTCTTAGAAATTTCAAAAAACATGGTGTAACTGACTATAGATTGACTATAGATTGCCAACTACATATTTTTTTCCCATACGCATATTGAATGAAATGTTTGTGGAATAAAGGCTTACGCCGATTCATTAATCGTCTTCGTATTTCTCTCTTAGCCGTATCTCCACTGCTGGGTGTAGCAGGCCTCTTCAAACGTTTTCCAATATTCTCTATCCCGTGTGACTCTCATCCATCTCATTAATTAATATGGACTTTAAGTTTATCTAAATTCCGTAAGTTGGGGTTAAATTAATTTATTGGTAAATTAGTATATGTTTGGTTTGATGTTACTGCATAAAAATGAAATAATTTATTTTATTTAATTTTAATTAGTTAAAGCAATTTACTACAAATAAATTGGTACTTATATAGGCATTACAAATAATTCAGATTACTGATGTCAGCAAAGGAAAAGACAAAACCAGTCGCAAAAATAATGAACTTATTGATAAATTATTACTTGTATTACCGGTAGGTTATTCTTTGTAACTGTTTGAAAAAAATACTTTGGAAAAAATATCACAGGGTTAAAAGTTGAATAAAAAAAGAAAATAATATTTAATATAAATTCGCAGATTGAATGAAAAAATAAATTGAATCCGTGTGGATCGAAAAGTGTGTACTTTTTGCGTACTTAAATAAAACTTGGATTGAATTTTCAATTACCTTCACTGTCACGATGCTTTGCAAACAAAATTACATGGTCCGACAAACTCTCGCGCTTTAGAGATATCGTTAGCAATATCATAGAGGGCTGGCAGCGGCGCCCCGTCATAAATCACCCCCAGGTTACGTCACAAACTTCCACACAGTGAGAAATTCAATATTGGCTATCGGGATGCGAACAGAATAGTTGGGCGGACCTTGAGCCCTGGGTCTAAGTGATATTTAGGACCGCGTAAACATAATAGTGTAATTAAAAATAATGGCGTATATAAGAAAGGGTAGGACGAGAGAAATTGAGGAGGTATTGCGTGTTCAGGTGAAGGACACGTTAATTGAGATTAATTATTTTTTTCACTTTCAGCACAAATGCCAAAAAGAAAAAAATATCCCTAAGTAATTTATGATTTCCGGGATACCGTTTTAAAAATTGTTTATACAACCCCCATGATTTAGTAACACAAATCCTTAATTTCCCTCGACATATTTGAAATTCGTATTTTCAAAGAGGTTAATTTTTATTGTTTGAGATATTTTGTCTTACTACAGCATAATAAAAATATAATGACATTTTTCCACAATATTTCAGGGAATATTGTTTGGTAATAATTGATCATTGTTATTTATTGTGTCTTGAGTAATTATGTAAAACTCTATATTCAATAACCAATACGAATGAAAACGTCTGTTTTCTAGAAGTTTTATATTATTTTATGTGAATGACGTGATTCGCCTATTTAATGCTTTATCAACATTTGGTAATGCCTTGGACTTGAAAACAGATGTTTTTATTCATATTAATCAATCATTGGTACTTAAAAGTTGAATAATCAGCTCATAATATATACGAGTATATTTTTTATATCAAGAAATCTTGAATTTGAGCTAAAATCGTTCTCCCGATAATGGAGGTGTAAAGCCTTCGAAAAACGTCGAGAAAAATAAACTCGAATGTTGAAAAGTGTTCATATTATTTAATTCATAAAAAAATCGTCGGATATCTTTCAGTTTGTTTTTCGAATGTTCTATAATATTTTGTGAATACAAAATATTTCAACTTACTTTTCAACAACATAGTAAACATTTTCACGTGCTTACAAATGAATATGATTAGACAAATCTTTTACAAAGTAACCATTTTTTTTCATCAAAATATTTTATAAAATTAAATTCTATTCTACAGCAAAATGTATGGATAATAGTTAAAGTGATAACCGCACATTATCACAGTCGTTTGTAATATTATATTATATATTTTGCAATATGCTGGTGTTACAATAAGAGTTAAAAAAAATTGAAGCATAAATATATTCCGTTTATTAAAAAATAAATAAGATTTCGGAATTGAAATAAGAAGAATCATTTCAATGTTTGTCGGAGCCTTTACATATTCATATAATCTTGTTACAAACCGAAGTCATAAGTCTTAATTGAAAGCAATTGTTAGGAATTTGGGCGACTTAATTATTCTGCATCCAATCTGCAACTGAACGATGCGAATATCGAAATGGTCAACCAATTTACATTTGCAGCATTATTACTAAAGCGCTTGACCCGGATATTGAAATAAAGTGCAGAATTGATGTTGCACGAGCTGCATTTATTAAAATGAGAGCCTTCTTTAGCAACGAAAATCTTAACTTGAAACTCCGCCAAAAATGTTTAAATGTTATATACGGTCTATTCTACTACATGGCTGCGAAACCTGGACCTGAAAGTGAGTGTAATGAATCAGTGGAAGTGTTTGAGATGTAGATATACCGCAGAATGCTCCGTAAACCGTGGACGGATAGGGTCAGTAATGCAGACGTTCTACAGAGAGCCAGAGCCAATAGAGAGCTATTGTCGAGTGTGAAAGTTACAAAGGTCTCATATGTTTTCAAAGGTTTGATACTTCGATTGATATTAATGTGTAAAATATATGGGCGTTAGGGAATTGGTAGAAGGCGGTTGTCCTGACAGGAATGACCAGAGTTGAAATCCTGTTCCAAGTTGCGCAGGATAGAGATGCCTTCGCTGCAGTGATTGCCAACGTTAGGGGGACCTGACCCGGCATCGGAAGAAGAAGAAGTTTAGCATCTATTCAGATAGTAACAATGTGAATAATACGGGATTGGTCTAAGCTGTCTTCGTCTTCTTCTGCCTTTAAATACTTCAAAAGATGTTTTCAGTGGTCCTATTGATTGCGGTTACCCGTTAGAACGTTTTATTCAGAATAAAGCGATCCATCATCGAATATAATTTCAAAGTTATATCAGTTTTAATCTTTATGGAGGATTTAGAGTATTTGTTTAACTGAATCCTTCACAATATTAAATTCTACTCAAAAATACAATGTCACTTTGATGAATCGTTCTCCTGTGAGAGACAAAAGTACTTTTGATCTTATCGTCATAGCATCATAACAATACATATTGCCATGAGTAAAGGGTGAAGGCCGTAAGAAGTTTACGATCATTTTGATTGTCATCGTGTCCTTTGGCCAACTGTTTTATGTATTGAAAATATTTTTTATGGTTTTATGTATGAATACGTATATACTGAAGTTTCTTGTATAATTTTTTTTTCATTTATACTAAGTAATTCCAGTAAGTATAATATTTTAATTATTTAATTTTATAGTGAGTAACTTTCAGTTTTATTTGTAATTACTTTATTGGTGTATTTACTTTTGCGGGAGATGCCTATTGGTGGCGATAAGGTTCGCAACCCATCACACCGCGTCTCAGTAAAAGTGTGACAGTCCATTCTTTCTGACTACCCTTTCGGGGAGACGGCGTGATGGTTAGTTAGTTAGTTAGTGACTTTATTGGTGGTTAAGCCGATAACAACGTGGAATTCCATTGTAATAAACTTAAAATTGAATAAACAACGCTATTTTTATTCCACTTGAACTTATTCAATATTTTTATAAAATAAAAATATTAATCACGACATGTTTCGGAGGTGACCTCCATTGTCAGGTATGCCTTACTAAACTTTAATCAAAGATAGGCTTATTATGTAACTTTGTTTAATCCCCAAAATATTTTAAAAATTCGTGTTTCGAAAGATACAGGTGTAAAAATACAATATTTTTATTATTATTATATTTTAACACCCGAAGATGAAGGTATCCTCCGAAACATGTCATGTTTTTTAATATTTAATGGATTAAACAAAGTTTTTTTTTAATTTCCTAAGTATATAACAATGGAATTCCTCAGCGTTAATGCCTTAGTGTTCAATAAGTTAATTAAAATATTATGACTAATCTTAAGTACGTACGAATTACAGTGGAGATAACGCATTAATTGATATTTTAAAGATTTTTTTTTTTAATTCTTGTTTGTATAAACTGATTGGTAGAAGTTAAGATTAATCAAGATAATTAGAAAATGGTAGCGAGCTTGTACCTGATCGGAACCAAAAGAACAAATGGGAAAAATTCAATATTCTATTATATATATAACTTTTTTACTTTGACCCACTTCTCTTGATTCCACAATGCGTGCCATGCACGTACGTCGATTTCTCCGACACCTGGAGTGAACGACATTTAATATTTGATTTATTTAATCGCGAAACATTTTTTTGATTGGATTTTGATGGAGTATACAGTGAAAAAAAGACTGGTACGGTCATTTTCAAATAATGGACGCCACCAGACTCCCCTATATTGCACTACATAATCAGCCACATGGGACTCGTCCTCGTAGAAGACCTCGAAAAGATGGAAGTCTACAACAAGAAAGAAGAAGAAGAAGAAAGCATTTTCTTTAGTCATCCTTCACATCTTGTTTAGTTATATAAAATCACACATATTACACATGTTCATTTCGTGAGTAGTGTCAATAAAATACATTCAATTTAAAAATAATTTAAAAAAATACTTAGGTTTTGTTTTGTTACAAAAACAAACTAAATAATACCTTAATAAACATTCTAATTAACTGGAATTTTGGCAACTGTCAAGAGTATTAGCAACACCACTAATTAAGTATTTCATACAAACGTACATAAAATGTATGTACTCAATCTGCATATTGTTCGCATTCATAAGGAGCGGATATTCATTATTTTAAAACATATTCAACCTCAAGTACTTGAAAATAATGGTTGAAAACCTTCATATTATTTAAGTTGTGGAAAAGAGCAATAATTTACCACAATTAAATTACGTATGGTTCAGATAAAAATACGAAAAAAAAACATCGTGATTGCGTCATTAGAAGAGATATAATCCTAAATGAATGGGGTTGCAGTGAATAAATTACCCTCCACTGAAATATTTTACGTCCGCAGATAACTCGGGAAGTTTTATGCCGTGGACCCGCAAGGATTTATCTGTGTTCTCTAGTGACTGCTCCCCTTTACATTGGGTTGACAAAATGTTCCCATTGAGGGCAGTTGAACAAACACGCCCAAAATCAATATTGAGATTGTTTGATGAATTACATGGCTTTAGAACTATTGTGTATTGCTAATATTTGTCATTGGGCTATATTGAAAGTAATCTATCGATTTATCCATCAAATTAGTTTTTAAAATTTTGAGTATAATTAATTTAATTGTTGTATGATTATAATTATTAGTATTACTATTATTATTATTATTATTATTATTATGTTAAATCGCTCTTCACATCAAATATAAATCGATGTAAATGGTAAAGCTATCAAATTGATTCTGGTGACATGTGACAGGTAGCTCAATCTATCGCCATTTTATTGTCACGTGAATTTTACGCCAAACCAAAGACAGTGTGACAACGACAC
Source organism: Lepidostoma basale (assembly GCA_022606425.2). Taxonomy (NCBI): domain Eukaryota; kingdom Metazoa; phylum Arthropoda; class Insecta; order Trichoptera; family Lepidostomatidae; genus Lepidostoma; species Lepidostoma basale. Next base: position 231,310 of record JAHDVF020000566.1, on the reverse strand, counting down.
TGTCATTGCCGGGAATCAAACCAGGGACCTTCGGTACGGCAGTCAAAGTACTACGTAATCATAAATGTCACATTTTTTTACAAATAGTAAATGCATTTAATTAAAACAACTTTGGTGTATTGCAAAACAATTTTTAATTAGAAACAACGTTGGTGTGTTTGTACTCAAATACAATATTTAATTAAAAAAAACAACGTGAGTGTGCTTTGTTATGAAAAACAATGGTTTAGACGCTTTTACATCAGAAAGATTGAAAAAAAAAATCTATCTATAAAGCTAAGAATGATTTATTTTACTTAATAGAATAGAGAGTGAGCTATTATGTGTTGGTTAATATGAATATAACAATTAATGAATTTGACAATAAAATGAAAACAAAGCTTTTGAAAATTTCAAAAGCCTTAGAAGCTTAAAACCATTTTACTAGCAGCATTGAATTATATTTAATTTTCATAAGACATTTATATTTATAGATATGAAATATTAAAACACTTTGAAATTAACCATGGTATGTTTATTTTTATTAATGCCAAATATTACATAATAAAGTAAAGTTCATAAAGTGAAACTCCTCGACAATAGGCAGATTAGTTGAGCCAAAGCGTAACCCCCGGACAAATTTCGGAGATCGGGCTTTCGCAGTGGCAGGTCCGTCCGCCTGAAATATGCTTCCTACACGCCTCAGATGCATTAACAATCCGACAGATTTCAAACCTCACCTAAAAACCCACCTTTTCAAAATATCCCATAAAATGTAAACAACGGTTATCTAATTGCTGGTGTCACATGCAGCTCTCATGACTAAAACACTGTCAAAGGGCCCTCGAGGTGAGCTACTCACGAAAACGGCGCTTTACAAATTAGCCTAATTACTATTATTATTATTAAAGTTTTATCAATATTTTTCTGTAATAACCTTTTCATTTTACTTTCGAGATGAAATTAAAGAAGCTTATTTCGATTTTTATTTTCCATATCTTAACATACATTTATTTTTTTGTTAATTTCAAAAGCAAATTTAGTTTAGGGGGTTGTACAAATTATTAAAATAGTTGTATATAGTTAATTTCAGTGTTATTTTAAAAAGCTTTTTAGATAATATACTGTTATTAATAATTTAACTGAAATATGTAGACACGAGTACATTTACATAATGATTTTCGGTACAATCCTTGACAGTTGCGGATGAATTCAAATTGACGTGTCATAGTTTGGTTAATTAATTAATAATCGTTATTAGTAGAGCTGATTTTAATTGGAAATTGAGGGTGGTGGGGGTAGCAAATCTTAAGTCAATTTCAATTAGGTCAAGGGTGCTTATCCGAAGCAACAGAGCTCCGGACGGCGGGGAACGGAAATAATTGAGGAATGATCTATATAGATACATGAGTAGCAAGGGGTCATTTTCATTGATAATGAAGTAAAACTGATGAGCGTGACACTTAGATATATATTTGAATAAATTTCACTAATAGGAATTAGAAATTCCTATATGATAAGTTGAAATTATTTATCTTATTACATAATCACAATTTTATCAAATTTTTCCTCGGCCAGTAGATTCGTTTTGTTGTCAAATTATTCTTAAATTTTTTTTTTACTTCAAATTAAAATTATTATAATAAAAAGGTTGCAGTTTTTTTTTTATAATTTCAATATATCGAGAGAGAGAAAACAGTTATGTTCATAGTACAATTCATAGTCAAACAGGTATATTGAGATTTATTTTTTGATTTTCGGTTAACTTTTGGTTTATTCTGTAAAATTACAGAACAACAATTTTTGCAATAAATTTTAAACTTTTTTAATATACTTGTATGCACTTACCTAAATTACTATTTAACCTTCCTGTAGTTTTCTCAGATCGCAAATAATGAACTGCCATTCTTCTATATCCTGACATATCTCCTAAGTTTTCTCCGTGTTGATAGATATGACAAGGACTCTCTGTTATATTTACCAACTTTTGGAATATTACGTATTACATAACAAGTTATCTTTAATTAAAAATAATATTTCATGGTTGAAGTTCATAAATTTAAAAAAAATAATAAAAAAATAATTTTTAAATGAATATTAATTTAAAATGGCAAACCAGAAAATGGCAGCAAGCTCCTGAAACCAATCGAAGACACAAATACACATTAGTGGATTTTAACTTAATATACACTTTAAAAATATTTTTTTAAATGTTAAATTATATTTTCATTAAATTTTCTTTCGTTCTTTCATTCTAATGATTCACAGGTAGATATTAAAAGGATCGTTAAGATGGTTTGGAGATTCGGAATGAATGAATGATAATATATTGGTAAATGAAGTATATCGTCACTTCAAAGGTAAAACTCATGAAGTGACATTTCAAATTTTTCTCCTTTTCTTGCAACTTCCGCATCAGACTTGTGAATTCTACGTCAGAAAACAATCACCAAGTGTATTTATTAAAGAATAACAGTTATTCTTTAATAAAAACACTTGGTGATTACTTTCTGACGTAGAATTCACAAGTCTGATACAGAAATTGCAAAAAAAAAAAAAATTCAAATGTCACTAAGTGAGTTTTACCTTTGAAGTGACGATATGTAAACGACGTAAACGTGACTTTAAATAGAGAAAAATCGAGGAAAACGTTAAAAAAATTAAAAATTAAATCCACGTGATACGTTGGAGGAATCGACGTGTGTGAATGACAAGATGTATGAATGTTAAGGAATTGTGTCAGAAAAGAACAGTATGGCGTTCCATTCTTTCTGCCGACCCTTTGGGGGAGACGGTGTGATGGTGAGTTAGTTTTTACCAAAAAAATAATTTTCAAACTAAGGTATTCGTTCTTTAAGACAGGTAGAACGAAACTATTGTACATGGCAAATGTTTGATTTTTTTTTGCTAAGTGATTTTTTTACTTCAACCATTTATTTGTACAAAAGATTGATTTGATGTTTTTGCTCCATTCAAAATAATACTGAAAACATGTATTTCTACGAAATCAAACCATATACAAAAGTTTTATCTGCTTTTGAAACAAACATGTTTTTGGGGTTCTTTGATATCGTATTAATTATTTATAGATGTTTTGGGTGCCATACCGCAGTAAAGTTTCTAGTCTAGTACTGTCAAATTGACTTGCAGAGACAAACTTGAAACCAACAAGCAACTAATATCACGTTTGTGCAATAGTTTGTCAATGGTTTTTCGACCTTCGTGGCAGAGTGGTTAGAGCTCTGATTCCCATTCCGAAGGTTCTGGGTTCGATTCCCGGCGATGGCAGTGTGATTGTCACACTGTCTTTGGTCTGGCGTAGTATTCTCGTGACAATAAAATGGCGATAGATTGGCTACCTGTCACATGTCACAAGAATCAATATATCAGTTTAAACAAATTGTATACTGTAATTGGGTTCAAGCGACCTGTGGTATACGTTAAAAAAAAATTCCAAACATAATTTTCCGTTTATTTGGTTATATTTTCTTTGAATTAGTTAATATAACATTAGCAGAACTAAATAAACATATACGTAATTTGTAAATGAGTAAGATTTTTCTTATTCTTATTCTTCTTCTTCTGCTTTATTAAGGACTGTGTCCTGTTATTTCTCGGAGTCTATTCCTAGAATGCAGATGTCCAACTGTCTCGGCATCTTTTAGGTGGTCTCTTACAGGTCGATTTCCTGTTGGTACTTTATTTGCGGCTATATTTATCACTGAACATGCTCTTTCCACATGATCTCTCCAGTAGCGTCTTCTCAGTCTTCCCCATCTCACGACATCTTCCACATTGCAGATCTTTCTTATTTCAGAATTCATTATTCTGTCTCGGAGTGTCGTTCCTGCAACGGATCGGAGAGTGTTTATTTCTGTGGTTCTTAGGAGCCTTTTTGTTCTGATGGCGTCAGCTCTTGTTTCTATTCTTATCATACTTTACATAATAAATAATCACATAGTTTAACGAAAAATACCTTACAAACTAACCATCACACCGTTTCCTCGGAGGGGTTGATACAGAGGATGGGCAGCCACATTGCTTTATCCTGACATACCTCTCGAGATTCCTCTATATTAATTTATCGTAAAACGATTTTTTTTCCAACATCAAATATGACCGCTTTAATTAGTCATTAATAATTAATACGAATAAAAAAAACATCTGTTTTCTAGGGTGTTTATTATATTTTGTGTGAATGACGTTGCTTCGTCTGTGTAAGGCATTATCAAGAAACGATAAACATGACGATTTTCATTTCGTATCGTACCGAGAAGTTTTAAAAAAAAAAATTATTATTCAAATTTATGTATGGAAGCGAAGCATAGAACTGGCAAAATAAGGATGAAAGAAGAATAAATGCGGTAGAAATGAGATATCTTAGATGAATGTTGGGATACTGATAGAGTGTCGAATGAAAATTTAAGAAGTGAATGCGGTGCGAATGATGGTGTCATGAACAAAATAATGAAAGGATCATTAAGATGGTTTGGACATATGGAAAGAATGAATGAAGAAAGAATGGTAAAAAAATATATGATAACGATGTAAATGGAACCAGAAATAGAGGAAGACCAAGGAAAACGTGGCACGATCAAATAAATCAAATATTGAATATCGGCCACGTGAGATGTCAGAGAAATCGACGCGCGTGCATGACACGATGTATGAATGTTGAGGAATCGAGAGAAATATGTCAGGAAAGAAAAGTATGGCAGTCCATTCTTTCTGCCTACCCCTTCCGGGAGACGTGATGGTTAGTTAGTTAGTTAGTTTATCAAATTTATTTATTAACTATTGCTATTTTGGAATCTTTTGTACGGTATTCAGTTCAACGCAGATTTAATTTATTTCATAAACACAAGTAAATACATTATATAATCATCTTCTCTTATGGAAACGTCTCGAAGATTATAAAGCAGTAAATTACTAAATGGCCCATTACGCCAACTCAGTCAATGCCGTCTTATAGGAGATAATTTCCGGAACTATAGTTCAGAAAATTATCTGCTTGTTTCGGGATAAATGGATGCCCCTTGCTGAAAAATTACACCCACACATCCATCCTAGACAGATTAACTGTAGTAAAGCATTTTCTTTGAAGTCACTTGAATAAAATTAATAATCCCCGCGAAACATAATCGTTTTTCTGCGGAATAAAAAAGGTTCGCAGAACTATTTGAACAATCTGTTTTGTTTTTGTTCGATAAAAAAGAAATCGTTCCGGGGTATTGCCAAATAAACTTATCCTATATGTCAGATGTTAAAAGAGACGCTTTCGATAATGTACCCTTTGTGTAGTTAAAACTTTTATTCTTTATGTGATTTATATTTGTTCTTGAGTCGTTCTTCAGAATTGCGCGTGGGAAGGTATTATTGTAAAAGTTATATTACTTGAGATATGATATTTAAATTTGAAAGGAATTTATATATTCAAATAAAACAAAATTCTCTGAATCAAGCAATATTAGGCACGTGTGATACTGAATTCTTTTTAGACATGATGTATACATTTAATGGAAATACTAAGAAGCAATATTTTGGAATAATACTTATATAAAACGATGTCTATTTTAACTACTTTCACATTTGTCTTTATTTCGACAGCGATCGTTTTTGCCAGACTCGCTGGCATCGACAGACTGATATATTGTAAATATTTTGGTATATTGTAAGGTTGCATATTGTCATGAGCCTTTGTTTAATATGTAAGAATATCTACTGACCATATTTTTGTTTCTTGAACAATCATATAAAACCCTTAACACTATAACAACGCGAGCCAAATCAAAGTCAAGGGTGGAAAAAAGGAACATCAAAGAAAATATGCCATGTTAATACGAATGAAAACGTCATTTTTCTAGAAGTTTTATTATAATTTATGGGAATGACATGATTCGCCTGTATAAGGCATTATAAGATATGACATTTGATAATGCTTTAGACAGGCGAAGAATGTGGTTTCCATAAATTATAATAAAAATTCTAGAAAACAGACGTTTTCATTCGTAGAAATTATCTAATGAACATAGTTATTATATATTTATAACACAATGTCTTAAAATATGATGCGCTTAATTTGTTTTTACAAAAAATATATTTTTTTAAATCGTACCAATTATACACACATATTTTTGAAGAATTACGCCAAGGACCACTGGAATATTATTCAGAGCTTTTGTTGATGTATATTTTTTTGGTGAAATCAATTTAACAAGATCAAGAAGGCCATATTACGTTCATAATTTAGGTACCTTTATTTTCTGGTGTTTTGAAGGAAAGTTTGATGCTGAAACAAACATCCTTCCACGTAGAAGGTAAATGTAGAGTTGGAACTGCGCGATCAGGGGGTAGCCCTGGTTTAGGTAGAAGAAACGTTACCGCAAATGGTAAAGAAGAGATTTCAAAAGTTGGTGGTTTTATCTTACCAGCATTCCTTTGTGCAATTTTTGTAACGCATTTATAACACAAAAATATATCTTTAGAATCTGCGTTTTGTTATGATATCGTACGACAAATAATTTTACAAGATAAGTTAAATTGAATAGAATGATACTGTTGAATGAAATTTTTGGTATCTCTTGAACTGGAAATAAAAGTGTCTTAGACCAGTTTTGAATATTATTCTAAGGATGTACTTAATTAAATAGCACAATAATGCTTAGTTCACGCAATTTTGCATACAATATGTTTGGGATTTGTTGCGACTACCCCGGACCCTTCAAGGGGGAGAATGTACTATATGGTATGTATTAAAAGATTATACAGCTTATCAATATAGCAACTTTATAAACTTGCAAATGATGTTGTAAGTTGTTCAGTATAATGTTAATAATAATATGAATAAATATCAAAAACTAAAATGTGCGACCAAAATTTTTTATTTAATTATTAAAAATGCAAATCCATATATAATATGTTTAATTATAATATAACAGTCATTTTTTTCAAACTCATAACTAACTAACCATCACGCCATTTCCCAGGAGGGGCAGGCAGAGAGGATGGATCACCACAATGCTCTGTCCTGTCATACCTCTCGGGCTTCTTCTACATTCATACATCGTACCATGCACTCACGTCGATTATTCCGACTTCGAATGTGACCGCCTTTTAGTAATTGATTAATTTGGTCATGCCATGTTTTCCTCGGTCGTCCTCGGCTCCTTTTTTCACTCACGCTGCTTGTGTACAACTTATTAACCATTCTACTCTCATCCATTCGTTCCATATGTCTAAACCATCTCAGGGATCCTTTTTTAATTTTATCCATGATGCAGTCATCTGTCTTAAATTTCTTTCTTATTTCATCTGTCGGTATTCTATCATACAACGTTTTCCCACACATTCTTCTTAGTGATCTCATTTATATGGCGTTTATCCCGCTTTTATCCTTATTTTGCGAGTTCCAAGCTTCACTTCTATAAACTCATATTAAATAATAAAATACTTTAAATTTAACCACGGTATTGTAATTATAAAAAATAACCTTTTTAAAAATGGCATGTAACCATATCTTATAGCACTATTCCACATTTAAAAAATGTTTTAATTTTACTACAAAATAATTGTTTTCATAGTCGTAATATTTTTTTATAAAACCCAATAGTTTATTATTTAAATCCTTTTGAGTTAGTAGTTATGCGCTAGAATTTTTTGTTTCATCTCTTAAGGGTTAAACATAGAGAATCACTGAATAATGTATGTATGTATTATAACATACATATCTTAAATTCTGGGTCAGTGGCTCTAAATGCGTTGGGTTACATGAACTTATTCATAGGATTCGGGTTTGATCTCAAACATGACCCGGGTTACCACAGCATAATGTATGAAAGCGATATTTTCGGCTTTTTAAAAAAATATTTACAAAACAATCAAGATTTTTATGAAATATTGAAAATTTTGTATTTTTTGGGACGAATTACCAATATTACCGCGATGTTTTTGCTATTCATTTTACTCGTATCAAAAAACAAGAACTGAGCAAAATATGGTAATTTAGGTAATTAACTTACCAACCATCACGCCGTCTCGCCAAAGGAGTAGGCAGAAAGGCCTGCCACACTTAAACCGATGCGGCACTCCTTCCTTATTTTTTATGGTAATTGATGAATAATACATTATGTGCAGTATTAAAGAGACAAACCCCAAAATACTGGAAAACATTACCTGGAACTTATTATAGTAAAGGGCTAGATATATACAATTATAAGTATATTTATTTATTTATTATATATAAATAATATATAATATTATTTAAAATCTATTCTTTTAAATCTCTTTCTTGGTACAGTCGAACCTTTCATTCTAAATGGATAAGATGGACCTATATGCATTCTTCAATATATTCAGTAGTGCGATATATGAAAAATAATGTTTAATTAGAAAGCAATGAATGGTTATGGATGCTTTCTTATTATGTTGATATCATCCATTCAACACTCAATTTTATTATTTCAATTACTTCATGGGCTCAAATATGTCGATGCAGTCACGACGGAAGCCAATGATATGCATGAAAAATTAAATAACAAAGATAAACAAGGTCTACGTGCTGCGACATTTGTTTACAAGGAAGTCCAAGCTATTGTTCAGAAACAGACAGTTATTTGTTTACAACAGCATCATCAAACTAAGAGTGGCTCGAAGTCATAAACAATGACTCAAAGAACAACAACAAAAATCATAGGTTTGAGAATATGAACCTTAAAATGATCTTGGGAACTATTAAGAGAAATTGGAGGCATAATAGTAATCAATAGATTGATCGGTTGTATATGCCGAGCCAAATAAATCAGTGCAATCAATATCTGTACGCGACAAGACCCCATAATTAAAACTTCTAAATAGATCTAAACTGAGTTTAATAGAGAATTTTCTGGCTAATGGTGTATGATCAAGGAGTTGAAAAAAACATCTTAGACGATTTTTAAAATGTTATACATTCGTCTTATGTGTATCGTAAAAAACGACTCTTCAAGTCTTCGATTTTTTTTTATTTTTCGCCTTTTGGGCGTTATATTATATTTAATGTGTGATATGTATTGTACGAGTATGTAAAAATATTTATCGTATAGTATAATATAACAGAGTTAAAAAAGCCTACGAGCTGCAGCCTCCTTGCGAAAATTCCTAAAGTCCAAGCTTCTATCCAAAAACACCAAGCTGCGTATTTACCATATAACACCATCATCAAGCCAGTTGTGACATATGGTTCTGAGTCGTGGACAATCACTATAAAAGATCAACAAATAATATACAGGTTTGAGATTAGAATACTAAGAATGATCCTGCGACCCAGACCCGGTGTTGCAGCGGGAACATGGAGGCATAGGACCAATCAAGAGATCCGTACGATGACCCAGCAGTCCCTTATAACGAGCACCGTGAGAGCCAGTCGCCTAACATGGTTTGGTCACGTATACCGAGCCGAAGAGACCAGAGCAATCAAGACCCTGTACGCGTCTAGACGACTGGAGTAAGACCTCTAGGCCAAGACAGCACTTAATGGACAATGTTCTGGCTGATCTGGCTAGGTTGGGCGAATCAAACTGCTGGATGCAAAAGGTGCAGGATCGAGGAGCTGGGCGAAAAATCATCAAGGAGGCTAAAACTCTTCAAGAGTTGTATGGCCATAGGTAAGTCAGTTTATATGGTAATACATTTTTGAAACCTCTCCTTAATATCATTTTCAAGACTAATGCTTTATTTGAAACACCAATTTTAATGTAACCTTCTACCTCCGCTTCTAAGAATAAGGTTAATAACAATTATTAACTGTAGTAGTGTAATACATCTCTCACTAAATATTATAGTGTTATTTTTTTAATTACCTTAATGTATTTGACTGGATTCAGCCGGCCACTGTTAAAAAATTATAAGCATGTTTTTCATACTCCCATCCATTGTGTGTCCATCTGGGTACTACTAAATGTTGCACGTCTATGGCCTAGTAATTCAGAGGATAATCTTTGGGATCAAAACATGAATATGTGAATGTAGTCACAGTAACACGGCTCGTATTCGGGATACGTGGTATATGAAATCAGTTATTTAAGTTACTTTTTATTACAAATACTAATAATGATAACTCTTTTTAAAGTAAATGCTGTAGTTGCTGGCAGCTTATGGTGAGCTACCGTTTCCAGGTAGTTGATTGATTCAATTATATGGTCAAGTATTGCATTACGAAATGTACCGTATCGCTACGGTACATTTCGTAATGAATTATTATTCAATTGTCTTACCATATAGATCACCGTAAAAAATACTGCAATAGTACTAATTACTTCATACATTTGTCAAATTAAGTTTGAATATGGATATCACTTACACAAAACATATCCATTGAAAATTGGATATCTTCATTTATTTATTTATTATTTATTAATTTACTAGACCAGAAGTTGGCACCCAGCTGCCGAAACCGGTCGAACATATAATACATAATAATAAATAAATTTTGTTTCAAAATGTTTTTGTTTTCATTATTTAAAATGAACTTCAACCAAGAAATTTAAATTAAAAACAATAATAATTATGTAAGAAATTATAAATAAGTATGTATTATTTTGTGAAAAATACATATAAGATTAATAATACATGTACTCGTATAATATTTTGCTCTTCATCCTTTCATGGGAAGGTGTCTTCAGGAAGAGGCAAGGAAGGTTCCCGCGGTGTAACTTTAACACCCGGTCCCCTTAGAAATAATTTTATAGTGAATAGAGAAAGATAAAATACGAGACCCTGTTGAGGGCCATACATTAATTGACAAAGAAGAAGAAGAAGATACTTTTAAATACAGTACATAGAAATTTATCATAAAAGATACCAAGTTGTTTTCATTCGGTGCTATGTATTATGTGCCACGGCACCATCAAACAAGTATCCATTGCATGAAAAATCAATTTGTAGAGTGATTTGGTATTGTTTCACTAAGATTCGAGGCACGGCTGGAGTTAAATTGGAAACAGATTGGATGAAATTGCTAAGGGATTATTACAAACGTTCCCCGGAATATTTTTTCAGGCTTGGCTCAAAACAGGATAAGATTAGAACCTCAAAAGGGTTGGCTTATGCTACCCTTTTCAAATATAAAAATGTTATCAAACAATTGGCTCGATTTCTGGTCCGCCCCTATCCGTATCAGCGATTTTCCGCGGGCCAAGTGAAACTTAGAAATATCGCCCTGTATCTTGAAATATAGAACCATTACGAGTTGTCTAGTCAACATTATACTCGTAAAAATAACGTCACTATTTCTCAAATTAATACCTTAAAATGATTTAGTAGTAGTAAAAAAATAAAACATTTTGTTATTTATATGAATGTTGCTTATATAAAGTGTATTATTGTAATCAAAAATGTTGTCAATATGGCAGCAAACTAGAATAACATTTTTTTGAAATTATGAATAATAATAAATATTAGGTCCTTACATATGAAATTGGCGTTTTGCCGTACTGGCAACTTTGATCTCAAATTTCTTCTCTTTGGTTAGGAATTCCAAATTTAAATTTATACAGCTATTTACTCAACTATTTGTGTTTCGAAAATTAAAATTCATTTGTTTTTTCCTCAATTGTTTTTTTTCTTTGCGTCACTCAGTTTACAAAATGGAAAACTTGAAATATAGCGTTATTTACGAGTACGAGTTCCACCGTGGCACCAGTGCTGCAGAAACGGCTCGAAGGATTAATGATGTGTATGGCGACGGTGCCGCAAAAGAAAACACAGTGCGTTTTTGGTTCCAACGTTTTCGTTCTGGAAATTTCGACCTGCAGAACAAGCCCCGTGGACGGCCGGAGACCAAAGTTGATAATGAAGAATTGAAAGCTATTGTGGAAGCGGATCCATCGCAAACCACGTCCGAGTTAGCTGCAGGCTGCAGTGTTAGTGATAAAACTGTTTTAATCCACTTGAAGCAAATTGGGAAGGTGAAAAAGCTTGAAAGGTGGGTACCTCACGAATTGAGTGAAGCAAATTAACAAACGCGCGTTGACTGCTGCGCTGCATTACTCAACCGGCACAATAATGAAGGGATTTTGAATCGAATCATTACCTGTAATGAAAAGTGGATCCTGTATGATAATCGGAAGCGCTCATCGCAATGGCTGTACCCTGCCAAACCAGCCAAACCATGCCCCAAGCGAAAATTGACTCCAAAAAAGTTACTTGTGAGCGTTTGGTGGACTAGTGCTGGTGTCGTTCACTACAGCTTTCTTAAATCTGGCCAGAGGATTACGGCAGATGTCTATTGTCAGCAACTGCAAACCATGATGGAAAAGCTAGCTGCTAAACAACCGAGGCTGGTTAATCGCTCTAGGCCACTGCTGCTTCATGATAACGCTAGACCACACACTGCACAACAGACGGCTACCAAATTAGAAGAGCTTCAATTGGAATGTCTAAGACATCCACCGTACTCTCCGGACCTTGCCCCAACAGATTACTATTTTTTTCGAAATTTGGATAACTTCTTGCAAGGGAAAAAATTCAACTCCGATGGGGCAGTCCAAACCGACTTCAAAGATTTTATTGATTCCCGTCCGAATGTTTTTTTAGTAAAGGGATCGATGAACTACCTATGAGATGGCAAAAGTGCATAGATAGCAATGGTACATACTTTGATTAAATAAATATATTATATTTAAAAAAAATCAACTTTATGTTCCTCCCATACAAAACGCCAATTTCATATGTAAGGACCTAATATAATATTCTAACTTTAGAAGAGTATTTAAAATCTAAAAAATATAAATATGAACACCGCATCTGATGTTCGCGATCGGTGAGAAAGTAAAATAAAAATATACACAAGTTGAGTTTTAATTTGGGTACGAAATATGAATAAAAGGGTTTTAAGCTTTGATCTTACTGTCGGATCATTTATGCATCTAAGGTATGAAGGGAGATTGTTCCAAGCTGATGGGCCGGCTACTGCAAAGGCTCGATCCCCGAAATTTGTACCTAACAATTTTGTCTTATAACCGTGAAGTTAATTCGTGATTTTAACTTGAAGGATTTAGGATCTTACTGAAACATAATACTTAATTTGTTTAATATTATCTTATTGATAAATGTATCAATTTCGATGTATAAAAAAATAAGTGTCTCTCGGAAGGAATAAAATCAGTATTGTGAAATTCCATTATTAATTAATAATGGTAAATACGATTGTTGAGTGATTTTACTTAGATAAAATTTATATAAATTTTATAAATAGTGTCAAATTTGTTTCGCCTTGAGAGGGCATTCTTAAACTCAACAGGTTTGAGAATGCCCTCTCAAAGCTTAATAAATTTGTCACTAATCATATAATTCATATAACTTAAATCCAAGTAAAACTACTAAACAATCGTGGTTTCTATTATAAATTTACTCATTTATATTGTGGTGGCGTCTTAGAGTTTGAGTCAAAGGTTCGAAATTCGAAAGACTTTTCTCGCCAACTGAGCCTTACATGCACAGGCACAAACTAACACACCTATCGTATACCCCGCGTTATATAGATCTGCAGATAAGTGAGATGAAAGAGCGTCTCAAATCCAAGGGTCCATTCAGGCGGAGAAGATCTCCTTGAGTGAAATACGTAGGGTACTACTGTGGGTCAGAGATGAGGGAAAAATACATATGTATGTTGATAATAATGGCTACATAAGCTTTTTATTTACTCTTCTTTTTACACATCCTTTTTACAGATGAGTTTTGAATAAATATTTACGTAAACAGTCATAAAAAATGTACGAACACCCTGAACATCAAAACATACTTAGACACACTTCTTTTATATTATTTATTCAAATAACCCACAGAAAATCATTTTTTAATGCAAACATAAGAGATTTTATATATTACAACATTTACATTATATTTCAGCTGCCAGGAAGAGTGACGCCTACTCTCAAGTGATCAACATCGGTGGACCGGACATGACACCGAAAGAAGAAAAAGATACAAATCATAATTTAAATAAGAACACTGGACTTACTGAATATTTTGGATTATCAAAAATCACCAAATACTTTATTTGTTAAAAAACGAATAGATATATAATAAATGTTTTTTTTAAATGTTCAAACAATTTCAACATTAGAAAGGAAGAAATTATAGATTACGTTTTAAATATAAAGGGTGGGTGAACTGTAGAGGAATGAGTATAATTGAGTTCAATTTGTCTTAAATAACAGGTCACTAAGCCTACACTAAGAAATAAAAGTTATTATATAATAGGTCAAAGTCATGGGCATATAAGTTTTTTTACTAATGTGAAAATAAAAAAAAATACAAGTAAATCAGGTAGAATAAATTGAGTTATCACGTAAATGAGCAATATTTCTTCAGATACTTTATGGAAATCTAAAGTTGGCCACGTCGTCAATTGAAATTGTATGAATTAAAAGCGATGAAAAATCCGGTGTCGAGGTTTATCTCCCATCAAAATTCAGCGGATGGCCTCTGTCCAGTAATGAATACGAAGCCACAAGGCGGCATTAGGAATCGAATTAAAAATGTAACTGCGCAATTTTATCGGTCACAATTCCAGGCATAGATATTCAAACTTCATTTCACGAGTAAAATAAAATACTTATAATATAAAATTAACATACCTTTATAAGTTTTTAAACCACTTTTTATTTGTTAAAACTAATCAGTTTCGCTCCCGCCAGAGCTTTGTCAGAGCAAATGTTACACGCTGAAGTGTCGTTTGTAATATACTTAGGAAATTGAAAAACTTTGTTTAATCCACTTTTTATTAAAAAAGATTAAAATAATCAGATTCCTCCTTTTACTCCTTTCTCTTTAAATAATACTTATAATACTTTTTAAATTATCATCATGTATTATTATCATTTTATATAATTTATTAGTTCTTATCGTTGAAAATAATTATTAGTACCTACGAATATTCATAACAAATAGCTCAGGTTATTTTTAAAATTTAAATTATTGTTTAAAATTTTATATGTGTTTTCGTATTTTTTTTGTATAATTTTTATTATATTTTAACACCTGAAGATGGAGGTATCCTCCGAAACATGTCGTGTTTTTTTTAATAAATAGTATATTAAACAAAGTTTTTCAATTTCCTAGGTATATAACTATGGAATTCCACAGTATTAATGCCTTAGCTTTCAATAAGTTGGCTTTTGTAACCCAGGCGACGCTTTGGCGGCGCAAAACTGTTTGATTTTAACAAACAAATGAAGTGACGTAAAAACCAATGAAAGTACGTTAATACATATTATACCACAAATTAAGTGCTTCATACGAATTTAAAAATTACTAATAAACTCTACCATCATAAAATTCTTAAAGCATTAAAATCTAACAATGGAACTATGTTATTATATATGTGAAGTTTTCGAAAAAAATCTTTGATTTAAATTAGCAATATTATATTTTAATAATAAAACTAAAGATTTTGAAATTGCTAGGGTATTATTAAATGCAAACTTATAAATTAAATGATGCCCTAGCAATGCTAAGTAAGTCATTTTCATAAAATACATAAAAAAATTGAAATTTCGGACGTGGTCACCAATATAAAGCAATTGTATCTTTCAAGCAAACTTCAAACTAACACGAATTAAAAGTCTTGCAAACTTCCTTTGTGCATGGTTAAATATTAATTAATTTATTTAATTAGAATTTAAAACTAGCTTTAAACATGAGTGAAGTGAATTCTTGACCTCACCATAAACATAATATTAATTTTTTTTTGATAAAATATACTAATTTTACGAATATATGTGAACTGAAACTACCACAAAATGTAGAAAAAGAAGTCTGACACGGCAATACGCGATTAGTAAAGATGAATGAGATGTTCATGATATCTATGGAAACAATTTTTGTTTAAGAATAAATTTATATCAGGATCGGAATATAATGAAAATTTCTGGGTGGGTCTATAATGAAAATGTTAGGAATTACTTTAAATTTATAATCCTTAATCCTGAATATATCAAAAACCCTGAGTTTAATTTATTTCAATTGTCTACATATTTGCTAATAATGATATTGATTATGATCTTATCTGAGCTTATGTACCAAAAAAAGAAAATGATTGAGTAAATATAATATGTTGAAATGTTTAAAAGCATTTGCAATGTTTCGTGAAGAGATTTGGATAACAAAACATGAACCAATGGGGCTTACTATATGTATGTAAAAAATTCATTAAAAAAATAGACGGACGTCTTAGACGTGGCTTTAGTTACATGTCGAGGCTCCGAATTGTATTGAACGGACTGACTTTAAAACTGTAATGTGATATTTTACACGTTTAATAATAATATATACGACACGAGTTGAAAGTTTAAGAACTGGGCACAAGATGAAAATTACTTAAAACGAAAAAAATATGATTTTTCGATTTTTTACTTGAATCTACAATTTATATTAAAATACGTTCAATTTTGATAAAATTAACTTATACCCAAAGTAAAATGTACAGAATGTAATTATTTTAAAAAGTTTAAGATTGTATGGGACAAAACATAAATGAAGAGATGAATTCAATACAATAGAAGTTGGTGCAGAAGCTCTCAATGTTGAAAGGAAAATAACATTTATTTTAAGTAAAGTTCCTTGTGACTTATATTTTTGTTTTATTAATTCACAGATTAGTTTACGGCTTTTAATATATTGATTAGAAATAAACTTGAAAAATGATTAAAAAAAATTCAACAGAACACTAACATTCCGTGGAAATATAAGTACCATCTCTGCTTACTGACATTTAATTTTATATATATTTTTAGTAATATTGTAATAATTTATGCTTTTCGATTATTTTTATATTTGCACTGTAAATAAACGAGTCATCTTTGAACTCAATTTGTTTTTAATTGAATTTAATGATGTTTGAATAAAGATATTTAAGAAGGTATATGATGTTATTGATAATACAAGAGATAATGTTTATTGTATGAAAATAACATGTTTTTTTTTATTTCTAAGGCGTATTAAACATTTTTGTAATCGATTACTGGTAATTTGCATACTTTTCGCACGAAATTGCTTTGAAACTGTTTTATAGTGATTTTGACACGTAGTTTTTTTGTTGAAAACCATCAATCAAATAATTCCACGAACCCCACGTTCAATACCCCTCTCTGGTGGAGTCTGCGTCGTAGCTAGCCGAGACCATCTGCGTTAGCATCCCGCTACGGCGTGGTCGTCAGTCTGGCGTAGCGCGTAGCCCGGGAGATTCGCTCGTAGCGACGGCCTACGGTTGCTATGGCAACGGCGATCGCTGCGCCCAGCCTCGTTAGTGGAGCCCGCGAGCACTGCGCGGTCCGGCGTTAACCCGTGACAAGTCGGGTACGGTCGTGTCAACACATTTTATTAATTTCCGATTTTATTAGATCTCTTACGGATTAAAATAATCGAAATATATTTTAAATATTAGTATATAGATATATAAAACAGCGATCTACTTAATTTAAATAATTAAATGATAATTTGTTAAATATAAAAACAGTTCTAAAAAAAAGATTTCTGGATTGAAAATAAAACAACATTTTTTCTTATTGAAAAACTTTCATTGATCAGTATTTAAAATTAAAAAAAAAACTATTTACACAACTGTTTACATTTTAAATATATATTTTCTATTATTTAAATATTTGTAATCGCATATTTCAGGGTGTGATACATTATGCTTAATCATTTTAAAATTTTAATAAAAGATATTTTTACTTTTCTCTATACCGAAAGCGGGCAGAATGGGTTTTCGAGTTTTAAGACAACATTCAAAGTTTTCTTGAATTCGCAAGGAATTAAATTAGTCGGGAAAAACTGCTGGAAGTTATGGGCCAGTTAAAGAGAATTGTGCTAATTAGTGTGAACGTTTATACGTTGGATTGTTAACGCTGGAAACAACTCCAAAAAACTTTACTAGCGTCCTACAAGATAAGAAAATAGTGTGGATTAGTATAACATCCAAAGTGTATTTTTTATATTTCCAGAACTATGTTCTTAACTGTGACGGTATTTAAAAACAATATTTATGACAATTAAATTGAACATTTAAATAAACAAATGATACCGTTTGTTTATTTAATCTACTTATTTAATGTAATATATACGAAATATAATTATTGTTAGTGTTTTGCATAAATAGAAATACGTTGATTGGTTCTCTTATGAAAGAAAAGTGTATAATAAATGTCGAAGCATTACGGTAGTAATTTATTCGAGTTTAATAAGTGTAGAAAACAATTTAATGTGTACGTAATATAGATTTGTGTTACTTGTGGTTCAATATTTCAATTAGAAGAATAGGAATGGCTGATATAAAAGGTAAGTAATAAAATATGATTACAAATTTAATTTATTTTTCATACTTTACTTGAAATTATTCCATTATTGATGGATGCGTGTTGCCCAGGATCGACAGACATGGAAACAGATGGTGAAGGACTACGTCCAGGAGTGGACGAATGTAGGGTGATAATGATGATGATGATGATGTATTTTTAGTATGAAAATAATCCAAAATCGTTTAAATATATAATATATTAAGCTTAGCAGATCAGTATATTAAAAGGTTCGATACTATCTTAATGACACATATAATATAGCAATCAAACTGCTGATCATGATCGCTTCGGAGATCGACGTCTTTCATATTCGTGAAAGTACGAGTACGTTTAGAAGACAAATACTATCGACTTTGGAGAGTATCTTGTATTCCAAATATCGAACTATCTCTCATGCGTTTCTGGTATAACATATTTTTTATGTTTTACCTGTTTTCAATAGATGCCTTAAACTATAATTGTTGTTTGTAATATCTTTTGAGAAAATAAACTGATTTGATTTGATTTGAATATGAACGAATATTTTTTCAAATATTTTTGTAAGCATAATTAATATGTGGAAGTAGACCCTTGTATATGGGAGTGAAACATGGAATTTGTTAAGTAAGGATGGAAGTAGAATAAATGAACTTGAAATGAGATCTCTTAGACGAATGAGTAAAAATATGTTTATAATAGTGTCCAATGCAAATGTAAGAAGTGAATGAAGTGGGAATAAAAGTGTTATGAACAAAATGATGAAAGGATTATTAAATTCGTTTGGACACATAGAAAAAATTAACGAAGGAATAATGGTAAAGAACGTATATGTTAAAAACGGAACTAGAAAAAATAGGAGATGACCGAGGAAAATGTGGCACGATAAAATAAATCAAATATTGAATGTTGGTAACGTGAATAGTCGGAGAAATCGACGTGCGTGCATGACACGTTGTATGAATATTCAGGAAGCTGTAAAAGCATATAGGGAAAGAACAGCGTGACGGTCCATTATTTCTTCCTTTTTTCCTCCCCCTTAAAAGTGGGGAGACGGCGCGATGGTAAGTTAGTAGAGCTAATTACGATATTCATATTTTTGGCTATTTTTTACCTTAAAATCAAACTGCGAGCAAATAATACATATATTATTCTTCGTCCTCTTAGTTAAGGTCATATGATCTGTTTGTTATGGTGGGCTGGCCTGGGATGATGATGTCCAGCTATCTCTCCATCTCTTTGGCGACCTTCCTGGTAATCTCTGGCTGCTTGGGTTTTCATCTTTAGCAATTTTTGCAATTTTGGTATTCTCCATATGCGGTCCACGTGGTCTCTCCAAAAGCGCCTTCTACTTCTTACCTATCTCACTGTGTTCTCAACACC
The DNA here is from genome assembly GCA_022606425.2 of Lepidostoma basale. NCBI lineage: Eukaryota > Metazoa > Arthropoda > Insecta > Trichoptera > Lepidostomatidae > Lepidostoma > Lepidostoma basale. The sequence goes on along the minus strand of JAHDVF020000566.1, from coordinate 211,637 downwards.
ATAGACAGACCTTATCGTTTCATTTCTGATGCGATATCTGAGGGTTTCGCTTGCGATGAAGCGTAGAGCGGGTTAGCATTTTTGCTACTCTAAGAAGGTTCTTAGGTATATTGGTATCAGCTCTGACCTCCATTCCATACGTCATGATAGGGCGAACGCATGCCTTGTATATCTTGACTTTACTTTCGGTTATTTGTTCGGTTATTTATTTGTTCCTCCATATGGTGTCGCGCAAGCAGCCAGCCACGGCTGTCGCTTTGTTGGTTTGTGCTGGCACTTCGTCATATAGGTTACTATAGTTATCTCTACGCTTAGATAAGTAAATCGAATGACTTGCTCAATAGGTGTGTTATCGAAGATCAGTTTACATCTGAACGGCTCTTTTGATATCGTTAAGCACTTCGTTATACAAGTAGAAATCGTTTTCATATATATCAATACAATATATTTTTTTGGCCACAAAAGACACGTAAATACATGGAACAATCATACTTCTCTATCGTATCGCCTCGGAGGTATCGGAACATATAGAATAAACATTTAATTAATTCGTTTCTTTATCATCTTTTTCCTTTCTCATCGCATCTTCCCGTTACTCAGCATATATGTTTATTACCCTTAAATAAAATAATTTAAAAATTAAAATAAATTCGTCAGAAATACTATAGTAATATTTAATATATTTACTGAAATCTCATGATGTATGTTAATACTATAATACACATACATATATACAGGATGATCAGACCAGTCTGCCAATGCCAGCAAACCTGGCGAAACTGGTCGCTGTCAAAATAAAGACAAAGGTGGAAGAAATTATAAAACATCGTTTTTTAAATTATTAGTAAATATTATGGTTCCATGAATTAAAAACAATAAAATTCATCAGTGGTAATTCAAAATGTAATATCACGAGCTACTAAAAGTACACGGATTGTTATTTGCCTTAAAAACTAAAAGCTAAAATCAGGAATTCTAGTCAGTACACCGAGGCCCGGATGCTCTATGAATATATAATACATACACACGTACAGGTATATCCAATACTAACAAATAATGTAAATAGATAACATATAGCATACACATCTTCACGTTAAGAGTTGACTCCCTCTGTGGTTTGCCAGTGTAGATATAGCGTCATATAATAAATGTGCGTACGTTAATTTAACTGTAGGCTAGAGGTGAAGAGCGGTTACTCTCAAAGACAAATTTTAGGCTGATGATTGAATTTAGGTTACCAGATATGCAATAAAAATAATTATAACACTTTCATTCGTTTTTACAACTTATTTTGTTCAACCCTTTGGAGGATAAGATATTTTATTGTGGATTTTTAAATACTTGCTTCCTGTGGCCAACAACTCTTGAAGAATTTTTACTTTCCTTGATGATTTTTCTCCAAGATCCTCGATACTGTACCATTTGATCGCAGCAGTCCGTTTCACCTAAACTTGCCAGATCAGTCAGCAAAACATTATCCATTAGGCGCTGTCTAGCCATTCCTATTTTTTTTTATTTTTTTTTATTGGTAATTTTTTAATAAAAAAATAATTTAATTCAATAAACATCTATGGAGCTAGTGTGAGTGTCATACTGCATATGGTCTGGTGCAGAATTAGCTAAATACATATAACACTCAAAGAACTTCACTGGCTTAAAAGTCCAGAGAGAATCCAGTATAAAATCTGCTGGGTAGTCTTCACAGCGCTACAAGGAATGGCACCAATATATATCCGATCTCCGTATAACGAACAGCCTAAATACAAGGAAATCCACACTTTGCTTGGCAAACTCCTTGACAATAGGAAGATTAGTTGAGCCGGAGAGTTGACCTAGTAAAATTTTCAGGGATAGAGCCTTTGCGGTAGCTGGTCCATCAGCTTGGAACAATCTCCCTTCACACCTTAGATGTATAAAAGATCCGACAGATTTCAGATTTTTGCTGAAATCCCATATTTTTCATATTTCATACCCAATTTCAAACTTGTATATTTTGTTCTATTTTACTTTCTAACCGATCGCGAATATCAGATGCAGCGTTCACATTTAGATTTTTAGATTTAAATCTTAGTGCGCCCTTGAGGTGATAACATCACAAAACGTCACTTTGAAAGTTATCATATTATTATTATCACATTTCACGAGAATTGATATGATAGCTATACCCTTAACATCGATTTGGCTTGCGCAGTAATGATATAAAAGGCGATTTAACAAAAAATATAATAATAATAATAACAATAATATCTTAATTATTATTTGTTTATCCCTAGTTTGGCTATTTCTGTGGTAATCGTGTTATGTTTATACCAATTAATTTATTCAAAATTTAGTACGAAGTGGTGGATTGTTTAGTTTAAGTAAGAAGTAATTATTTTTATACGAGTATAATAGAATAACAAAAGTTTATAAGTAGGAGAATGTCAATTTCATGTCTCTTTTGTTTTATTATAAAATCAGGGGGTTCCATTATTTACCTGCATGAGAACAAAGGTTAATTAACATACATAATTTCTAGTAGACAACATTCCATAATTTAGTAATGAAATTCTCAAGAGAAAATCGTTAGGGGTAACGAGCAAAAATCATATGATTTAGAGGATATGAAAGGTAATTAAAAATATACATAAGAAAGAAATGAGCTAGTGACATTTTCATTTAATTTATTAATTTCTAGAACACTCGAAAAATTCTCAATCTGTCTATATAAAAGGGTTAGCAGAATTTAGCTTTGTAATTATTATTAATATTTATTTAAAATATGTATTTAATTTTCATTTTTTGAAATGTGTTAATAGCAAAAGATTTCAACTAATTCTTACCTGTTCTTTAATATTATACTCCTTCATCATAATTTCAATGTGTGATTTCATTAAGTAGTAACCTTTTTTCTAAATGCGGTAATCAAATAGCGTCTCAAAGGACTTTGGTGGAGTGCTTTCAGAATTTAATTGTCAATTTCGACTAAAGCCCCATATTGATTATTGGCTATTGGATTTGTTACCATCGGGTAGCAAAAACAAATTAATTAGCTTTTATCTTGGTGGCACTAAAATTAAAATTATTAAGGTTGTTTCCAATAACCCTGTCAGTTTATAGATACCCCCTAACTTTTCATTCTATCTTATACAGTTTGACGTAAATATTGAAGGGTGAAATCGACGCACTGAGCATTTAAAATTTCTTGATGAAATCAGTCCCCAGTATTATTATTCAGTCAATAAAATTTTTCGACCAGAAAAGCTAGCATTTATTTTGGCTAGGCCTTCCTTCCTTGGCTAGGTCCTCTTGACCTTCCTAGAAATTTTAGTTGATATTATTAATAAATGGCGAATACATATCTCACCTTCGTTTTGCGGATGACATTGTTATTCTGGCGGAATCTGCTGGGCATCTAGAAGGCATGCTAGATGAACTGAACACTGCATCCAGACGAGTGGGTCTCGGGATGAATTTGGACAAGACGAAAGTCATGTATAATGAACATATTATCCCGGGATCAGTAACCGTCGATGGGTCGGCTCTCGAAGTGGTACAAGAATACACATATCTTGGCCAAATCATACAATTAGGACGAGATAATTTCGAGAAAGAAGCCAACCGAAGAATTCAGTTGGGTTGGGCGGCCTTTGGGAAATTACGTCATGTTTTCACTTCCAAAATACCACAATGCCTCAAGACTAAAGTCTTCAACCAGTGCGTTTTGCCAGTCATAACATACGGAGCCGAGACGTGGACATTGACAAAAGGTCTAGTCTACAGATTCAAGGTTGCCCAGCGCGCCATGGAAAGAGCCATGCTTGGAATAACCTTGAGGGATAGATTTAGAAACGAATTTATTCGACAACAAACCAAGGTGACTGAGGTGGCTCTACGGATAGGCGGGCTGAAGTGGCGGTGGGCTGGCCATATCTGTCGGAGAACCGACAGCCGATGGGGAAGACGGGTTCTGGAGTGGAGACCGCGTACAGGATTCCGTAGAGTTGGACGTCCCCCTGCCCGCTGGACCGACGATCTGAAGAGGATTGCTGGACATGGATGGATGGGAGCGGCAATGGATAGGGGGCGGTGGAGGGCTTTGGGAGAGGCCTACATTCAGCAGTGGATGACAGACGGCTGATGATGATTATTAATAAAATCATTATTCTTTTTATTATTATTATTACTATTATTATTATTGTAATTATTATTATATTGTTTAATCACTCTTTATATCATTACAGCCGAGCCAAATCGATGAAATTATATTGATTGATATTGATTCTCATGACATGTGATAGTAACTTATCTTTCGCCATTTTATTGTCACATAAATTCTCCACCAGACCAAAGACAGTGTGACAATCACGCTCCCATAGCCTAGAATCGAATCCAGGACTTTTTGTGTTGTAGTCAGAGATTTTGCCACTCTACCACGAAGGTCGTCGAAAAATAAATAAATAAAGTATTTTAACTACTCCATGTTACAAGAAAATGGTGTCTAGCGAGGTTTTTATATGGATAATATTACCCAAATTCATTTTAAAGAGAAAATATGTGACATACTCGTAGATTTAGGGAATCCTCTATATTGTTTTGATTTAAACAAATACTTAATTGTTTAAATTGGGTATGAAAGTGGTAGAATATTATTTTATTGATTGATATATGAATTTTCTAGTTTAATTAATTTACTGCCATTGTGTGTATGCTTGTGAAATATGTGATTCATGTTAATATTAATGTCTTCAAGGAACAAACTCTTTTTAAAAAAAATATTGAACTTTTAGCAAAATAAAAAAAAAAAACATTGAAAATAAATAAACACAAAAATATTTTGTGTTGTGAAGAATCACTTTAAATGAAAAGTATTATAATTATTTGCTTCGTTTGTTACTGCTATATTATTCTTAACTATATTAGACTTAACATATTTGAGTTAAAGCTTCCTCCATAATTTATTAATCACTCCCTCTGACTCAACCCTTACGAAATCTCTCGATTCATTACACTTAATTACTTACCCTGCGAGGGGACGCGGACGTGTCACTAAAGCTACGGTTATGGTTGCATCATGCGATGCTGGACCTTACTGATACCAAAATTTATTAGTAATTATCCCTTAAAGGAAATATCCTTGTATAAAATCCGATCGTTCGATCCTTGTATAAAATAGTAATTATCCTTGAATAAAATCCGATCACAGTATCACGAGAATTTCAACACAGCAGTAAGCATGCGACATTATAGGTATAAATTATACATACGAAACCAGTTTTACAAAAATCGAAGTGATGGTTTGAATTATATTCAAAACACAAAAGAAAGCCTTATTTTAAACGAAAAAAATAGAATAGGTTTAAAATTTTCATTTTGACTAATTAAATAAACTGTTAAAATTTAAAACACTATTATTATATAATATCACAATCTATCTTTTTATTCACTGAGAGTGTCGCGACAGCTGTTTCGCCAACCGATGTTGGCATCATCAGGTTTTACTATAAAGTTTATTGTAACACCTGATGATGCTGACATCGGTTGGCGAAACAGCTGTCGCGACACTCTTAGTGAATAAAAAGAAATTTTGATATTTTAACAGTAATAATTAAAGTATCATAGTATTTCGGCCAAAACAATGGACGATTTAACTAATTAACTAACTAACGATCACGCAGTCCCCCCAAATGGGTAGACAGAAATAATGGACTGCCCCACTTTCTGACTCACTTTTCCTGACATATTTTTCTCGCTTCCTAAACATTAATACATCGTGTCATGCATGCACGTCGATTTCTCCGACTCCTCACGTAGCCGACATTCGATATTTGAATTATTTGAACGTGTCACTTTTCCTCGGTCTTCCTCTGTATCCTTTTCCATTTACATCTCTACTCCAATTCAATTATTATATTTTCATTCGACACTTGACCAAACATAGATTTTCTACACATTCGTCAAAGAGAAAATTGTTTTTAAACTTCAAAGTTTAAATTTAGCATCAACCAACAAATAAAAAAAACACAATTGCTCCTTATCAAAATTCACTTTATTCATACTAATAAAATACAATTATTACATCACATCTTCGTTTTACCTGTGTTAGTCTTGTGTGGATAAAGTCTTTGACACCTAAATGTATAAAGGTACCTACACGTCTGGCATATTAAATCGTCGTTATAAGGAGTGCCGTATTTTGAACACAAATTGTCTAATAATAATACGAAATGTAAAGTTTTCGCTGGCACTGAGAGAGCGCGAGGTTTGAGGTACATAAAATGGGAGGATTCATATTTTGGCTGAAAATTTTGTTCATTGTTTTCTGTTGATAAAATCCAACGCTGCGAGGAAAACAGAACTCATAGACTAACTATGTTTTGTTAGTACTGTCACCAACTAATTTTCTAATTAAATTTGTAGCTGAACATATAAACTAATTTCTAATTAAATTTGATTATTATAGTAATTTATTTGCTGATATAAGAAAGGGATGAAGATCGGAAGAAGGTATTATGAACAAAATTATGAAAGGATCGCTGCGTTGGTTCGGACATATGGAGCACATGGATGGAGAAAGAATGGTTATTAAAGTATACGTTAATGGTGTAAATGGAGTACGGAGTCAAGGTAGACCGAGGAAAACGTGCATGACAAAATTAATCAAATTTTAAAGGTTGTAATTACTTATATTTTAAATAAGTTCCATATACTCATAGATGTAAACACAACAAATTTTGACGATATTAGGTTTTACACCTAAAAACTTATAAACGAGTAAGTCAAGAAAACACGATTCACAGTTGAATCTCTGTTAGACTGTTTAAATTAAATTATAAATTCATAAATGCTTAAATTTATAAAAACAATCTATTCTGTATGTTTTACTCAAATAAGGTTGATTAAAATTATGTATATGTCATAGGTTATATTTTTATATTATGAGCATTATCTCTGTTGATAAAATTCAAGTGTCTTAACCAAAAAAAGAAGTTCTATTAAAAAACTTTTAAAAATTCAGATACTAAGATATAAAAAAATAAGTTGCTTTTGTGTTCCGTTAAATTCCAGACACCATAATAAATTGTTTTGTTGATAAAGAAATTTAAAGTTCACTGTAAAAGCTTAATGGACAGGCGACGTACCATTCAGCGGTGGAATTATAACGACTTCCTGGAGCTCAAATTATGCAAAGACGAGTCGCATTCAGGAATTTGCATTTTTATTGTTCCAATGCATGGAGACTGGCGGTTACCAAACACAAAATTAATTCCAGAGAATGGCTGAGATAAAGTTCTGGATGCCAGCCAAATAGTGCATATGATTTTATCTCTCACTGAAGATTATAAGGACTTCGTAACATACTTCGATATCAAAGTTCACGAAACAAGTTTGGGCATGATTCATATTATAATTTAATTATTAAACGTTCTTCTTCTTCTTTAACAGCCGTTGTCGTCCACTGCTGGACATAGGCCTCCCCCATAGTTCTCCATGTATGACATGTCATACGGGGAGTGGTTGGCATTACAACGCCATGCTTCCCAGGCGGGTTGGCAAGGTGTCCTTCCATGTTAGCCTATGCATCAATATTATCCACTGAGGTTATTCACAATCGATCTCTAACATTTCGCATAGTTTCCAGGGGAGACCAAAGTCGAGGAGGTGTAGATAGGTACTTGGGATCAGATCAATCCTCCAGTGTAGCATGGCCATCATCACGGTGATGGCCATGCACCGCTCGAAGAGTCAATAGGATCCCCCTTACTCCCCCGCTTACGTACTCCCACGTTACGCAACTAAATCCAATCAAGAAGTTACCATTGTTTGATTTTTAAATGTTTTATTTTATATTTTAAGTACATTTACAAATATTCGAATCGATTTGGAAGTATTTTGTAGCTGACGACGTTTTTATAGTGTCTCTCATAATTAAATTTTTAAAACATTTTTTCTCACCTTTAATATGTTCTCTTATAATACTGTTTGTATTTTCTTTACCTAAATACTATTAAATATGTATGTATGATTGTTTATTGGTTTTACTTGGATTAAATTCATAAATTATAGAAATAGTGACAAATTTATTTTTCCTTGCGAGGGCATTCTCAAACTGAACTTTATCGCCAAACAGTGTGTCCTTTTATATAGATTTTAGAAAAATGGGTGGGTAGGTAGGTGGGATGAAATTAAATAATACAATTTTTTGAGTTGTTAAATAAAACAATTTTAAGGTTTTTCTTATAACTAATGATGAGTGATAAATAAATTTATATCTGAATTTCTAGGAATTTTTGAGGTTCAAAACATAATAATAAACAGTTACATTACAACTGAATTTCTAGAAATATTTGATGTTCAATATATAATGATAAACATGAATATTTGACCTTTCCAAAATACCCAAAACATGTAACCTGGTTATAGAAAATCAACCCATAGAACAGGTCAGGACCTTTAAGTATCTAGGCATAGACCTGGCGGGAGGAGTTGATCTGCGGGAAGAAATACAAGCCCAAGTGAACTAGGCAGCTGCAATCACTGTGGTTTTAAAATTCACAATATGGAAAACAGACCACAAAGGTCTACAACAAGGAAGAAGAAGAAGAAGATTTAGATAAATTAGAATAAGTAATTTAGGTTGAGGTATGTACCTAGTAACAAATTATGATGAATTTAGAATGTTAAACAGTAATTGTGGTATGTTTTGAATGACGTAAATACGTTTAGTTTACGTCATGAGAAATAAGTTCAATTATAAAACAAATAATTCGGTACATGTTCAATATATTTAATTTAATTGAACACCATTGTCTTTAAATTCATTTTAATCGGTATTTTTATTTAGTTTTTATATTGCCCTGATGATGCTTGGGTTAAAGCGAAACTAGTTAGCATAATTACAAATCCGTGGTTAACAAAGCGTTCTTTTACATTTGTTTTTATTAAAAATGTCTTACCACAAAGCTAGAGCTTAATATGAATATTTATATAACTTTTAATTATAAAACAGATTCTGTTTTTGTTAGAATCTTTATTTACTTATGTTTAAATATGTTTCTGAGATGAATTTGAAGATTGAAGAAAAACATTAATTTTCCATTGAAGCCATTTAATTTGGTTTAGATTTATGTTTTTCATCAAAATTGATCAGCATTATTAGATTTAAAAACATCTGTTATATAATATTACTGTAGAATTTTAAATTATATTGGTCCAAAAGTTCTTTTTAAGAAGTGAATATAGGTACCTTAAATCAGTCAAGGTTTTGAATGGAGACCATAATTAGCTTTCATTTAAAAAAACAGTAACAAAAACAGCTTATTTCGTGGCACAATCGTAAAATTGTTGAATAATAAAATAAAATTAAAGGATATTAAAGGCCAGCCTGACAACAGTAATAAACCAGGGGTCTGAAAAGAGAAGAATTAGAAAAATATGAATATAAACATTATTTTATTTACACATAGGATTGATCATATTTCATATAAAATATGATCATACTTTTGTGAAAATAAAGCAATGCTTTTATTAAGATGGATAAAGGGGGAAAGCATTATTTTTTTATTCTTTCAACATGTTGGATTTCATTCAACATGTTCATTATGTGTTATGTTATTTTTATTTTGTCATTTTATTTTATATCATTGTGTTTTATATTGACGCTACAGATGTTGGCACGATCAGGTGTTACAATAAACTGATAATGCCAACAACGGTTGGCCAAACAGCTGTCGCGACACTCTTAGTGAATAAAAATTAATTGTGATATTATAACATTGTTATAAATTTTAACAGTAATAATGTTGAAGTATTATATCATAGTGTTTCGGTTAAAACAATGGACTATTTAACGCAGTGAAGGATAAATTATATATGTACGTATGTTGAGGTTATTCCAAAAATACCATATTTTTATCTTATAAAAATAAATGGTTCATAACAACAAATAATAATAATCTGATATGCTTTTAAACGTAAAACATAATTAAAATAAATGTCTCTTCTGTAATTTTAAGGTTTAAAGATAATGGACGAATGGAGATGAAAAATAACAAGATGAAATAATCCCTCATTATTTCTGTCATTTGACATTAATTATGTATTTTCAGGAGCACTTGCGTTGCCATGATGTACACCATTATTTTTTTCGATTTTAATATTTTTTTATAACAACATAGCAAAGTAAGCACTTAAATGGAAGTGTTTTCTGACAGAAATGTGTTGGATCCACTTTATTTTAAACATAGCTTTTATTTACTTCAGATATCTTCTTTTTCGTTTCAATGGCGAGTTTGTTTTGTAGGGACAGCTCTAAAGATGGCTTTTTATTTCATATTTTATGCCATTTTGGTGGAAGTTTTGTCTAACTTTGTGCCGATTCTAGGGCACCAAGTGTAAGTGACACGGAGATACCTTGCTTGCCCCTTAACCTTTAATTGGGACCCAGAATATTTTGGATATTTATCGGGTAGTGATATAAGGGACAGTACGCTGAGTTTTTGATATAGATGCACTTTCGTTCAAGCATGGAAACGAACCGATTCCCTCTTCATAATAATGAGTATTTTCTGGTCTCATCGGTGATTTTATAATATACTAACACCACCGATTTAATTCGCTTGCGCCAATCATTTTTTCTTTTATTATAATACATAGTACATCGTTTTCCCGTACATTCTTCTCAGTGAATATTTAATGCGGCCACATTCAAAGTCGAAAAAAAAAATCGACGAGCCTGCATGTAACGATGTATGAATGTAGAGGAAGCTATGGCGGTTCATCGTCTTCGCCTACCCCTCTGGGGAAACGATGTGATGATTAGTTGGTTATTTAGTTATTTTGTTTAATATTTATTTTAATGTAAAAACAAAAGTCAGTTAAGCAGTGCTCTGCGTACTATGCTATAATGGCATACGAGTATACCTCTCAAAATAATATATATTTTACAAAAAAAAAAAAAAAACTTTTTACTTTCTGACGTCGATGCTCAAGGGTCGTGCTTCGTGAATAACATACAAACAATATAAACTTTATAATTAACGTTGTGTTTTCATCGATTTTTTTTTACTTTCTAGAAAACAATTTTATACCATATACTCGTATGTACAATGTACGAGGCATATCTAGAAAGTAAGTGTACTGAGGTTCTCACGACCGGATGGATTTTATTTTCGACATGTTAGCTACACTTTCGTGTATCCTGACCCTTCCCCTCCGCAACGAGACCAGTACGTTGAGAAGTGTCGACGCGACAACACGTTTCGTGTAAAATGTCAATCCAATCTCCCGCCAATTGCGAAATACGCGGCGTCATCCGTTTGGAAGGGAAAACCTCCGGTTGATGTTTATAATGAGGTAAAAACTGCATATGTTGATAAAGATATGAATCTTACGAGTGTGTACAAGTGGTGTCGCGAGTTTAAAAACGGTCGTACATCTGTGCATGATGATCAGAGGAGCGGAAGACCTCCAATTGTTACTGACAAAATTGTCGAAAAAATCGAAAATGCGCTCCGTGACGATTGCAGATTGACTGTGGATGAACTTTTGGCGATGTTTTCGCAAATCTCCAGATCTCTACTACACAAAACCATCACAGAAATCCTCGAATATCGGAAATCGTACATTGAAATGTTCCTCTCCACCACGGCTAGCGCAGAGAGCAGGACTTTTAATCTCCGGTTTTAATCCGTGAGTTTCTTTTCGGGTGTTATCATTCGACTAGGGACGGGTGTAAATATAAACGCAGGTTATATGGGAGACATTGAGGTTTATTAGCTAGTTAAACTTATAACAATAATCCAGAGGCTAGGGATGTCTTATTAATCGAAACGGATGGAGTGCCGCATCAGTAAAAGTGTGAGAGTCCATTCTTTCTGCCTACCATTTCGGGGAGACGGCGTGATGGTTAGTTAGTTAGTTAGTTATAAATGGAAGAATGAAGAAGCTGTTTGTGGCGATTCCTCGATGGCGTGCTCATCAGGACATCAACCAGCGACGTTGTCCGTCGACGTTGTCAGCAACGCTGACCAGTTGATGGCGGTTCACAAAATACAAGTTAAGAGTCACCTGACAGACACGAGGTTCCATAGGCTGGTGGTGCTGTACGGAGTGAAGAAGTGGTCCACGCAGTTCCGCATGGTGGTGTGGCCCTTGACAATTGGGTGGCAGCAAGATACGGAGACCTCGAACGCGGTCACGTCGATGTCCGACAGAGCCATCGGAACTAATCGCAGACACGCGGACACATGACGCACATGTGGAACCAATGTGCGGTCTTCAATATGGATAAATACGAGTATATTATTATTTTTCTACCTGATGCGTACCTTCAAACGATATGATGGGAGAAAGGCTGAACCATTGCTGGACCAGCCGGATGGAGACGGATTAACGTTTCTCTACATACAACGGGCACTGGCGAAGCGAAGCACAAGATGGCGGCCTACTCCCAAGGCGGACTGGAGTGAAGTTAAGTCGGGCGGCTTCTGCCGCTCGGTGCAGGGGGTAGAAAAAACAGTGTTGCCAATCCGGAAATGCGTCTTTGGAATAACGCGATGTTGTTGTATTTTGCTAACAGGGGATAGTTGGAAATAAATTTCGAAGAGGTACTTAACTGGGGAGCTACAGAGTTAGGCGCGAATACAGTGGCCGAAGAAATCGTAATGGTATGTAACATTACAACATAGGTACTATAAAATTCTTAAAAAAGGATATAGGTTCGTTTTATATTTAACATAGCTTTTCTTTACTTCAGATATATCTTTAAAGATGGTTCAATTGCTCAAGTCTTTAAATTTGAATGTGATTTGGAAGACCCATGATTTAAAGATTTCAAATAGACAAATGAAATAACACAACTGTATTTTCATGAAATAAATATGGTTAAAAAATATCGTTTTAAATACTCACATTTTTGTGCTCGCAAATATTTTAAAATATTTTAAAACCAACATTTGATCAACTTTGAAAAATTTCGTTGAGTCTAGAGTTATGAATCACTTTTAACGATATGATATCTAATGATATCTCAAATTGTTCAGTGAACTGTTGAAAACAGATTTTCCGTTCCCTGTTTTCCATTCACTTCAGCTTTGCTGATCCCAAGATATTATGTTGTGGAGTGATTAATCAAATCCCCAAGCATAATGTTTGTATCCAGTTTTTTATATAATGTTTATTTTATATCCAGTTTAATTGTTTGTAAACTTGCATAACGTTTAGTTGGTTTACATGAAAACTAATTAATATAAAATTTAGTCTAGATATTAAACGGAAAAGACGATACGAGATTATAGAAAGTTTGCTGCTTGTTCTATACTTATGAACATTATTATTTTAAACTGTAAAAAATTACAACATGTTTACTGGTTTTCGGCAGCTTTCAAAATCCAATTCCTATTTTTTTCACAACTAATAATAAAAACAAACATATTTTAAATACATTATAATTATTTAAGGGATCAAATTGAAACATAATACGTTTATCTAGAAATATTTGCAAGTTAAAGCTTAAAGAACTAACTAACTAACTAACTAACTAACCATCATGCCGTCTCCCCGAAGGGGTGGGCAGAAAAAATGGACTGCTACATTTTTCTTTCCTGACATATTTATCTCGCTTCCTCAACATTCATACATCGTGTCATGCACGCGCGTCGATTTCTCTGACTCCTCACATGGTCGACATCCAATATTTGATTTATTTGATCGTGCCACGTTTTCCTCGGTCTTTCTCTATTTCTGGTTCCATTTACATCATTAACATATAATTTTTTTACCATTCTTTCTTCATTCATTCTTTCCATATGTCCAAACCATCTTAATGATCCTTTCATTATTTTGTTCATGACACCATCATTCGCACCGCATTCACTTCTTATATTTTCATTCTTAAAGAACTTGTTTAAAAAATTAAACTCTGAAGTGATTCACCAATTAGATTACATTTCTTATGTACTTTACGAGTCATGTTTATTCTTCATGCTGATGTCAATATGCTGACGTTGTCAAGATATCAGCACGGGACATGCACATGGCTATTCATAAATTTAGGGAATTTTCGTCCTAAGATGGTCATAAAATTCATCTTAATTAAGTCTTATTAAATTCAATATATAATATTAATAATTAAATTAAGTGATATAAATAATTTGTAACAAAATATTCACAAAAAAATATTTGTCGATTAAATAGGCTCAGTTCTTGATTTCGTTTTATTTTTTAATAACTATTTAGTTGGGATATTGTTAAAAATCTGCATTGATTTTGAATTATCAGAACTAGAAACTGATACCTTTGCATGCCAGAGTTTTATTCTTGTTAATTATCTTTCACTATTTTCTCTTCATTGCTAGAAATAGGCCTATTCCATTTTATCCATTCGTCCCTGTCTTAGCCCTTCCGCATCCAGGTCCTCTCAGTAATTTGGGCAATGTCATTTGTCATATTTTAGGTGACCACACGACACTCTTCTTCTTTGTTCAAGGCCTTCATTGGAGTATTCTGTGTTCATTTGGACAATAGCCCAGTCGGGCTCATTGCCATTTCAATTTAACTATTATATCAATAGTTATAAAATCTACCGTCCACATAAAAAACGAAATTGGAAAAAAAAGTTTGATTACTGTTTTCATTTCTCACTTATAACAAAACGTTAATTCATTCAAGAATATCGTATAATTCGACAGATGTTTGAACTGGGGGATCGGTGTACACCCCTTTATTGTCACGATATAGAATTGTGTCGGCTTATTCCGGGTTCCTTCCGGCTTCGCGCGATTTCATGGCACACAGAAGCCCTTTTCATTTGCTAAAAATATTTAAATGTAACGTTCCAGCCCCTATGAACGCGTAGGCGCTGAGCTAACGAAGGACTAAGTATATTAAATTTCGCAAGAATGAATTCTCATATAAATAATTTTCCATTTTATACTCTTGCTAAGGCTTGTACTAAGTTGAGAACACTTAAATACTCATGCTTAATTTAAGTTACAAAGAACCTAATGGAATTAGGTAATTAACACCTAATTTTATTAAAAATTGAGATCGTTATATAAAAAAAAGTATTTTTGTGTTATTTTATTATATTTATTGTTTCTTGAACAATGGTTAACAATACCATAATTAATACGAATGAATAATCAAAATCGTTGCTGTTTATATACACGGTGTTTAGTTAAATATGTTTTTCCAAAGTTAAATATTTTTGTGTTGTATAAAATAAATCTTTATAACATCTGTCAGATCATGTAAACAATTTTATAATATGTTTAAAATGTATCTTTTTAATATGTATCACTGGTTTTCCGAAACATATCCATGTAATTTTATTTAATTATTATTATTTTTTTAATATACGAGTAAGTGTTATATATACAAAGTATATAAAAAAGAAAAAGTGAAATAAGGCATCATAACAACACAAAGTATAGCGTGTATAGAAGAAATTCTGAATATTTTTGGACTAGAATATTTATAAATAGAAGATTTGAATATGTTTTGTCTACTTTAAATATTTCCCTTGGTAAACAAAAATTTACACAATAAAATCTGAAACAAACAAAAATCTATTTGTTTTATCGCAAGATTAGAGAACGATCAAGAGTGAGCCTTTTTAAACGTATTAATTTGCCAGCGTGTTATGTTTTTGTGTTAATACATTGAGTAAGAAAATGTTAGAGAAAGGAACAGTGTAAATAAAACATGCAACGTTCAAATCAAGTGGCGATTACCAAATCGACTGATATATTGAAAGAAAACAATATCTTCCCCTATATCAATTTTCTCTTGGACGTGCGCCAAGGGGCTTTTACGTATCAATCAAATTATTTTTTTGTTTAGACAGACATTTTGTGTTATGTGATGATTGAATATATAAAAAAAAGATAATATAAATATATCCTAATGAGATTTCATTGGCGATGTTTAACTTATACAATAGCAATACAAATTTGTTTAGTACACAGAAAATGTTTCCTGTATTTTATTTAAAGGTTTCTCAAAAGAAAGCTTGAATATTGTAATAGCTCTCTCCTTACCTCCCAGCTAGCCGCAGAGAGCGGACCCTTTGTCTCAAGGTTTTTGCGCAGGATTCCTTCTGGTTGCTGTCATTCGATTAGGGACGGGTAAAAATTAAAAGCACTTATGGAATACATTAGGGTTTATTTATAAAAGTTTAAATTTATATACTATAAGAAAATCACTACCACGGGGCCGGATCATCATGAGGCAGGATAGCCACGTGGCAGAATTACCACGAGGTCCATCTTGAGGGTTAGGGGGACACAAATGAATATCAACGTAATCACCAGACTTTTGAACGAGGCTGGTGTCCGGCATAAAGCGGCGAGGTAATCCACGATGTCTGGACATGGTGAGCAACAACACGTAGGCGGCAATTCACGGGAGGAGAGAAGGATGGCTTGGACCGTGGTTCCTACTTCGAACATGGCCGCCTTTCAGTAATTTAATGATTTGGTCATGCCATGTCTTCCTTGGTCTTCCTCGGCTTTTTTTCCCATTCACACAACTTGTATATATCTTTTTAACCATTCTTCTCACATCCAGTCGTTCCATATGTCCAAACCATCTTAGTGATCCTTTCTTAATTTTATTTATCACACATTCATCTGCCTTACATTCCTTTCTTACTTCATCATAAGATATTCTATCGTACATTGGTTTTCTGCACATTCTTCTTAGTGACCTCATTTCTACGGAATTTATCCTATTTTCATCTTTATTCTGCCAACTCCAAGCTTCACTTTCATACATTTAGGGTCGTGACTAGAACTCCATTGTGCACTGCCATCTTTGTTTCAGTCTATATACTCGTATTTCTATTTGCGGTAATGACTTTGAGTGCACCATTTATTGTGTTTCCACTTCCAACCCTTCTTTCAATATCTTTCTCCATTCTTCCACCTCTTCTAAACATGCTTCCCAGATAAACGAATTCGGTAACTTGCATTAATTTCTCACCATTCGCACTTATGTCAAAATCCGTCATACATTCTTCATTTTCAAATATCATAACTTTAGTCATACTTAGTGCATACTTCTTACATTCTTGACATTAGGATTTGTAGTTCGTCCATGCTGTCAGCGATTAAAATAGCGTCGTCTGCATATATTAAACAGCTTATGATATATTATCAATATTGCACCTGACAAGCATTTTTATTAGGTCACTATGTTTTACCCTGTCAAATGCTTTTTCGTAGTCAATAAAGCATGCGACTACCTCTTTTCTTTGGTCCCGGCACTTTTGTAGCAGTACGTTGATAGCTAATAGTGCTTCGCGTGTTCCAAACGCGTTCCTGAAACCAAACTGAGTATCGTCGAAGTCTTGCTCACATTTACTACGTATTCTGGCATGTATTATTTTAATAAATAGTTTCAGGACGTGACTCATGAGACTAATCAATCTGTAGTCTCCACATATTTTAGGATGTTGTTTTTTAGGTAACGTCACAAAGGTGGACTTCAGCCAGTCATGGGGTATGTTCCCCGTGTCATATATTGCATTAAAAAGTCTTAATAGGTAGTCAATATTGTCATTGTCAATGAGCTTCAACACCTCGACTGGGATGTCGTCTGGGCCGCATGCTTTACGATTGTCTGAAGTCTGTATTGCGTATAGAACTTCCGATTTTATTATTTTAGGTCCGTACAAATTGGTAGAAACATCAGTATCAGATCTATTGTCTTTAAATACATCATAGATATATTTTTCCCATGTTTGCAAAATATCATTTTCATCCAAAATCAGTTTATTCGAATCGTCAACTAAACATGATGGAGTACTCTATCTTGATGTGCCTGTCATTTCTTTGAGTTTCTTGTGTAGCTTAAATGTGTTATGGCTACGGCTGTACATTTCTAGTTCATCACACTGTGACCTCATCCACTCCTCTTTAGCCTTTTTTATTTCATTTCTTATTGTCCTCTGCAATCGTTTGTATTGTGTCTCATTATTCTTGAATTTACGCCTTTCATCCATCAAGTCCAAGATATGCTCGGTCATCCAATTATTTTTCTTTCTATGTCCATCAGCTTTCAGATGTGCCTTACAATTTTCGGTGATTAGTGTTTTAAATTCATCCCACTGTGTTTGTATTTCTACTGGTGGGTCCTGACGAAGTTGTCTCATCCCATTGTTGATTGCTTGCGAGATCGTACTTCTGATAACATCACTTTGAATTTTGGATGTGTCTATTCGAATTGATGGTTTAGGCTTTTTTATTTGTTTCAAGCTTAACTGAATGTCGGCTATTAATGGTACATGGTCAGAACCTATATCGGCACCAGGGTATGTAGTAACCCTTTTTACACAGTTTCTATGTCGTTGGTCTACAATATATAATATATAATCTACTTGGTTTCTTACTACATCATATAGAGTTCCATCTTGGGGTGACCTCCAGGTGTATAGCCTTCTTTTGGGTAATATGAACCAGGTGTTCATTGCTATCATGTTCCTTTCCTGGCAAAACTCGTACAATCTTTCACCTCTTTGATTACTTACCCCCAATCCATGTTCGCCAACAATATTAGAGCGACGGCCGTTACCAACTTTGGCATTAAAATCTCCAATGACAAAATTTATTCCCCCTCCCTTCAAACCATTGAGAGTATTCGTTAGTGACTCATATAAGGCCTCCACATCACTGTTGTATCTTACATCTGCTGTTGGTGCATACACTTGTATGATGTTTACGTTGGTTGGTTGACAGTGTAGTTGAAGCAGGACTATTCTATCAGAGATTGGGATGAAGTTAAATTAAATTAATCAATCATATATTAAAATTAATCAAACTTAAATTCAAAATAAAATATTTCAAATAATTTAACTAATGATCGAGTCCTAAATAAAACCTTTGATTGCATCAGAAATTCAAGTTTTGATTAAGTCTCAAATAAAATGAAAAACATACTTACTCTTTATATTCCACATGTAGTATCTTTGAAAAAAATCATCTTTAAAATATATTTAACTTAACCAAGTATATAACGCGGGTACATAGAATACTATTTAATTAATTTTGTTTTGATGTTAGAGAGTAAATTTTGAACAAAAAATACCAGATGTAATGGGATTTTAAAGGAAAATGTATGTATGTAGGTAAAACATTTTGTAGAAAGATTATTTCGATGGGGCTGTAAGCCTCTATAATATCATGCCTCCAGGGCATTTTCAGTTAACCAAAATAATGAAAAAGAATCACAGTGTAAATAATGCTAGAAAGGATTTGTATCAAAAGCTAATTCATAAAAGGGATACGGTGCTCGTTTTGTTAAAATAACATATGGTTAATCTTTTTGTTTTTATTTTTTAAAAGTCTCTATCAGATTGTTTTTATGAATTTAAAACAACATCAATAAAACCACAACATCTATCGATGTAAAAACTAATAACTCTTTCCATAATTCTATTATGAGAATGTGCTTTCATGATGTCTTTGGAGACTGAGTCTTTAATTTTTCTAAGAGTTCGAAATTTCATAGGTTTAGAAAAGAATTAGAACATGTTTATTTTTTATGTATATAAATACTTGTAGACAAATACTGGATTTTACCCATTGCGGGATAATCATTTTTAAGGATTAATTGTATCTCAATAGAGACGAGGATGTATTTTTTTTTTGGGAACAGAATATGGTAGACGAGGCGTTTACAGGACTTATGACCTGTCATTGGTTGGGTTAAGCGATCACTTTATGTTAACAACATTCCCCATTCCACCCTTCGTACGACCACCACGTCTGACAAAATTTTGAAAGATGTATATATGTTACTACGTTAAGAACACATCACATTTTTTAGGTCAATCTACACTAGCGCCATATATTAGGATAATTTGTAAGCATTAAGCAATGACAGGTCATAAGTCCTGTAAACGTCTTGAACACCATATTCTGTTTCCAAAAAAAATAAATAAAACAATTTACATCTTCGTCTCTATTGAGATCCAATTAATCCTTAAGAATTAGAACTACTTTATTTAATAATTCGCATAACATTCGACCATTACGATTTCGCTTATATTTGGGGATAATTCATCTATTAATTACAAGTATATAGCTAAGAATTTTCCTCACCGTCTGATTTAATAAACTTTGTAAATAAACATATTGAAACTTCGATAAGAAGCTCTTATTGATGGTTGGACATATTTAAAAAATATTTAAACAGTTTTTTATGTACTTGCTATAAAACCACTTTATTTTGGAAAATGATGATGGGCTTACCGGTTTTGCTCTATCATAATAAAATAAAATACAATAAAAATCAACATCGAGATAAAAGTAACATTAAGGGGAGGTGGCTAATTTAGAAAGAGAGGGGGGGAGAGAAAGAGAGAGAGGGGGATGTATTAATTAGCTATTAAGTGCAGAGGAAGGGGGGAAGGGGTAAGCTTAGGGATTATTACCGGGTGGTTACGAGGAATTGGAAACATATTTAAGTAAAAATAATAACTTGTGTCTCGATGTTTAATTTTTAGTATGTATAAAGCCCCAAGGATGCTCGCACATAGCAAAACCGGTAGACCCTGTAATGGTACATCATTACGATTTTTTCGGCCACTGTATTCGCCCCAATTCTCCCCAGTTAAGTACCTCTTCGAAATTTATTTCCAACTTCTCCTGTTTCCGCCCTGTGAGCCACCGCCGCCTTCCCAATTGGTATCACTGCTTTTTCGGTACTCTATGCTTCGAGGCAGAAGCCCGCCACTTCCCTCCAGTCAGCCATTGCGGGTAGGCCGCCATCTTGTGTTCTTTCGCCAGTGCCCAGTTACCACCACGATGTAGGAGAAACGTTAATCCGTTTGCATCCGGCTGGACCAGCAATGGTTCAGCCTTTCTCCCATCATATCAGGTAGAATACTAATAATAATATCCATATCGAAGACCGCACATTGGTTCCACACGTGCGTCATGTGTCCGCGTGTCTGCGATTGATTCCCTCCGCCACGGTCCGAGCCATCCTCTGTTCCCGAAATTGCCGCCCACGTGTTGTCGCACATCATGTCCCGACAACGTGGTTGACCTCACCACCCAGCGGAACTGCAAGGACCACTTCTTCACGCCGCTTCAGACAGCACCAACAGGTTAGGGAACCTCGTGTCTGCCAGGTGACGCTCTAAATATTGATTTGCTGACCCACCATCTTCTGGTCAGCGTCGCTGATAACGTCTACGGACGACGTCGCCGGTCGATGTCCTGACGAGCACGCCATCGAGGAATCACCTCAAACAGCCTCTTCATTCTTTCATCATGTGCCTTTTTTTATGTATTCGTACGACATCCCTAGCCTCTGGATTATTGTTATAATGTTAACTAGATAATAAACCTTAATGTATCCCATGTAACTGTCTTTATATTTACACCCGTCCCTGAATCGAATAATATACCGAAAAGAATCTCACGATTACCACCCTGAAGATTAAAAACCATGCTCTCCGTGCTAAAAGAGGGAGTTACGTTTCACTGGCGCCCCAAACGTGTGGCATTTCGGTGTTATTATTCGATTTAGGACTCGTGTAAATTTAGGTGTATCCTTATCATATCTGCAAACAATTTCAAGTTTTACCATGCAAAATTCATATATCTTTACATTCAAAATGTTTATCATTTTGTAAAGATCGTAATTTCAAATTTATCGAATTATTCCCACATGCGCATGCGTCGATCTTCCTTTCGGTACACATGTACTCAGCGCGTGTATCCGCCGCGTATTTCATTCTCAAATTTCAAACGCTTCGCGCGTGAACCGGTTGATCGAAATAACTGTCAGTACGCTTGCACTTTGGCATAAGGGAAATTCATAGTATTTCGCATATTTCCTTCTTATCCCGCATGGTAATCGTTATTAAATTTTCTCTCGTCTCTCAACTGTGGCTAGCAAAGTCGCAATATCATGAGTATATATTTTTGTTAATATTCTATCTGACCAAGTATTCACCTAATTGTAATAACCTTAATTTTTTATACTAGTTGTAAATAACATTCAATAATAAAACTTCTGTCATCCTCGTGCTGTAAAAATAATATGTTTACAACACAATAACTATCTAAACTGACAAGAATGGTACACTGTCAAGTGTGAATAGTTTCTAAGTTCAACTCAAAACTTAGTGGCGTCCAAATGAATATAAATCAGTAATTAAATTCACTAAACACGTATACTTTCTAGATTTAGCTGGTGAAAATCTAGTGGCGTCCCAATTTCTATCTTACTTGCGTTTGTAGTGTCTATTGTGTAATGGTATGTATGAATAAGTGTCTGATGAAGAATAAACTGCCCCCATTCTCCACTTGGTCTAGTTATGTTAGAAGCGCTTTAAAAGAAGATGCATGAATCAATAGAATGAATGAATAAATGTAAATCTCCCGAATGCTAGAGAAACTTGATAGACCTACAAACTCATTTGTATTATGGTTTGGTTTTATTTTCCCTTCCTACTTGAATGTTCCATCTTCTTGTATGTTCTGGGTGGATTAGGCTTCCTTTATTTGTGTGGAATACTGAATTGTCCATCACTTATAATGTTATGAACTTTTCCATCTCAGCAGAACAGAAATTTCATTGACATACAATTTTTGTATGTGCCAATTGTCTAAATTTATAAATATTGTAACACCATTTTTTTTATACTTAGTTTTTTTTTTTTTAATTATCTTTCATTGCTATATACATTTGTTCTTGTGTGTTCTGGATGGATAAAAACTTATTTTATTTGTGTGGAATACCAGATTGTCCATCACTTATAATGTTATGAACTTTTCCATCTCACCAGAACAGAATTTTTCTCCACATACAATTTTTGTATGTGCCAATTGTTTAAATATATAAATATGGTAACACCATTTTCTTTATAACTTAGATTTTTTACTTATCATTGATTGTTTTATATGTTCATGTGTGTTTTGGGTCGTGAGTCGGTTAAAGGTGTTGCATATTGGATTGGTACTCACTTTTACGATTGAGTTCACTTCTCCGATTCACCTGAACAATAACGTCCATTATATGTTTTAAAATGTTGTAGGTATATATGTTGTTTCAGTCACCTGTAGAGTTTGTTTTTGTAGAGAATAGAAGGAGTCAGAACGCTATAGGTATACAGCCTTAGAATATGTAGATGTGCCTTATTTTCCGAGGCGAAAGGGAGCCAGACCCTAATAAAAAGCAACGCTATAGGTATACAGCCTTAGAATATGTAGATGTGCCTTATTATCCGAGGCGAAAGGGAGCTAGACCCTAATACAAAGCAACACTATAGGTATACAGCCTCATAATATGTAAACGGACATGCCTCTGCTGTATGTAATTTAAATTTTTGTTTTTACTGGTGACTGAACACATAATATTGTTGTAACTGTTTTTCTTTATAATCTATCATCTAGGCTAGAGATGTCCAACAATAATTTACCTCAAGACCCTAACCCCTTCTCCTTTTAGAATCAGTGAGTGCCATTTAGCTACAAAAAAAAAAACAATTGTGTCTCTTTTGTGCTGTGGAAACTTTAAAACAATGATAAATTTTTGTATTTATAACTTAACTGCATTTGTGTTTCTACCTGAACTGTAATTTGTATTTTTTTTAACTTAACAATTTGTAATATGTCAAACTAACTGCTACCTAAGACTTAAACCTGCCTCTCCTGTGTTTAATGATCCTTAATATTCTGAACTAAACTATGATTTGTATTTTTTAAACTAAACTGTATTTGTAAAATGTCAAACTAACTGTCACCTATGACTTAAACCTGTCTCCCCTGTGTTTAATGATCCTTAATATTCTGAACTAAACTATGATTTGTTTTTTTTAAACTAAACTCTGTTTGTAAAATGTCTAACTAACTGCCACCTAGGACTTAAACCTGTCTCCCTTGTGTTTAATGATCCTTAATTTTCTGAACTTGTGACTATAGTTTGTATTTTTAAACTAAACTTAACAATTTGTAATATGTCAAACTAACTGCTACCTTTTAGGATATAAACCTGTCTCCCATGTGTTTAATGATCCTTAATCTTCTGAACTAAACTATAATTTGTATTTTTTTTTTTTTTTTTCACTTAACAATTTGTAATATGTCAAACTAACTGCCACCTAGGACTTAAACTTGTCTCTCCTGTGTTTAATGATCCTTAATTTTCTGAACTAAACTATAATTTGTATTTTTTTTTTTTTAACCTTACAATTTGTAATATGTCAAACTAACTGCCACCTTTTAGGACATAAACCTGTCTCCCATGTGTATAATAATGATCATTTTTTTTTTAAGCTTGTGAATCTGATTGGTACTTTTAAATAGGCTGTCTTTGTATTTCTCAATTGTCCAAACTGTCACCTTCTAGAATTTTTATCTACCTGCAACTTTTGTATGCCATTCACTGAAGGAGCTTTTTTTATTATTTTTTTTATTATTCCACATAAGAGCGAGTGTAATGGTACATCATTACGATTTCTTCGGCCACTGTATTCGCCCCAATTCTCCCCAGTTAAGTACCTCTTCGAAATTTATTTCCAACTTCTCCTGTTTCCGCCCTGTGAGCCACCGCCGCCTTCCCAATTGGTATCACTGCTTTTTCGGTACTCTATGCTTCGAGGCAGAAGCCCGCCACTTCCCCCCAGTCAGCCATTGCGGGTAGGCCGCCATCTTGTGTTCTTTCGCCAGTGCCCAGTTACCACCACGATGTAGGAGAAACGTTAATCCGTTTGCATCCGGCTGGACCAGCAATGGTTCAGCCTTTCTCCCATCATATCAGGTAGAATACTAATAATAATATCCATATCGAAGACCGCACATTGGTTCCACACGTGCGTCATGTGTCCGCGTGTCTGCGATTGATTCCCTCCGCCACGGTCCGAGCCATCCTCTGTTCCCGAAATTGCCGCCCACGTGTTGTCGCACATCATGTCCCGACAACGTGGTTGACCTCACCACCCAGCGGAACTGCAAGGACCACTTCTTCACGCCGCTTCAGACAGCACCAACAGGTTAGGGAACCTCGTGTCTGCCAGGTGACGCTCTAAATATTGATTTGCTGACCCACCATCTTCTGGTCAGCGTCGCTGATAACGTCTACGGACGACGTCGCCGGTCGATGTCCTGACGAGCACGCCATCGAGGAATCACCTCAAACAGCCTCTTCATTCTTTCATCGTGTGCCTTTTTTTATGTATTCGTACGACATCCCTAGCCTCTGGATTATTGTTATAATGTTAACTAGATAATAAACCTTAATGTATCCCATGTAACTGTCTTTATATTTACACCCGTCCCTGAATCGAATAATATACCGAAAAGAATCTCACGATTACCACCCTGAAGATTAAAAACCATGCTCTCCGTGCTAACCGAGGAGGTACGTTTCAACCCTCATTCTCAAAAATAAAGTGGTTGTATGCCAAATACATAAATATGTTAAATTAATTTTTAACAAATTAAATATACTTTGAAATTTGAAAATAAGTTTGTTTAATCCACAAAATATTTTAAAAAATAAAACAAAGTTCCACAATGTTAATGCCTAAGCGTTCAATAAGTTAACAAATTAAATATGTTTAATGCATAATTAAAATCATTAAATAGAAGCATTTAATAAAATACAATCAAGTCAACATGTTTAATTAAAATTAATTTACTGTGATGTTGATTTTCTGATACTAATCAAGTTTTCCGTCTCCTTTTGATGTTTATATCCTTTAGATGTGGATTAATTTATTTTCGAACTGAAATAAGCCCCCTGAATATATACGACGTGTGTAATGGAGAAAGTTCCGTGAAATCAACAAAGTAATCTTTGTGTTTTTCTTCAAATCGTAATACTATTTTGATCGGATCTTCGCGATCTTAGCGTCCTTTGTTTTCGTGACACAGTCTCTACGATATTATATTTAATAATGCGCATAAATTTGCCCAAACAACGCAGCATGAGGGGGAGAAGTGACGAAAGTAATATTCAAAGAATGAAATAGAAAGTAACGTGTGCAAATATCGCAGAACGCAAAAGAAAATGAGAGAGGGAGGGAGACAGAAATTTATCGGAATATGTCACTGACAAACCTGCGTTTGAATAAATCGTTTTCACGATAGGCCCACCGATTATAATGGTTTTGTAATTCTGAGAGAATATTTATTGTTTTACCCTGAATAGAGTTAGCTGGGGATTCAATTACAACGAAATTCGTTTACATGTAACATCAAAGTTTAGGAAAACAAAAGAAATTTGAATTTATGATTTTGTAACCGTTACAAATTCTATGGCCCTGTGCGGTTTTTAATCAACACAAAATGCCATTTAAATCTGTGAACTAATATAAAAAAATGTGACTCAACTGCTGGATTTATGAGAATTCCTTTATAAATATAAATCAATTATACACACTCCCTTGTTTGTATCAACCCTTAAAAGGGATTAAAAAGAATTTATACGCTATTTTCAACTTGAAATCTAAAATATTTAAATTATACAAACCTGTAACGCTTAGGTTATATATTTTGTGTTTCATCATGACGACCTTCGTGGCCGAATGGTAAGTGCATTGACTGCCACCCCGAAGGTTCCGGGTTCGATTCCCGGCGAGGACAGTGTGTTTGTCACACTGTCTTTGGTCTGGTGTAGAATTCACGTGACAATAAAAAATGGCGATAGATAAGCGACCTATCACATGTCATTAAATCAATATGACAACTATAATACCTTTTACATCAATTTGTCTCATGCTGACATGATGTAAAGAGCGATTCAACTAAATAATAATAAAAAAATTCATGTGCAAAAATAGGTAAATATGACTTTAAATGTTATTTTGTTAGTCAGAATGATTATATGTTGCATGTCTTATTATAATGTACACAAACAACCACTAAAACCTTCTGAGCACTCTGAAAGCTTTCGTGAATATGCTTCCAGTTGCATGCCGTTCTCTACCGTGTTTATAATTTACAACTTTCTAGATTATTTAGACAGACTGTACACATAATAATACGTGTTTGAATTAAATGTTTCCTGATAAATAGCTTATTGTTGTTGGCGGTTTTAATTTTATAGAACTCCATTTTAAAAAATAATGTATAATAAAAGCGAGATTGCTTTTTCGGTTTTAAATTGATTTATTTAAATATAAATATATGATAACAAAATAAACAAATTTGTTTTGCTTTGGGAGGGAAAATCTATAAGTAACTGTTTTGGAAGATTATTCGTGAAGATTGAAAAACTAGAAGTAAAAATACAGAATAATAAATTGTACTGATCTTTCATTTTAACAGACAATAAAAATACGCGTCCCATTATTCAAATAAATTATGTGTAGGATATAGTGGCTCCAATAAAAACAATTTCGATAGATTTTTTTCGAGGTTTAGCCAACTTTCGTTTATACTTAAAAGTGATTTTACGTTTACTCGAGATAATACAGTTATTTTAAATAGATATAAGTACTCACATGACATATTTTCTGTATCTTCTTCTTCTTTTAATAAATTTGAGGATCTGTGAAACAGAAATCACGATTCGTGGGATGATGAGGACCAGCTGTCCCTCCATCTCTTAGGCGGTCTTCCAGTTAGGCGCTGTCCAGAGGGGATTTCAAAAGCGGCTGTATATGCGAGTCTGTCATCATTCATTTGGGCTACATGGTCCCTCCAGTATCTTCTTTTGGATCTAATCCACTGGACGATATCCTCTATTTTGCAAGTTTTTCTTATATCTGCGCACATAGGTGGATTTAAATGATTTAGGCGGTCAAAATTATTTTACGGTGTATTTTGACTTCAAATCATAAATATTATCGTAAAAAATTATCCTTAGTAAAAAAAATATTTTTTCCCAGCCAAAAATATAAAAAAATACTAAATCTCGAGGAAGAATTTTTTTTTTATTACAAATTTTACAAACAAAAAAAAAAAATCTAGTTATAGATTAATAATTGAGGTGCAAATAAGTATTTTAAATTTGTTTATACATTTATGGACAAATCTTGAATCATGTCTGAAATATCGGATTCGGTATTAGGGTTAGCTGGTAGTAACATATTCATTGTTTCAGGGCAAAATGAACCTGGTTTGATCGTTTTTTTGTTTGTTTCATGCTACTTAATAGTGGATCTGAACTCAATAATAATCTATTATATATGTATATCAAGGTTGCATTCCTCCCTCGAGAACTTTCTTGCGTAGTTTTCGCGGTATAATCGAAAGTGCTTATTTTTGGTTTCTGCTGCCTCTTCCGACAACTGTCCTATGGGTAATAAGGCATTTTCAATTACAACTGCACCAATATCAAGTCATTGGGTGCCAACTATATAACTCGACATACAATTTCGCAGTAGCCATGGCATATTCATCAAATCGTTATATTTCCCGTAGTATTTTCGAAGTATCCCTTTTCCCTCGAGCCTGTAATGTTGTTTGCGCTGCATGAACGATTACTTCTTTATTAAGCGAAGAACGTATTTCCTCCGTTTTTCTTCTTTTAGTCCTCTCACTAGAATCTTCAAATGATTTAGAAGGCCAACCTGGTCGAGTTTGCTTGTTTGCTGAAAGTTCAAATGTTCCTTCTAACCACTTTTCGTGAGTTTTAAGAAACATTGCCTCTTTTCTATGAGCTTTCGACTATTTTTCTTTCATTGGTGTTTTAAAATATGCAAATCTTTGTTTGAAACTGCTTAGATTATCTGGAGTGTCACCACAACAGGACAATAGGTGATTTTCTAGATAGTTAATTTTTTCATCTAAATTAGGTAAATCTTGCTGCTGCATTTGATCGTAAAGATATTTACAGCTTATGGTTTTTGTACCCAATGTATCAGATATACCTAAAATAGAGAAAATCACACTTTATTACATTTTAAGAAAAAGTTGTTAAAAAAAGTGCTGTCATCCTTTTTAAAAAAATAACTGTAATTTAGTCAACCGCAGATATCCGCAATCAAATTTTATGTCATTAATTAGTCAAATATAAGATGTATACAATACAAGAACAAACATTACGCGATAGGACGCGATAATATAACAAAATGTCTTATAAACTTGAAAATTAAGTAAAAATTTCATTAGTAGACCACCTTTTTTTGAGGTTCTACAAATAATATAAAATAACTTTTAAAGTATGTTAAACACATCAAGAAATATTGATCATTACCTGAGTTATTCGAATCCATAACGATAACTTCGAAATATTAGGTGGACAAGGCAAAATTCTCCTTGTTAAATGTTTATACTGAGAGCGCTAAGAACAATGACGACGTGCACTTCGTTAGGCGGACATGTTTCAACCACCTGCGTGCGCACACGGTAAAAGATTCGAGGTTGGGGATAGTCAATTATTGTTACTGGGACATTTCTTTGGATTTAGGATTTTTTTGGTATTTTTAACATCGATTTTGAAATTTGACTTATGACCGGCTAATTCTTAACAATCCACGTAAGTGCTGCGTTGCAGACACGATCTCGGAGAGTTTCTCCAGTAATTGATCTTAGGACCTCCATCTCCGATGAAGTAGGTCCTTGGTTCGCACAGTGTCGGCCAGCGTCTCTACAGCATGCGTCATGATAGGTCGCACGCATGTCTTATAAATTTTGCTGTATCTTGCTGTCGATATGTATGTGCTTGTTCTTTCAGACTAGATTTTTCATACACCCTGACACGGCAGAGGCTTTGCTGAATTGTTCTCGTACTTCGGTATATAGGACATCATGGCTGCAGATCTCTACTCCTAAATATCTTAAACTCATTACTTGCTCCACAGGCATATCATCAACAGTCAGCTTACAGCTACACTGGTTTTACATTTAAAGTTCAAGGTATATGTACCTTCAAAGCGATAACTATAAGTTAAACGAGTAACGTCAAGATAATTTAAATTCAGCTTCTTTGCTAAACCGCATCTGTTGTCTAATTAATCCAAAAGTGCGAATAAATAAAATAATTTCCTGGAAAGTGTACCGAAGTTTGGTGCTGTCTGGAGTAAACTGTTATTAAAATTAATTTATTGAGATACACAAAGAGATTTCTTGCTTTGAGTTTGGATCGGAAGGAATTAACGCCGAGAGAGTCGTAAACAAGACACGCTCCTGAGAATGGGAAAGGGGCCTCTTGGTTGTAATTACCCAGCCCTGGAACATATACATTTATACATATCTTATTATTGAACTTCTTCCGCAGTCACCTTACATAGTAATTGTTCCCGCAATATATTTACTCCCATTTGTTTAATATGTATATATATACGCAAATATAACCTTAGATACTTCTACCTATTCTTATTTAATACGTATTATTACAATGCTTTATATCTGAAAGCAGCTGATATTTGAAGAATGGTAGTAGCATCCTTTCGATGAAATCAATATTTATCCAGCAATGTTGTTATGAAAACAAATCTAAAATATAAAAGACAATGTTCATAACTATTATTAAAGAGATTAATAAGAATGAAAACGTTTGTTTGAGGACACCAACAAAGGAAAACTAACAAAGCGACAGCCGTGGCTGACTGCTTGCGCGTTACCATATGGTGGAACAAATACATGCTAACCGAAAGTAAAGTCAAAATATACAAGGTTTGCTTTTGCCCTATCATGACGTATGAAATAGAGGTCAGACCCGATACCAATAGAACTAAGAACCTCCTAAGAACTAAGTAGCAAAAATGCGAACCCTACGCTCCATCGCAGGCAAAACCCGAAGAGATCGGATCAGAAATGAAACGATTAGGTCTATCTGAGGCGTTGAGGACATAGTGAGATGGGAAAGAAGACGAATGCGCTTTTGGAGAGACCACGTGGACCGCATGGAAAATACATGAATTGCAAAAATTGTTAAAGATGAAAACCCAAGCAGTAAGAGATTACCAGGAAGGCCGCCAAAAAGATGGAGGGATGGCTGGACATCATCATCCCAGGACAGCCCACCGTCAAACAGATCATACGACGTAAACTAAACTAGTTATATCTTATTATATTTTATGTGAATTAATAAATTATTTAACAATCACACTATTTACCCTCAGTAATAATTATATTGTACATAAATAAATTCTGAGATAAACGCCATACGATTTTTCCCAATTTAAATAATGCCGCATTTCAGTTATGTATTTAATATTGACGAGAATGCCCGCCTACAAGAACTTTTATTTAATTAGATTGAAACTTTTGTGATAAATTTTGGCTCGCAAATATCATTTGAAAATACATTATACAAAAAAGCGAAATGTGTCACAAAAATTGGCATTTTAATCAATATTTAATGTGAAGTTTTACATTGTTATTCAAGTTACAATATATTTTTCAAATATTTTCTTTGGCCTTTCACGACTTCTTTTCCATTCGTACGCTAGTATAATTCTTTTAAACTATAATTACATATCACATATTTTTTGAAATCCCAAATTATTGAAGTAACCATTTTTAATATTTTAATCAAATATCATTTCTCTTTGATTTCTTATTCGAATAATATTTCGTCACACACCTTATTTATTCTCCTTTAATATATGATAGCTTCAAACATCATTGCTGTCTTCCTAAAGTCTCTCATGCGTTTCTGGTAGTATACTATACACAATATATTATTTTACCTGTTCTCAATTAATGCCTTAAATATAATTTTGTAATGTCTGTTGATGAAATAAACTGATTTGATTTGATTTGATTTGCCTTTAATCATTCTCAGAGTATCGCTGTATTGATATCTGGATGGACTCATCAACGAGTCTTCTAGCACACAGACATACAGAAAGCAATTAAGGACATCACAGACTTTAGGGCTATTGTGATAATGATATATTACCTTCGCTTCATGTGTTTTGATTTTTCAATGCTTTTAAGACTCTTTATTATGTGTGTATTGATTATTGTGTCATCACGAGAATTATTTAAATGTAAAGATTTACGTTAATGCTGTAATATATCATTGTACATGTTAAGATTAGAATTATTATTTACTTATTATTATTTTAGAAAACCACCGATTGTTTAAATTTTAATACGCTTAAATAGAGTTTGATGGTTACCCTTTAAATTGGAGATGAGCAGAAGATGGCAGCGAGCTGCCGAAACCGGTCGAAGACGAAAATCAATAAGTAGATTTTACACTAAAAATAAACATAGAAAAAAAAAAAAACTTAATTAATTTTTTTATTTTTATTTTCATTACTTTAACCCTTAACGTACCGTGTTCAAAACAAAACGCTCGCTCCCATGTGGTAAATTCAGTTTACCGCTAACTTTATCTAAATATCAAGCATATGACTCGATGAATCAAAATTTAATTTATGTCATCTTGTAGGGAATTTTATTAGGAATAGATCGATATCTATAACATGCATGGATTATTTGAAAAACATATCATTATTAATTTTTTTCTGGAACCATGCGATTTCTGATATGGAATGCGTCACAGCATACGAGCAACTGTATAAACTTGTCTGCGCGCTTGTCTAGTACGTTCAAGACAACGAGTACGTATTAATATTTGTGTCTTTTGGTAAAGTGTTAATATTTTCAAAGTTCTGATATTATTAAGTTGGGTGCTGCGTTTCCATCCACAGTCGGTATTATTACGTACCTTTTGAAAAGGCCAAAGATATAATTTATAATACGTTCAAAACAGCGAGTAAGTATTTGTCACTTTTGATAAAGTTGTAAATATTAGCAAAACAAATTCTACCGAATGTAGGTGAGGGCAGTCTTAGAAATTTTTTGGGATGAAGGAAGTAATTTTTTGCTTTTTTTTTATTACGAAATATTGAGAACACTTCAATGGAGGATTACAATTTTTTTTATAATATTAGGGTCCATAGGTTTTAAGAAAATCAACTTTAAATTGGCAGTGGAAACTCAATTGACCACATGGCAACTCGACGGTTAAATTACTGACAAGCACCCTTATATTTCATATATTCTTTGTTCAAAAATGTATTAACTTGTATTGAAACTAGTTAATAGATATACACTTGTAGAATTCAAAAGTCAGAAAAATAATAAGCTTTAACACAAAACGCTTTGTATATATTTTCGTTTTTTTTTTAATTCAGTTTAATTAATATTCTCTTTGATATTTGGTTTTCTAAAATCATTAATTGCTAATTCATAAACCATTTAAATCAAGGTAATAACATGGGTCCTTTTTTTGTTTTAGGCTTAATTCTTTTAAATAAAACACATTTTCATGATTTAAATTTTTTTCTTCTTTGTAACATATTACCTGACTTGTATGTTTAGTAATTAATAAAAAAAACAGTTTTTTTTTTAAATTTATTTATAAAAAAATACCCGAACTTAATTTATAAAATTATGATAATTCAAACATGTTTCAAGACACGGAATTCCTTCCGGTAGTTTAAATATTATAAAAACAAAATATATATATATATATATACAAATTTTATCATGAATGTGGTTCATTTTGACAGATGTTTGAAATTTCATCATTTACATTTTTCTCATATATTTTCAGCCCTTCAGCTTATTCTTCATAAATATATTTATCAAAATATTCCTGAAATCATTTGGTCTAACATTATTTTCAATAAACGAGAAATATTCCACAATGATGTTTCATCAGACATATAAACAATTATTCCAAATATATCTAGTTCATTGATTTACTTGGTTTTCATAAAAATAAAATATACAAATTACATTTTTTTTCACACCTTAAACGTTTTCAACATTTAAATTTTCCATTCATAAACAGGCTGAACAAAAGGAAACATAAATGCTTTTCTTCTTCCACGTCGAATTAATAGCTTCCTCCCCTATTGAAAATTCGATATTCTCTCGTTTCACCCATTCATGAGTCATTTTATTATAAAACGCTGATTTTCTGGGTACCGCTAACGAGATCAAATTTCGAACACGTAAAAACAGGATTTACTCCAGGAGCGCTTTTGTTAAAAATGTATGAAAGTATTAACTGGTTGGGTATTAGTAATTCCATACACGTTAGAAGCCTGTTTTTATAAAATCACGGATCAATACAAAAGACACTTTGTATAGGGTTTGAAAATCCACGTAAAAAATATTTGTAAATTTTAATACGCGTGCGAACATTTTTCGTATGAATTTTTATTTGTCAAATGTTTTGGTGAAAACACTGCAACACTTCAACATGATCTGTTTAATTTGGAACATTGTTATAAAATTGCAAATAATTTGCTTAAATTATACGAAATTGTCGTCCCAGCTGTTCACCAACTTATGGTGGCGTCGTCGGATGTTACAAATAACCGTTGTTTTTGTGTTCATTTGATATTGCATTACCAAGGTCTTCTACTTACGCCTAGCCATTTCTCGCTACTTGGTATCGGCTCTTCTTATACGGCTCCGCCAAGTCTCATGATCCAGGGTCATCTGGCTGTCCAGTCCAAGCGCCTTTAGGTCGTTCCTAACTATGGACATCCACGTTGCAGGAGGCCGACCTGGTGCCCTTTTTCCGTCTTCCAGTGGCAGGGTCTTGTGAACGATGTATTCATTGTCCCTTCTGCTCACATGACCGTACCACCGCAGACGATGTTCCCTAGTTTTTTCCGTTATGGGAGCGATTTTTAGGTTACCTAAAGACGTGCTCATTTCTAGCTTTATGCAGCAACATAACCCCGGCGGCCCCCATCAGGATCTTGATTTCTGTTACATGCAGCCTCTGTTCTTCTTGTCGTATTGCGGCCCAGGATTCCGATCCGTACAGCATAGCAGGTCTAACGACGGATCGGTACAATTTTCCTTTTATTTTTACGGGTATTTTTTTGTCGCAAAGTACTCCTGAAAGGTCACGCCGTTTAAGCCATCCTTCGTTTATTCTACGCTTTACGTCATTTTCAATCATGCCATCATTAGTCAGAATAGAGCAGAGATATCTGAAGTGGTCCATCTTTTTAAATTAGATTTAGAACCCCCTGCACTCCATCAGGATGACAGTATGGTGTGCAATTTCAAATGTTGGGATCATCGACCATTACTTTTTATAGAAAATGATCGAGCGGCTACAGTCACTTTTGCAAGTTACTTAACCATGCTCTGGGATTTTTTCTTGCCTGAATTGAAAGGTATGGAACTGGAAGAAGCCTGATTTCGGCAGAACGGAGCCACAGCTCATACAGCAAGGGTTTGCAAGACATTCCCCGGGCGCCTTATCTCCCTAAGAGGCGATTGGAACTGGCCAGCGCGTTTTTATCATTTGCCTCCTTGTGATTTTTTCCTGAGGAGATTTCTAAAATTATCTTTAACGACAAAATTTAAAATGATTGTTCCAGGATCTTGCAAGTTCTCAAAAACAAAATTCGAGCCCAAATCGCCGTAACTCTTGTGACAATGCTTCAAAGAATGCACGAAAACTTCAGAAAAAGGCTCGTGTTTGGAGTGTTAGGAGTGCCATTTGGGCGATACTTACTCAATAGCTGTACACTTAAATTTCTTATGTGAATGTATCATGAAAAAAAAAAAATTTGGTCATTTTGTTAAAGTCTGCGTTTTATTCCATTTTCAAATCCAAGCATCTCTCGCGCGCCACCCTGCATATCTTGTTATATGTTTGTGTTTTTTTGAAGTTTTATGTATACATATATTTTACGTATTTATAATATCTTAATTATTAAAGAACCTCTTTGAGAAGGCTGAACGGTCGAAATGAGTGCAATAAATATTGTTAACGGGCAACACCCCCATTACAGATATCATTCATGTCAAAATTAATGAAAATTTCCACATTGTTCGGGAAATAGTACGCAGCCCAAGTGGAGGATTAGCCTTTTATACAGGTGCTCAGTGGCAGACGGGAGGGCCAGAGTTAACTGATACTGACAGGATAAGGTCAAAGTGGGATGTTGAATTCTATGTATACTCTAACCAATAATTATTTAATATTTTGCAATACATTTCTTATGAATTAAAAAAATCTTTTTTTCTAGTTTGAAAGAGCTATGTAAAATGCATATTGTTTTTTCAATGAAACGTTGAAATCTCTCTGAAAATATTAAGATCCATAAACTGGAGAGGATAGACTGTTCTATCCTGACATAACTCTCGTGCTTCTTCTATATTCACGCCAGTTAAACGCACGCTCATCGATTGTTCCACTTCGAACAATGCTGCCATTCAGTAATAGATTAATCCGGTATTTTTCCATTCACACGTATTTATATTTTTTTATATATTTGTGATGTTACAAATATGTGTATTTAATAAAACTCCATTTTAATTGATAAAGAGAAATACTTTACATTTACATACGGGAATTAAGTTGAAGAACTCCGAATAAATTTTATTGTTTCGAAGAATGGACCACAGACTAATATAATATTAAGATTTTTGCGGTGTTTTACCAAGATGTAAACTCTTTTACTCAATGTCAACAAATAATTATT
The DNA here is from genome assembly GCA_022606425.2 of Lepidostoma basale. Taxonomy (NCBI): domain Eukaryota; kingdom Metazoa; phylum Arthropoda; class Insecta; order Trichoptera; family Lepidostomatidae; genus Lepidostoma; species Lepidostoma basale. Next base: position 175,276 of record JAHDVF020000566.1, on the reverse strand, counting down.
TATTAATAATTTTAAATCGGTAAATAGAGTAAGATTTTTTTTTATTGTTAATTGCATACAATCACAAATATAATTATGCGACATATAAAGCCAATCAAATATGGTTAAAACCTTGACAAAATTATTTATATCACGGCCAAATTGAATTAAAAATAAAGTATATCTTTTGGATATTTTTTAAATTAGGTTTTAAATATTTTTTTGATTTAAAGGCTGTTTGTTAGTTTATACTTACTCAGTTAGATACATCAAATTTGAAGCGTCTAGTAAAAATAAAAGTATATTTTTTTTAAATCTTATTTTGATAAAAATCTAGGTGTTGAAAGAAACCTTTTAGTTGAACGCTTTTAGTTGAATCTAACCTGCCGTCACTGCCGAGGGAGGCCAGAAACCTTTAGCTCTCTTACCTGAATTCGCGAGCTTTTTTAAGCTCCATAATGACCCTTTTTGCTTCCGCGACTAAAGAGTGTGGGGTCTCGCGAGCGCTTTAGACTAATAAAAGCTTCGCAATCTTCAGAGGACCTCAACTTTACTAACCAGAGCTTTGTCTCGGCATTATATTGTAATACAATACGACCATGACTTATCTTTATTTAATCAAAAGACGATCGACTCCAGAAGGAGCGGCAGAATTAAATAAAAGAGAGCTACACCACTTAATTTCAAAATTGCTAGCATTTTATATTATACGTAACCTATAAATACAAAATAAAATATTCACTTATGAAATATAGTATTAAATTCTCCAGAAATCAAACGAGTGTTAATCAATAAAACAACCATTTAAGTGTCTTAATTGATTATTATTGTATTATTATTTTAATCGAATTGTTTATCGCTTGAACTCATCCTTTAATAAGATTTAAAACTTAAATATAAATTTTATTATTCACAAATCATACAATTTTTCTTGAATTACTAAAATTCTACATCTATGTTAAAACATACATTTACTAATTTTAAAAATGAAGATAAAAATCATGAATTATTACGATGAATAAGTTATTCTAAAGCCTTTAACCCCGCCCAGAACAAATAGCCTAATAACATATTTGTTTGTACATAAACTCTGCGATATTTGTTTGAATCCATATACTCAAATACATTTTTTTTTAGAAAAATATGCCTTTGAGTTTTATCAGGGCAATGAAATATATAATTTTTTGTGAATGTAAACTTATACTTGTATACGAATACTGGATTTCACCCACCGTGGGTTATCAATTCATGATTTAATTGTATCTCAATAGAGACGAAGATGCAAATTGGAAACTGAATATGGTTGATCAAGGTGTTTACAGGACTTACGACCTGTCATTGGTTGGGTTAAGCGCACGCTTTATGTAATTACAACATTCCCCATTCCACCATTCTTTATGACCATGCTGACAAATTTTTGGAAGTTGTATATATGTTAAAGTCCTATGCCAGATTTCACACGTCAGTTTCAATGTGCCATCTATGAAGATTTTGATTACATATGTTAATCTTTTTAAGATTACTCTATATATAATCCACATACTAACGCAATCTATGGAGATTTATGTTTATATATATATTTTTATATATATATATATATATATATATATATATATATTTTCATTTAAATATATTTTTAAATATGGTATAATTGTTTTTCGTTTCTTTATAATAAATCCTTTTGTAAATAAATGAATGCGTTGCATTTAAGTTACTTAAATTGATTTCTTATAATGAGGAATCATGATTATTTATTTCTGTTTTTGTCGCATACGATTTTAGAGTTTAATTATTGTACAATGAAAATAATTTTCTTACGGGATTTAAGATTTTGATACTTAATTCATATTTAATTTAATTAAGCTTTATATGGCTAAAACACTTTAAAACATTATCTTACTTAAATTAACTTTTGTCCTTTTTAATCAATATTTATGAAGACGTATTATTTATAAGTGTCCCATTTCATCTTATATTGGTTATCTTCGTCATTCAGTTAAATATATTAGCAAATATCTATTACAGACAATTGAAAAATAAATTTAAAAAAAAAAAAACTTAGCCACACATATTTTTATTTTAATTAGTTATGTTCATAAATAAGATTTCTAATTTGTTATTTGAATTACTTAAAAGAGAGATATAATATTTCATGATATACGAGTATATTATAATATAATATTTTGTTCACACGAAGACAAAACATTTTTGGTGTGAAAATTTCTATAACTAAAAAACTTACCTATTTTGTTTATATTTGTATTATTTTTTGTGCAAAAGTTAAACAAAAGTGAGGTTAACTGTGTGTGAAACAAAAAGAAAACTTTATTATACTTTATGGCATATTAAATACAAATACATGTCTTATGGTATCTTTTTCAGCCGACATTTCAAAGTTGCATATATGACTTATGGATAAGATAATAATGAATGAAAATATTATTATACAAACCGTGACAATATACGAACTAAATATCGTGGGTATACTGGCAAAAAACGTTAAGTCTAAAATCGCTGTTTTGAGAAATCGAACATTTAAGTTTTCTTTAAATTTGAAACATATAAGTGTCGTTGTCAAAAGTCAATCGAGGGAATTTTTTTCAGCCGAAGACAATAAGTAGAGTTAACGTTTTTTTCCAGTACAAAAATGTTCAACAAGACTCTTCGAAAAATATTAAGTTTTTTGAAGCTTTTAGCCTGTATGAAATACCTTTTGTACGATTTAACGTTAAATTTATTTTTAAAACTAGAGAAAAAATCTGTTTCATTCGACTTCGTGTATTTTGCCAATTTGTAGAGCATTGTAAACTTTACAATACTGCATCACTAAGTCAAAACTGCCAATTTTCGACTTAACGTTTTTTGCCAGTATACCCACGATATGATATTAAAAATTTTCGTTTATACAATAAATATATAAATTTTGACACTTATTATGACGTCAAGTATTAATTAAAATTATTATTAGTGATTTAAAATTAACGAGAGTGTCTCTCTTAATGAGGGAGTGCAGTAATGTAAAGAAAGCATTATACGTAATTAAGAAAATGGGCGAAGTTGGCTCAAAACATAAAAGCGGACGTAAACAGAAGTCATTAAAACTGATACGGCGATAAATAATAAACATTAAGCGCCCTGCTGGGGTGTTTCACCTTCCGCCGTTGTTGATGGATGGTGGGACTCTCGCTGCCGTCTCAGCACAATGATGCTCGCAAACATTTCTCTAAATCACAACCCCTGGTCACCGCAGCCGTCGTATGAAGTGCGAGCGGTGCCTATTCCGGTATGATAATGACTAAACAATGTGAGAAATGTTGTGAAATAGTTCGGACTACTCTCATTTTAGTGGTTTATTGAAAGTTTGAAATTATTGTGACCCATAGAGCTACTGCCCCTTTGCAAGATATACTAATAAATCTTGTCACTTCCCCTAAACGTATATCGAATGTATTTGTTATTGACAACATAATTTATTATACAATAGAGCATGTACTCGTAATTTATTTAATGTTTACTCGCAAAATCACGAGAATAACGAAAAAGGTGAATACTATGGATTTTAATCAATGGTATTAACATTTGTTACACAATATTCAATATGAGCAAAATATATCACATTATTCTGTCCAAACGTGTTCTTGAGTATCTTGTATCAGAGGGCAATATCTCTGTCCTCTTGATTACTACCCGGTTATATATATTACGATTATATATGCTGGTTATATATATTACGAGTATATATGCTGGTTATATATATTACGAGTATATATGCTAAAACTCTTGTAGGAAAACCCACCAACCTCTTGACATTATGAATGTTTCCCCATGCCCAAAGACCTTCGTCGCGTATTTCTCCTTCCTGCTTACCGCACCGACTACACTCAAAGAGTGTCAATGTACGGGAAATGCCACATTAACAACAACTATTTAAAAAATGGTTGGTTGTTTAAAGTGAAAACCCCAGCAGCATGAAATTATCAGGAAGGCAGCCGAAGAAAAGGAGAGAATTTTGGACATCATCATCCCAGGTCAGCTCACAGTCATAAACGTCATAAATGACATAAACTAAGACAAAGAATAATGTTGGAGGAACCTATCGGTGTAAACGAAACTACAATGGGTTCAGGATCAGGGGGCCTTACGCCTATATTTAAAAGAATTATAAATATACTCGTATACTCATAGTACATAAACTATCATTTGTAAAATAAAAACGTCCATGCGTCAATCTTCTATACTAGTATGTCGGTCAATGAGGCTGACAATCCTGATCACATACTTGAAAACATTTTGCTTTTATAATATTTTTCAGGAATTTTCATATTTTGGTTTAACAATTTGACATATTTCATAATTTAATTGTAAGAGTATTATTTAAATGACAACTATAAGGATTTTTTATGAATAAAAACTTTTGAAGCATTATTAAAGAATATGCCATTACCAGGAAATGATACACAATTATCTAAATCCAAAAAAAAAAAAAGATATACTAAACCGGAATAACGACAATGAATCTCTCTGAAACCGTTAACTAAAAATATTATATTTTACAGAAATTCTAACTTATTTTATACACCAATACTCACCTACTTTGTGAACTGAAAAGGGTTTTTCGTATATTGGTGGAACCCGAGACGCCATGTCAACATTCCTACCTTGGCGTCAGTCAAAAAGCGTGTGCCAACACAATGTTTTCTAATAAACTTTCGCAGACGTTTGTACTTGTGTGGTAGTATGAAATGACAGTATCGCTGTGTTTCAAATTATCGGTGAGACTTGCGCCCCAATAAAAGTCAATATATACAATTTACTTGAATGCACGTTAATTTACTTGAATGCACGAGAATATCATAATCGTTTACACGATTCATACAAATAGAGCAATTTTATTAATCTTCTTATTTTTAAACAAATAAAATATATATAAAACACACTCTTTATCACAAAAATTAAAATTAAAAGCTTAACATGTTTCGGACACACAAGCCCTTCATCAGTGATATATGATAAATATTTAAAAGCTTTTCATGAATGTGGTCAGTTTTTATTAATATATTAAAACGATTTATTTCGGAATGTTATAACAAATACATAAACGTTCCGAAATAAACATTTTTAATAAATGTCAAGTATTTTTATATATTTGTAATATTTTTATAATTTTTATCATATTTATCAAATATATTTGTAATATTTTTATTATTTTATTTTTGGAATTAAGAATGTGCTGTATACAAAGTGTATTAAAAAAAAAGAAACATTCAACATCCGCAACACAAAGTTATGGCGAATATAGAAGAAATGAAATATGTTTTACTTCATACACTGTGCTTTAACCAAATAGTGTAACATCTTTTAGTTAATATTCTACAGCTCAGCATGTTTTTTTTTTTAAAATATTGGGATTCTTTCGTCTTGCTGTCTCCCATGTTTTCATAAAACATACTTTATATGATGGATGTAATTAAATGGATTTGATGTGTGAAATAGATTCCAAGTTATAAATATTTTCTTTGTAAAAAAATAATAATGTATCCAAAAATTTAATATTTATAGGTTGATATCGAATAAAATATGAACAGGAATCTACGAGACTATATAAAAAAAGTAAATTTTATTTAATAGAAAATATTAATAATCAAATAAATTTATCTTCAAGTCCAATATTTGATTGATTTATTATTGTAATTAATTACCTGAACCCCAATAAGAACTTAAATTATTATTTTTAATTTTTTAATTGAATCAAAATATTTGTTATAACAAAAGCATAAAAAAATTCCAAAATAAATCTTTATAACATCTGTTAGATCATGTAAACAATTTTATAATATCTTAAATATGTATCTTTATAATATGTTTCACTGAAGAAGGACTGGTTGTCCGAAACATGTCTATTAACTTAATTTGTTTTATGTAAGTGTTGTATAAACAAAATGTGTGAAAAAAGAAAAGGAGAAATTTAATTTAATTCAAAGTAAATTGAACGAGACACTATGTCAATTAGCTTGTTAAAGTAGAATTTACAAAAGTTCACAAATTTTACTTTTGTATCTAACATAACGCTTAATGGATTTAGTGTTTTAATAGATCAAATTTCTTATTTCATTTCGTCAAAATCCCACTCGAAATTTTTCTGTCTGGAGTCTCAACTTCCAAATTAAATTTATTCCCCACTCTTAGTCTCGGCTTCTTGAAAAGAAGGAATATTTTTTATGTTCATCTAATTAATGTCTCACGAGTTTATTAACAATATTTAGTTATGTAAGTAGTAATACAGTGTTTATACGAACAATAATTCAAACCTCAATACAATCCATATGTTTAATTACGTACAATCCCAATTATTCCATAATATTAAATTCAACTTGTATTTTTAAACGCGTTCAACAATCAGCGATTTGGACCAGCGACATTAGAGACATGGTAGACCCAAGATAACGTGGATGGAAATAAACTACAAGAGTCTTAAAAGAGATAAGAGATAAAAGAGAGAGAGAAAGAGAGAGAGAGAGAGAGTCCCATCAAAAGCCACCCAAGACAGTCCTGGAGACGCCATATTAGCCGACCCTTGAATATGAACAAAGGCTGGCGAAAAGAAAAAAGTTAGAAGCTCTCAACAAAACACTAAAAAAATTGAATACATATAATTTTTGCCGACTTAATCACATGTCATATATACCTTCAAAGCATGCATTCGGTTTTAACTGAATAAGATTGTTCTACTGATTCGTATTTAGGTAAAAGTGCTCCAAATGAATTATATCCTCCTCTATATTCGCTTTCACTTTGTCTTGTGGATTTTATTTTTGAATAGATATAAGTGCTTTTCTTCTAGAATATATTCATCGTTACTTTGTGTTGTGGAAGGGAACGGTTTGTGCTGAAAGGAGAAGTCTGTATCTCGAAACATGTTTGTGAAAGGTGCAAAAATATGTTGTGAAAATACAATGTTTTCAAATATAAGTGCACTTAGTACGTAGTAGTAGGAAAAAGGTTAAAAAAATATATCGTACATCGAAAAAGGTTGGTCCGAAACCGAAACACGTCTATGAAAGGTGTAAAAATATTTAGTGCAATTTATTTTTACTTTACTGAATTAAAGTATTTAAACCCCATTAAAATTTTGGTATTTTTTTATAAAATATCAAGTAAAAATTAAATACTGAATGTTATTGAAAATGAAAGACAAAATAATATTAAATTAATTATAAAAAAAACGGTTATTAAATATGTGTGAAAACATTTCCGATGAAGAGTTTCGGTAAAAAAATGGTTTCGCATCATTCCATTCGGTTTGGAGAATATATGTATGTATTTAAAAATAATAAGATCAATCCTATTTAAGCAAACACTGATCTGCGGTTTCTCAATTAACAAAGTCTGTCTAGTGTTTCATCTCATTTAAAGGAATTCTCGTGAGAAAGCATCACAAATTTATTGAACCATTTCATCGAACACTCGGTAGATATTTATTTTCTCCTTCAATCAAACGAATGCGTTCACGCAAAAACCCAATTAGCCGAAGTTTCCCGAGGTTTCCCGACAATATCCGACTCCAGAGGTAGGAAATATTTTAAATCGGTATAAATAAATACCTAATTTATTATTTAATCTCTCAAATAATCCATTAAAGATTTATAATTTTGAGATTTTGAATGTTGTAAGTAAAGAGGTTTCTATAGGGTTAATTTGTAGCTTTGAAGCACTTTAAGAGGCTTTACAGTTGCGATAGCTTATAATGGCACTTAAAGCTGGAAAGGATTTAATTCCTTTATACACAAAACAAATACTCGTATATATTTTTAAATATTTTCAATTTAATTTTAGTGTTGTGTCTAATATTGAAAATGGTTAAAAAAAAATATTCATACAAATATTTTAAAAAGCTAGAATGGCAGTGCACAATGGTGTTTTTCTACCGACCCTTATGTATGGAAGTGAAGCATGGAACTGGCAAAAGATGGATGAAAGAAGAATAAATGCAGTAGAAATGAGATCTCTTAGACGAATGTGTATACTCTGTGTATGATAGAGTGTCAAATGAAAATATAAGAAGTGAATGCGGGGCGAATGATGATGCTATAAACAAAATAATGAAAGGATCATAAGATAGTTTGGACATATGAAAATAATGAACGAAGAAAGAATGATAAAAGAAATGTATGTTAACGATGTAAATGGAACCAGAAATAGACGAAAACCGAGGAAAACGCGGCACGATCAAATAAATCAAATATTGAATGTCGGTCATGTGAGGAGTCAGAGAAATCGAAATATGTCAGGGAAGAAAAGTGTGTCAGTCCATTATTTCTGCCTACCCCTTCGGGGAGACGGCGTGATGGTTTATTAGTAAGTTTATTAAATATTTTATGGGATTGGCTGATTCATTGTTTGATTGATTTTTGTCAAAATTCAATATTATGCTAAGAAGTATTACATCATTGTTAAAACAACTAATTATCAATGGTGCATTGTTTCACTAAACAAGATTAAAAAAATAATAAATGACCTAGTTAGTTTGTGAATTTTTAGGTTTCATGTTCTAAATGTACTGATGAGTTTCCTACAAATGAATAAGATCTTGTAATTATGAATGCTTTGTGAACATAGATTTTATAAAATTTTTCATTTTTATATTGAGAAATAATGTTTTGTTCCCACTCAATTTTATTTTAAAGACATACGACTTTGTGAGTCTTTTCAAGTGGAATAACATTAATAGAGTCTTTTCACGGGTACAACTACCTTTAAATTTATATTCTTTTAACAATGGAAAAATGTTTTCCATCCACACAGGGATACGCCCATCCAATTCCGTTCACGGTAGGTACTTATTACTTTTTATCATGGTGAAATAGACAAAACCTTTCTCCGTGTTGGGTTTTCATTTTTGGTACTTTTATTGAATTCAATATACGCCTCACACAAATTGCTAACCAAAAAATCGAACCCGTTCTGCTTGATAACAGTGGATTTTATTTTTATTTTCAGCACTCCAACGTTTTATTAGGTTTACATTCCCATAAATATCTTTGTTGTCATTAAATTATTATTAATTATATTATCAATTTATTATTTTATATTCTTCAATTAATATTTGATTCAATGTAATCAAATCAAATCAAATCAGTTTATTTTCTCAAAAGATATTACAAACAACAATTATAGTTTAAGGCATCTATTGAGAACAGTTAAAGTATTATATAAAAAATATATAATACCAGGAACGCATGAGAGATGGTTCGAGATTAGGAATATAAGATACTCTTCAAAGTCAAGAGTATTTGTCTTCTGAACGTACTTTCACTAATATGAAAGACGTCGATCTCCGAAGCGATCATGTTCAGCATTGTATGATTGCTCTCCCCACCGGCATCACCAGACGCAGGTTGGTTCTGCATGCTGGGAGATAAAACAGTCTGTGCTGACGCTGTCGAAAAATACCATCTGTAACATAAAGATGGATAGCCTCCAAGATAACGGAGTTCTCAAAGAATCCCCTGATAAGTCTGAAGAAATGGGTAAGTGTGCACCCATCTCTTCTTATCTGTAGATACATTATATAAAATAATAGGTGTATTAGGATAGAGAAGTGTGGCGTTCCATTCTCTCTGGCTATCATTTCAGAGAAACGGCGCAATGGATTGTTGTTACAAATTATGTTATATTACAATTTTTAAAAATTTACTTAGGAGAACATCAGATGTCAAGAATGTCTTTGTATATCTTTATATCCGATATTTTTCCTTGCTTTCCAATTATTGCGGAGTTTTTGAAAGGACGATTTCTTTGAGGACGCGCCGCTCCCTTTTGTTTAATTTCTTATAAGAATGAACAAGATGAAAGAGTTTCGTTTCACAGTGGTTTCTTCCTTCAAAAGGAGGAATACAGCTACTTGGCCATTACTTTATATTTGTTTTGAATTTCTTATCTGCGCGAATGTATAAAGTAAAAACGAATTGATTTTTAAAGGAAAGTAACTCATGTTTGTAAAAATGATAAAAGTTATGCTGCTCCTTGGTTAAAATACCTTAAAGCTATATAAGAATTGAAGGTAAAAAGCATAACTTTATGTATGTGGATGACTTTTCTTTGAGGCACTTTTATTTGTATATTGGCAAAACCGAATAAATACGAAACGCAAAAAATAAATATACTTTAAATCAAAAATTGCTTTCACTTTGTATGGTGAATTTACGTTTGAATTTTGGATATTTGTCCCACTATTTGGAAAATAAAATATTATTAAGTACAAATTTATTGTATCATTTAACCCATTTTCAATCTGTTCCTAATATTAATAGAATCATGATTAAAGAAAAAATATTAAAACTTCTGGATTTTACGGCAAATACGGCAAGTATTTAGACCACAAGTTATATTAAAATTTTATTTCTTATCGTGTCTCAAATATTTTTACAATCCTGCGGAAAATACCTATTTAAATTAAATTTGTTATTATAAATATAATATTCAAAATATTTAGGTGATCATAAAAGTTAGCATATTATTATTTATTATTATTATTATTCGTAGTAAGTTTAGTTCCAATTTTATTTACTACAGGTACGCTTGCTTAAAGCTTATCTTTTGTCATTTGATATTGAAAAAAACTCGGTAGCACTTTTTAAAATAACATAAATTAACAATATAGGCGACGAAGAAAACTGTTAAAAAAATCATAGTATATTGTATAGACCCATCAAAGATATAAATATAAATGGATCTATTCACTATACGTTAGACTACAAATAGGATTTGTTTGACTTAGTAAAATTATGAAAGGTGATTTTATGAAAAAATAAATGAAACATTTTCACAAAGACATATTTGACAGATTTCTTTTGAATATGTTTTGACTTCTGCCTTTCCCGATTCTTTGTTCGTCTCTGGCCCGACATAATTCCAACTTTGACATTAAGAAGAGAATGGGGCTGAATTCTTAAGCCATTACCTTCAAACTTCTTTAAACTTTTGAAAATGCCGGCTTAATATTGTGAAAGAAATATAAGATTTTGTATTGAGAAAATAATGTTGTTTCTGCAGTGCCAGAATAAAATTAGATTATATAATTTCGGTTAAGGAAAGTTAAAAATTTTTTACAAATCCCGAGAAAATTAAAATATTTTTTATGGAAACATGCCAATTCATTCTTGGATAACATCATTTTGTATACTACATTTATCCTGTTTTTAAAACATATGTTATTTTTACTAAACAATTATGCAAATAAAACCAACCCTAATTGGATATGTTCATATATTATTTGGTTATGTTCATGTTCCATATTTAAATGAACTTTACAGAATGATACTGGAAAGGCCTCCGCAATGTTGATCATATTTTTTTTTAATTTTGTTTATTCTATATTCACCGTTACATTGGGTTGTGAATTCATTTTTGTTAAACTTTTAAAAAATATTGCATAAAAAGAAATTTTTATAAATATGAAACTGTTGTTTCCATTTAAATATAAATGTTTTTTTTTTGTTTATTCTCTCACACGACGAAGCTCCGGCGGGAGCGAAATCAGTTGGTGTTAGTTACCCTTTGGGAAAACGATGAGTTGGTTTGTTTGGTGAAAATGTTATTTTTTTTTAGAGGAAATGTATTCGTTTTAATACATTCTTTATTATATTTCACATTTTTAAGCTAAGAATTGGGACTGCAGAATTACGTCCTTTGTAATTTCGTAGCTGGAGCGTAATTCTGTAGTTGCAATTGTACAATATGTGGCATCTTGATTGAAATTCTTAAAACAAGTTTTTAATTTGTATACTGTATAGCTACAAGTATTTATTCTTAAAAACTGTAATTTTTTTCGTTAATTATATAACTTCTATTGTAGACGTTGGACAATCGAAGTGTGCGCGGGAGATGCCTATTTGTGGCGATGAGGTTCGCAACCCATCACACCGCATCTCTCGAGGGGGCGAAAAGAGAAGGATGGAGTGCCCCATCGGTTAAAGTGTGGGAGTCCATTCTTTCTGTCTACCCTTTCGAGGAGACGGCGTGATGGTTAGTTAGTCAGTTACACATTTAAAAAAAATGCATGGTTTGCTACGTTATCACTGTAATTAAATGAATTTGAAAAATACATTTCACGATCAAAATAAAATAAACGTGATAATAATTAATACGTTAATTTATAACAAATATTGAAACATTACATCGCGAAAATTTTCATAAAGGTATTCGTCCCAGAGCATTCATCAACATCCATTATTGTATCTCACATAATCCGTAAAAAGTATTGTATTTTAAAATGTATCCAGAGTGATAAATGTTGGCAATAATTCATACAAAAATCTACAGAATTTCATGCCCAGTTCATTGCTATTCCACTCTATCATTCGACTTGTATAAATATATTTTAGTGAACTCTGCTTCCTATGAACATGATTTGTGAGTTTCGCTGTTGCATGATAATTTTATCAAAAATTTTAAAATGTTTTTCAAACATTATTAAACGGTTGACTCAATATTTCACATAGAGATATGATAAAATAATGAATTAATGAATACATTTTGAAATAGATTAATATATGAAATAGATGTGTTGGAATAGCAAGATAATAGATTTTTTTATTACTTTTAAAAATATATTTTGCAACACTTGTTTCTATTTTCTAACATTTTTTGGATCGCAGACGCTCTTCTTCAGTGCAAAAATTAATTTAAAAAATCACGCAATAATATTTTACGAATGAAATATCACTAAAGATTTCTCTGTAATTTTAATAGAATTCGCCCACCAACTCACTAGAAAAAGATCATTTGATTTTTAAAGATAATTTTATTTTACAAGTTAAAAAAAAATCAGAGTTGTTAATTGAACATTTAATATTGTTGAATTATCATAGTATTTCAGTCAAAACAATAAATGAATTAATATTAAAATAAACGTAAGTTTAAGTTGGTTCCCACTGTCAGACAATTCTAACAAAATCATATTTACTCCTAACCTTTAACTTTACTCCACTGACTCACTTCTTTCTATAGTTATAAGTAAAGGCTTCTTTGTATTATTTTATTGTAAACATTTTCTACACTGAGAAAGGGTATCTGTGGTCCAAAACATTCTACGAATATAGAACAAATGATAAATTTTATATCGTAGTTCGAGAGTTTTGTTAAGCAGTACCTTGATTATTCTCTTCACAGTCTTCTACTGATTCCACGCATTTACCCACGTTTCATTCAAGTGGATTGCAAAAAAAAATCTTATTTCATATTATACTATACAAATAACGAAAAAAAAGTTGCTTTGTAAGAAAGTTGCACATTTTTAAACAATATATCTTTATAACCCTGTGTTTTTTTTATTAATTACAAATCAGTTTCAAATCCATTCTCATTTATACAAAAATACAAAAGACTCTGAAATTCCCAAAAAATTTTTTTAGGGTGTAGCACTTTCAATTTCGTATTTAATTTTGTAGCAGCGCTGAAATTGAACTGATTCTGCACAATATTACTTCGCATTTCCATCAAACCTCCCCCAGGACTCACAAGCCACCCTAATAAAGCAAACACTCCAAAAGCTACTGTGGAAACTCTCCGGTTAATGCAGCTGGCATCTGTTTGCCCTCTAGTAATGGGATCAAACCGGATTGACTGAACATTTAGATTTGAATCAAGAGTGACCATTATGCGAGTATCACTGCGTATCTCCTGCAAATAGCTTAATAAATGCATAGAACGTTATTATAACGTTTCCAGGAACTGTATTTACTGATCATGCAAGCAGAATATGATATCATTTTAATGGATGTAACAAAATGAATAAAAATATTTATGAAATAAATATTGAGTTTTATTTAACTTTATCTCTGGGTGGCTTGAAACTTTCGAATCTAGAAGAATAAATAGATTTAAACTTAGCGCTTTTTAAACCAATTTTCACTCATTATATTATTAACAATAAACCCCTACTATTAATTATTTTCTTTCGCTAGTTTCAATCCAAGGGATCGTCGGTTTGTAGCAAAGTGTAACATTTTTTCTGGTTCTTGTGATGCCACTTGGGCCTCCAAGTAGGGAGTTTCCCGTTACTTTCCACATTTTGTATACATCAGGTTATTTTAACATACTGTACTCAACTTTTTAAGCTAATTATTCTCAACAAATGTGATAAGCAGCTAATCTATCGTCATTTTTTTTTACGTGAATTTTATAACAGACTTAAGACAGTGTAACAAACACACTCTCATCGCCGGGAATCGAACCCGGGACCTTCGGTCATAGCAGGTTCATTTTGAATATTTTTTTGATTTTTTTTCTAATTGATCATAACTTTTGACTTTCAAATTTAAGATGAAAGGTTAAAAGCACGTGTTGTTATTGCACAAATAAACGAATTTTTATCATATTTCTTCGAAGAGGCTGGCTAAAAGAATGGACCTTCATATTACTCTATCCTGAAAAACCTATGTATATATATTACTTCTCTTTCGTACAAAGAATCATAGACGTTTGTAACATGGCTTTTCTTAAAACTTATTTTAATTTCATTATTCAAGTGTTTATTCAATAATGGTGTTTTAGAAATAACATAACATTTATCAAAAGTTTAGAATGGTAAATCTATGGTGTTATAGAGCAAAATAGATCAAATGATTAAAAATGGAGAATTGCGTGTATTGTAAGGCGAGATAAATGTGATTTGGGTGTGATGGGGAATCAAGATGGTATAAACAATGAAATAAGCTCTGGTAAAGGGACAGACATAAACAAAGGAAAATCAGGACGGAATTTCACAAGTACGCAAATTCTAACTGTATCCTTTATATTTCCTTTCATCTGTTACTTGAAACAACGATATTTTTGATATTATAAATAAGTAATACCATTAATATTTAAAAACAAGTATCTTTGTGCGGATATTCATAAACAAAAATCTTCGTAAAGGTTCATATAACATAACGAAAATTAAAAAAATATATGAAATGATAATTATTGGTAACAAAAGTTTTGTCTTAAATTAGTTGTGAGAACGAACAAGTGGAATAAAATGAAAAATCTTCAAACCTTTATTTATTTATTATTTGTTTGGTTTACAGTAATGGGACATTATATTGACACATTCTCTAAATAAAATAAAATAATATTCAATTTGGAAAACTACTGAAGTTAGGTAATTATTTTTATTAATGATATTTAGACAATTCTTTTAGACCCATTTTAAGAGGAAAAATTAAAAAATAACAGGTTAAATGGAAAGACCATTTAAAGTTTTCTATATTTGAGGGTATCGAATATGTATCATCATCTAATCAGTACTGTTTTTGTATGCACGCCGTCCAATTGATATTTTAAAATGTTTCCGAGTTGATGTAATTAAGCGGTCTATTTGCTCATCTATATCATATCTAAAAAATGATTGGTTCTGCGTAGTAGATAAATCCATAGACTTTTTTCGCCTTGTATACAACAGGTTGTTTGAACCCAATTACTGTATATAATTTATTTTTTTAGCCATAATATTTATTCTTATGACATGTGATAGGTAGTCAATCTATCGCCATTTTATTGTCACGAGAATTTTACACCAGACCAACGACTGCGTGACAATCACACTGCCATAGCCGAGAATCGAACCCGGGACCTTAGGTATGGAAGTCAGAGCTTTTACCACTCTGCCACGAAGGTTGACATATTGGTATCCTGGTTCAATCGTATTAATTATTTAGTATGGAGTTTAACATCACTGTTCAAGAAACAATAAATTAATTAATCTAGGTTAGATTTAGCTGATTAACTTACGACTCTGATTTTTCACTCTAAAAAATTTACACCAAGACACTTTTGTCTCATTACTTTGGAAAGAAGTTTATGGCATAACAAAAGTTTATGACTTCTAACTCACATTTTTCATTTAAAAATATATATTGTTTACGAACGCATTAGTTTTGACCAAATTTTTGCCGGCATTAAATTTCACGACGTCTGGGAGAGTATTTTGGAAATAGTCCAAAGTTTCTGAGTTGTATAGATTGTATGGAAAACGAAAACTGAACAAAAATATTATTGTGAGTTGCAACAAAACTTTCATTGTGAGCACAAAGATATATCATGTCCAAAGCGCGGTTGAAAGTCTTTGTTGGAACCGCCGTAATCTTTTTGCCTTGTAAAAAGTTCTCGTTAATATGTTGCTGCTGGTTATGGAACGAATGAAAGCAAACAAAATATCACTGCAGAATTATATGTATAAAATTTCACATCTAGACTGACAATATTGCAGAAGAAAAGTTAATTAAAATTAATTATTTAACGTTGTATATTTAATACCGCCGTAAGACCTTGTACATACCTTAAATAATATGAGATTTTATAACGATCTCATTGAATAAAATAAAAAAATTAATGAGAAAATTTCGAAATTGGTAAACTTAGGAATAAATTACTTTTGTAAATCAGAAGCTGACAGTATTGATGATTTTCAGGACCTGCTGAATATGGTTAATAATTCAGGAGAACAGTTGGGCTTTACAATTAATGTCAGTAAAACTAAGTGGATGACATTCGGACGATTGGATCATACTTATTCGGTGATGCAACTGAACGGTTACAATGTTGAAAATATGTAGAGTTGAAATGTCGGATTGAAGCAGCAAGAACAGCATTTAACAAAATGAAGTCACTCTTTTGCAATGACAATGTCAACTTAAAATTAAGACAGAGGATGTAAAGGTGTTATGTGTGGTCTGTTCTGTTATATGGGTAACGAACACAGAAGTCCTGAATCGTGCAGGAGTAAATAGAGAGCTGCTGACATTGATCAAAGACCGCAAGATTTCATATCTGAGTCACGTTCTACGAGGAGAAAAATATCGCCTGCTGCATCTAATTTTGAAGGGAAAAATAGAGGGCCGCAGGGGGGCAGGGGGGCAGGGAGAAGCAGATCTCTTGGCTGCGCAATGTGAGGGAATGGATGGGAATCGGAACTGTGGAGGAGCTATTCCAGACAGCGCAGGATAGGGATGAGTTTACCAGAGTGATCGCCAACGTCGGGGAGACCTGACAGGGCACTTTAAGAAGAAGAAGAATCAGATTACATATTGATTGAACTTGAAACTAATTAAAATAGACAAAATACTTTTATAATTTGTAGAAAAAATCATAAAATACTATTTTAAGTAAAACACGTTATTTCGGTAGACTATTTTTAGGCGGCTTATGTGAACAATTAATTCTTGAGCGAGAATTACTTATTCGCTTCTTTATTCTTGATTAATTGAAGATGTTTTCTTCGTTTGTTTAAAGCAAAAAGCTCCTTTGCTTTTAACAGTTTTATTTTGTGGTGATTTTTTACGCTTTTAGTACAATACGCATTAGTTTTACTCCCATCAACCCCTTGTCAATATTTGGGTGCGTTTCTGTGTGATATTTTTGAGAAGGGACTTAATCCAATTGGACGCGCATTTAGAGATTCGCCTCAATATTTGACCATTTTTCCTTTCGGGTCTTAGGTACTAAATTGGTCAATCTTGCGTGAAAAGAACCTAATAGATAACGAAAATAGGTTTCCTTTATTTACTTCCATGAACATTCTTTATAATTTAATATTTTATCTCCGCCCAGAGTACGTGTTATAGAAACTTTATTTGATTTTAACATCGTAAAAAAGAAAAGATGATAAATTGAATTATTTTCGACATTGTGTACCTTTTAAATTAGGCTGAATATGTCAAAATCATGAAAAGGTTATCAATTATAGGGAGAGTATTATCTAAAATTTTATAAGGCATCTTATTTTTCTAAGGATTGCTTATTATGAAACATTTTCGTACTTTTTTTTATCAAATTCGCTTACGCCTCAAAACTATACAATAAGAATTTTTAAATGGCATTATTGACACAAATATTTTTGAAATGATCGAATAACTGTTATAATTAAAATTTTAATTGAAACTTTAGTAGAATTTAGATCTCTACAAAAAGTAATAGATTTTCAGACCTTTACCAGAAAATGGATAAATTATCTTAAGAAAACGTTGTTCATAGTTCTTTATTTGACGTTTTAAAATGTTCAAAAGTTGCCTTATTATATTTTAAATAATTTAAACAAGTGTTGTCTAGCATTCGCATCGACAGTTTTTCCAAGAACATGGAAAGCCTTTATTGAAACAGACTTTCGTCGAATAAAGTGAAAGGGTAAAGGCAAATTAATGATAGCGGTATCTTTGAGCATCAAACTTTGCAAACATCAACCGTGAGATTGAGATCCGCTGCAGAGCACAAACTCCAGCCTAGACTCGGTGATATAGCCAAATGCGATTGACAGGATCCAAGAAGAAAATACATATCGAATCTATTTACTACAATATGTTTCGGACAACCAGTCCTTCTTCAGTGATACATATTATGAAGATATTTACATATTTAAAATATTATAAAATTGTTTAAGTGATTTGACAGATGGTATAAAGATTTATTTTTGATCTAGATTTAATATCAATTGATATAACAATATTTTTGATAAGATTTGATTTGCTTTATTCTGTACGTGTGTTAAAATTATCTACGTAACATTTTCATTATTTTGTAACTAAAATTTGAATCTACACTACACTAGCATATATAAAGTAAGTATACAAATGTTATTTTAAGAAGTTACTGTATTCCTTGTTCTTACATTTTTAATACAAAGTAAACATCGAATAAATTTTGGCAATGAAACGTATCGTATTTAGATATATATATGAGATAACTTTAAATTATTGTATTTTTAGCGAGGTGAAAACATAAAGGTATTTAAACAACTCATATTCGTAATGAACAAGAACTAATAGGATAAATAGTATGTTTTGTTATCGCCAGGAAACATTTTCCAAATTTGACCAATCCATCATACCCTCCTCTCAGGATAATGTTTACATCAATCTTCCATTCTTCCCTCTCTACTTGAGTTCTTATCGATGTATCGAAATGGTTTCGTCTTTCTTTCAAAATGATTTTAACCTTATAAGAAACTGATAACTATTATTATGATAGAATTTTCACAATAAATAGCGATGGTTAATTTTTGTAATATTTAAGGGTAAGTGGAAATAAGATAAGGCGCTAAGTATTCATTCAAGCTTTCATTTACCTTCGAATTTAATAAATTTCATTTTATTAAGAGCCTAAAGGTTTTCGAATTTCTAAGGGATTCTATGATTATACAATCAAACCAATAAATTATTTTGAATTCGATCGATTTAACTATAATGATATGTTTGATAACGGTCTCTTCGGAAACGTTTTATTTTAATTTTTTGCAAATATTATTTGCAACAAGAACCCAGAATAATAAATGATTCATATTTGACGAGTGGAGGAAATGGAAAGAGGCCTATATCCAGCAGTGGAGAGAAGAAGGCTAGCAAAGAAGAAGAAGAAGATATAATAAATTATTCATGTATGCAAAACTCCATTTTAAATACTTGATACGATTGAAAACGTCGGTCGAAAGTTTTATTACGTATTATGGTAACATTGTGGCATTTAATAATATTTTAGCAAAGGGAAAACATGTAATTTCTAGACATTTCAAATGTTTCAGTGTACCAGAGTGTAAAAATATTTTTTATTCGCGATATTATTCATCGTTTTGAAGAATGGTCCTCCTGTTTCATGGTTCCTTATACTTTCATTCACTCTGTACTTATTTGGTTATAAATTCTTGGAGCACAGTTGATAAAGCGTGTAAATATAGAGTAAACGTGACTCTAAATACAGTAACTTTGCATACCTAAAGCATTATTACGGGTTCAATAAAAAACATCCGAAACTGTTCAATGTTATTTTTAAAGCGAAACTTCTTTATTCTTATTTGAAGGAAATCCTCCACAGAAATTATATGCTTTTCCCCAATGAGAGTACCTATCCTTGCGTATAGCCCATAGTCTATTATTCCTAACCCTCCGTAGGGCGTATTGCTATCAGAAGTATACAATGTTTTATTACAGCGTTTGCGGTTACTTTCCTTTACCTTCTTTTACCGACCTCTTCTACCTTTACAATTGATTATATGCTTTTTGTTTGTTTTACGTATCCCAGATAATAAATATCTCAAATTTTTTTGTTAAAATCAATTATTAAATAAAATATTAAGATTTCAAAAAGCATTGTGAATTATTCCGTTACTAGAGAGAGTTTATATTAAAGAGTTAACAAACATTACATAAATATATGATTGCCAGAACAGGAAAATTAAAATAATTAATTTATAAATTTAATTACGTTTTTTCCGAATTTAATTATTGTACAAAGGTTTTAAATTTATATTATAAATGTAAATTTTGTCTGGTTTGTTAATTTTATATTTTACTTTCAAAAATAAAATTGAAAGATATTTATATAACGTTAAGTTTACATATGTTTTTTTTAATTACCATATACTCGTATAATAAAAATTGCATCATTTATGTTAATATTTTTGTATTTTCAAATACGACAAACTGCTCTTATTTACGTTCGTACTCAAAAAAGTATTTAAAAAAATGGTTTCAGAAATATTCTATAATCCCTTATGTGTACAGGGATTATTATAAAGAACAAATCGGATGGTCTCCAGGATTGTACCAAAACCCTGAACAAACGTTATTTTTCCTTGATCACCATACTGTAAACATGTGTGAATTAATTTTTTATGTAAACTTCTGTATTATAATTTAAAGATTTAACTGAAAATCTTTTGATGTGAGTTCATTTAAAATAATATTATAATTTAATAACATTGTATATTTTTAACCATTTCTTATCTTTACTTTGACTACGACCGGTTTCGCTAGGCTAGCTGGCATCGACAGACTACTGACACTGTTATAAACTTACTGTTTATTTAAAAAAAAACATTGTTTAAATTAATTATTATTAAGGAAATGCGAAAATTGGTATGTTGGCCGATTGTCTGAGGGTTAATGCAACGTTGTTACTCGTAAAAAGTAAAGGACACTCGACTTTGGTGGAATTGGTCAATAAACGTATCGGATTTAACTCTACTTAAATGGACAAAGTTTTCTTCTTTTATTCAATTAACGTTGATATTATCATCGCTTTCCACTATTAGCACGGTCATTTTATACACGTAATATGTACCTACATTCACTTTTATGGCGGGGGAAATCGGAGCGATCCAGTGAAAATTGTCAAATGGAAACATAAAATATATACTCGTATATTGCTTGACCACAGAGGCAAGAAAACTTATTATTTGAAAACTTATATTTAATTAAATAATTTAATTACTTATTTACTAAATGCCTTACAGCAGAGATACGAGTTACATATGAACATTAAAATTAAACATATAATTTATTATAGTTATAAATGGAGAAGGGGGTTCCCACCACATACCCGAGGCTGAGGCTGAGGCTGAGGCTTATAGGGCACAGCGTCGCCATTCCGCTACATTGTTATTTTCTGGCATATGCATGCACGTCAAATTCGTCGCCTCCTCACAATGCTAACGCATTACACGTTAAATTACGTTTTGGTAATATTAAATCGGTTATAATAAATCAAGTATAGAATTTTCTTTAAGCGTATTTATTTGATATAAAAAATAAAGATTAGTTGCTACAGTAATGTTGCTCCCTTTTAAATATGTTAGAAGAAATAAATGACCAATAGATATACAACTTCTAAGAAGATTGTTTACCCTCTAAAATAAGGGAATACGTACAATTTCAAATAAGAGCACCTTTAGATCAGGGTGTATAAAGGAAGTCACGGAGATCTCCACGTATAATGAGGCTTTTCCCTCATTTATCGTCGGTCGATTTCCACACGTGGGTGGAAGTTTGACCCATTTTCCTGTAGGAATTTTCTCCTCCGCCGTCCTGCGAAATCCTCGATACAGGAAAGCGTGTGCTACATAAGGAATCCCTGTTATTTATTAACTTCGGTGTCTTTATGGCTGGTAAAATATACTTTGGCTCGATCCAGCAGACTGGACGTAAAATATTGGTACATCGTCGGAGAGATAATGAAATCGCGGCGACGTGTTTTTCAATAAATATTGATTAGCCATTTTGCCGTTATTGTATCACTTGGTATAAAATTAATAAGGAAAAAAAAGAATTTTCGCAGTGAGATATTATTTTTTTTTTCAACAAAACATATACGAGACTTATTTTGTTAAGTCAGATAACTCTTCCAGGCATTTTTAATATACTCTTTCTTGTGTGTATAATGTAAGTAAAAAATATGTATAATTAGTTAAATACAATTTTACAAAAAAAAAGAAATATTATTTACAATGAACTTCTGCCATGAAATTTCAAATAATTTTTTTTCTTGTGTATATTTAAAGGGATTTAAACAATCTCAATTCATTATCAACCGTCACAGAATGAAATATTTCATTTTATTATAACTTTATCACATTTATTTGTATGAAAAAAACAAAAATGTTGTTTGAATAAACATCTTAAATAAAGTAACTTTATAGAGGCAAATGACATCTGATAATATCTTAGCATGGCGAAATATGTCATTCCCCTAAAATAAAATAAATCTTCTAAATAACAGACGTTCTTTTTCTCATTAATTTTTTAATGTAGTTTTACACACTTGTCATAGAAACATGAAATAAGTTGTTAGTAGCTGAAATACATAGCTTCCCAAATGATGTATTTAAAAATTTACAGTATTTAAAAATTAATGATAAACTTCGTTTTAATTGTAAAACTAAGTATAATACTCTATTGCCCCTGTAAAAATAATTTAATTAAGATAAGAGCAAAACGTGGTTTAAAAAAACAAACTGAAGTGGTGTTAAATAAAATATTTAAGAGTGAAATTCTTTTGGTTTTAAATATCACATCACATAATAAGTGCTTCATAAGAAAGTGATACCAATTTTTTGCTTATTTTTAATTTAACATTGTTAGTGAGAAACCTAACTACTGATCGTTCTATTGCTTCGTACTACGGCTGCATCACATTTCTTCACTGTTATCTACACACAACTACATCGTTTTTAAATTCATTAAGTATTCCTACTAAAATTGAATGTCCTTTTAGAATATCTTTTGATGTTCGATTTGTCAAATATTCATATTTTTAATTAAATTGTATACTTGTAATTTTTATGTTAAAGACAACCTTTGTGAAAGAGTGGCAACAGCTATGACTACTTCACCGAAGGTCCCGGATTAGATTAACGCCGTCTTTGGTCTGGTAGAATTCACGTGACAATAAAAATGGATATATAAATATTAGCCACCTTTCATATATCTAGAGAATCATTAGATAAACAGTAATGGAGTTTAAATGACTTGTGTACAAAAATGTGGAAAGCAACGGGAAGATACCACATTTTAAAGGCTAAAGTGGCACCCCAAGAACTTGCAAATATGTACATAAACTTTGCTGCAAACCAATTTCTAGTATTTAAACTAAAAATGAAGTTTTGTATTCTTAAAAAAAAAGGGATATGATTAGAATGATTGAATGTTATATATCGTTTTTACTAATATATGGATGTGAAACTTGAATGTAATTAATCAGTTGAAGGCGTTTGAGATGTATATATATAAATACCATGGGACCGATGTAGTCAGTAATGGAGACGTACTGCAGGGAGCCAGAGCCAATAGGGAGCTGTTGTCGAGTGTGAAAGTTATAAAAATCTCACATTTGGGTCATGTGCTAAGCAGAGAAAAATACCACCCCTTTCGTCTGATATTAATGGATAAAATAGAGGGACGTCGGGGAATTGGTAGAAGGCAGTTGTTTTGGCTGCGAATTATAAGAGAGTGGACAGGAATGAGCAGAGTTCAGAACCTGTTCCAAGTGACGCAGAACAGAGATGCCTTTGCTGCAGTGATCGCCAATCTGGGGAGACCTAACACGGCAATGGAAGAAGAAGAATATGTGATTTTAATATATGTATTCTTAATTCTTTTAAGTAATAAATATAATCCAGAGAAAAAATATTATATATTCTAAGGTACCGTAGCGTGATCAAAGAAAACGAATTCAGAAGGATGAAAAGGAAAACGGAGAAACATCAAAAGATGAATTAATTCGCCCTTCGTAATAATAACATGGTGTGCAAATTGATGAATATTTAAGGGACGATTACGACCTTTAATCAAAATCGGTTTCAATAATTGATTATACCCGAGTCATCTCCGCTGGCAGCGGAGGGCCAGAATTTTACCTGCAACCACTCTGACAGCTGTAGTTGCTGCGGGATATAAATAACCAGAACATCATCATCTATATCGGAAAACACTTAACTCAGATCAACCAGAACTAATGGCGGTAGTTAACTGTAATGTTTTCTGCTCAGATTTGCTATTTTCTCTTCAAAACCTATTCCGCTTAGCAACAAATGTTTGGGTTGCTCGACAACAAAATACATAAGTCAATTTTATATACAAGATTAATAACGCAACATATATTTTTAGTAGTAATATATGTTGCGTTATTAATAGCGAGTAGTTTCATTTGGCCGTAATTTGAGAAGATATAACGCTTTGTCTCTTATAATTTTTTTAGCCAATTAGGTATATTAAAAAATCAGTTTAAACTGTAAAATTAAATAACTTTGTTTTACGTATTACAATTGTATTTTATTTTACGTGACGGCTGTTTCGTAAACCTATGTTGACATCATCGGGTGTTACCATAATATATCGTTGTAACACCTGATGATGTCAGCATAGGTTGACGAAACAGCTGTAGCGTAAAATAAAATACAATTGTGATACATAAAACAAAGTTATTTAATTTAACAGTTTAAAGTATTAAGGTACGAGTATCATAGTCTTTCGGCCAAAACAATTGACCATTTAAAAAATCTGTTATTTTAACCGTATCATTGTAATTTGGAACATTTTCAGAACTCTTGTCATTATTTAAAAAACGCTGTTAATTTATTACAATTATTTATTTTCTACTGCACATTTGTTGATTAATCAAGAAAAATTTAAGAATGGCGTTTAGTCAAAAAGCACTTAGGAATTTTGTAGAATTGCTTTATGGTAAATCAATTATCTCCTTGGTAATAAACATTTGACGTAAACATAAGAAAATCACGTAATCTCATTTGGTTTGCCAGTGCAAAATATAATGCTTAGTATATTTTTACTTTATTTTTTAGAAACCGGTAAGGCATATAATACAAACAAGTTAAATTAACAAAAAGTTTTTTTATTTTTCAATAGAATTTAAAGCACTGTTTTTAATCTATATAATAGAAAAATACTTTCTATTTATTAAATATTTTTATAGAAATAAAACAGTAATCACATGTTGGGGAGGTTACCTCTGAAACATGATGTAATACATATTTTTATTCTCTTTAGCAAGTACAATGAATTATTTTCGAATTATTGTACAATGGAATTTCAATTCCAAAAAATGTATAAAAAGAAAAGAGAGCTCTGTCTAGGAAGGGATAAAACAAAGAATCTGCCGATGGTTGACAAGACAAGGGACGACCCTTAAGACTCAGACAAAGGTGTTATTTGTGTACGAAGATTTGTCAATAGCGTGACAAATTGTTTCGCCTCTTCAATACGATATTTCAGTCTTCGTCGAACCTGGCGTTATCCAAATAATATATAAATCGATTATATAAAAGAAAAATATTTAACATTTACTTGAGCGTGGCGAAAAGTTGACTTCTTAGACATTTATATGAACACACATAGGAAATTTAAAATTACTTTGTTTATAATACGCAAAATATTACATAATACGACATGTTTCGGAGGATACCTCTATCTTCAGGTGTTAATATATAATAAAAACTAAACAAAGAAAGGCTAATATAATAAACGCATTTAAAATTGCGTGTATGACTCGCTGTATGAATGTGGAGGAAGCTAGAGAGGTTTGCCAGGATAGAGTAGTGTGGCGGTCCATTCTCTCTGCCTACCCCTGCGGGGAAACGGCGTGATGTTTTCTTTGTTTGTTTGTGTTTGCATTTAAAATTCGATACAATACAAAGGAACAATACATTTAAATTTAAAAAAATAAACCTGCGCTAATTGCTATATATAAGTACTTCTAATTATTTTTTATCAGTAAGAATTAATAAATAATATTAAACAATAATAAAATGATAATGTCTAATTGAAATTTTGGGAAAAAATACATTTGAAAAGACATATTTATTTTTATAAAAATTAATAAATGATTAATTTGCATATGGTTAGGAATGGGAGCTTGGGAGACTAAAATAAGACAAAGTATTTAAGAAGAAAGGAGAAAAAGGAGGAATCTGATTATGTTTTGACCCAATTTCACCGACATGAGGATTTCTAAATTGTCTAGTTCGTTTAATTCATTGCTATTGTTAATTATGTGAATATTAATTACTAATCTTTTTACAGTAATTTCGAAAGTTGGAATAAGTATTCCCACCAGCCACGAAAGGTTTAAAAAGCCAAAATCTACTTAGAGCCAGTTATCCTAACTTGGAGGCATAGAAATTTCGTATTCGGCGTATGATCAATAAATGCTGTTCCGTTTTAACAAATCAATTGAATAATGTTTGTTTCCTGTGGGTCCAAGTGATGTAGATGTACCTGTGATATTAAAAGCTTAATTATCGGCAGGGAAATGGTTAAAAGTACATAAGTTGGTAACAAAAAAAAAACTTTAAGACATTGAAAAGACAATATTTTTCTTTTGTTTTATACTATGAATTATTCTGGTGTCAAACAGAGGTGTGAAATATTCCCATGGTTGTTTAATCTATACGTGGACAAGTGTATAAAATAGTTTAAAGGTTTGGATGCGAGTGTAAAAATGAACGGTGTGTCAGCAAGGTCTCTTTTGTATGCGAACGACGCTGTGTTACTTACACTCAACAAACATGAACTACCTGGTATCTAGTATGTACTCGTATGAGGTATGCAAGCAATACAGTTTGATGTGTGAATAAGTCCAAGGTACCGATTTTCGAAAAAGAAGAAAACGTGACATTCTGCAACATTAACGTGAACGATGAAAACCTAGAACAAGTAGATGAATTTGTTTGTTTAGATATTATATTACATATACGAGTATACTGTTACAAATATCATATACTTGTATTGTGTTGGGCACCTATTAAAATATCTGCGAATCAAATCTTTTCTCAGGGAGAGCTATCGTAAAAGTTCGAAATAATGTTTATTTTATTTGTATTTTTCTTTTCATATACTTTATATATACATCACTATTTAAAAAAAAAAAAATTACATATCTGACATGTTTCGGACAACCGGTCCTTCTTCAGTGATACATATTATAAAGATGCATATTTAAAATATTATAAAGTTGTTTACAAATATTATCAATAATCAATAAACCAAAATTTCTATAACATCTGTCAAAACTGATCATATTTGTAAACACTTTTATAATATGTTAAATATGTATCTTTTTAATTTGTATCACTAAAGATGGACCGGTTGTTTCCGATATGTAATTTAAAAAAAAATAAAGTTAGTGTTGTTTATATAAAGTATATAAAAAATAATAAGAGAAATAAAACATCTACAACACAAAGTATGGCGAACATTGAAGAAATGTTTATTTTCTCTACTTAGATGTGCACATAACATAATTAGTTCATCTTTTTGTGATTTTATACGAGCATAACTCCTAACTTCACTTTAATTCGAGGCCATATGAAAATCGTCGTATCCTCACAAATTTTTGAGACACAGAGCTTAAGAAATAATGTCTATCATTTGAACATAATTACTGAGAATATGAATCTCCAAGAAATCTATTTATTGTTTCTATATAAACAAATGATATTGGAGCACTCTGTGAAATATTTTATATATTAACAATACTTTAAAGTTTTTTTTTATTTCTATACATATTTAACTTATGTAAACTTAAAAAAATAGTATAGATAAAGTTAATTTTATACTTTTATAAAACGATAGTAAGGCAATATGTCGCCATAAACAAATTATAAGTTTAGTAAGTTTAGCAAAAAATGACGATATATCATTAATTTTAATTATTGATATATCGTATACTCAGAAAAAGACATTTAATATGTAATTTTACAAATAAAATATAGTTAAAATATAATACAAGACATATACGGTTGTGTTAGTGATCTCTTTACTTGCCGCTTATATGGGATTAGGGCTTATATCCTTTTATTTAACGAGGCATAGACTAAAAGGGACGAATCAGGACTAACCCTGTGTATGAGAAGGATCTACGTATATTGTGTTCTATTTTATTCAAGGTACAATAAACTATGTTGCTTATTTGTGCGTGACACGTATGCATCAGTGTCACATATTTGAACTCTTCGCAATTTAAAAGCTGAGTAGGGAAATAAAAAAAACTGAATATTTAAATTTTGTGTATCCACTTTGGTATCTCATTTCATATGTTTATTTAACTTGGCCACTTAATAATCGGTTTAAAACTAAATAATATCCCAGTTATTTCGTTTAAACGATAATTCTCTATTTAAACAACTATTTTCTAATAAAAATATACATATTTTATTGCAGTGATACCTTTTTGCTTTGCAAGGACATTAACAAATAATATTTGTTAATGTCCTATAAATGCCAACGTTTCACTCCTATTAAATACAATGAAACTTCTAGAAAACGAATTTTTTGTATCAATTAAAAATTTAAATTAACTAAGTACGTTTTCTAACATTTTGAATGTATACAAATACTTGTAGACGAATACTGGATTTTACCCATTGCGGCTTATCATTTTAAGGATTAATTGTATCTCAATAGAGACGAAGATGCAAATTGGAATTAGAATATGGTGGTCGAGGCGTTTACAGGACTGATGACCTGTCATTGGTTGGGTTAAGCGCACGCTTTATGTAATACAACATTCCCCATTCCGCCCTTCTTACGAACACCACGTCTGACAATTTTTTGGAAGATGTATATATGCTACAATGTTGGGGAACACTTCACATTTTTTAGTTCAATCTATACTAGCGCCATCTATTAAGATTGGATTAAGCATTAAGCAGAAGATCTTTATTAACGCAATGTGAAAGGCTACCGCCATTAACATACATTGCTAGATTACGCCTGGAGATGTCTCACCAATTTTTATGCATTTTTAACTTGGTTAATTTTGCTTACAGTGACATTTTCTTGCTTCTAAATGTTAGTTTATCGAGTACGCAGTTTGTCAGTTTCATTGCGAAATATGTTTAAGTAATCTGGTCAAAATTCTAATATATCTTACATAAATATATAATAAAATCGATAAAATTAAAAATGGTCCTATTATTTAATTTATTTACGATGTCTTTTTTATCATAAGTGATTTCGTTAATAAAATGTACGCGCTAGGCACGCATTGAGCACTCAAGGACTTTTCGGTTGCACGCGCCTAGCGCGTACTCGCAATCGACGTGTTAAAGAGAAGTTAAAAGTTTACAATTTTTATGATTTTTGTACATTAACATTTTAATTTCGGGAGAATTGAAATGGGTATTTAATAGATATAATATTTAAGTGGTATGAACAATGCAATTAAATAGTTTTTGCGGATAAAATAATTGTGAATTCATCTATGCAATAATTATATGAGTATGTTGCAGTATCGTCATATATAATACCATATAGCATAACTTAAAGAAAATACATTTTACTGCCATTAAAAAAACTGTTATTTAATTGCCTCTTCGTTTAATTTTTACACTCTTGTAAGCCATTCGAAAAACATTTTTTTTTATCTAAAAAAGTGTTAATTTTTTTAAGGGTATTCAATCAAACACTCAATACACCCAATTGGTCCTACCCCTCGAGCTTTTATCGACGTTTACCTGTAATTTCTAAATAGCCCAGATCTATTTTGGATCAAGCCTTCAGTAGATAATGATTTGGTTGATTTGAATTGAGAAGGCCATTAACGAAATTGGTTCTGAGCTCATTAATTCAAATCTGCTTAAACCATCGAATGAATCTCTTCACATTCCCAATATTCTGTAAATGTGTATGTAAGATACCTAAAAGTTCTTAGGTGAGAGTTTACTAATAGTTTTCAGCCAAACAAACTAACTTCCCACTCGAACGAAGTAAAATTTATTATAATAAAAGGAAGGCTCCGGGATTCTACGCATAATTTAATCCCTTACAAAAGACTAGTTTTGCGTTTATCTTGGTAAGAAAAATGTTTTTCAGAGTATAAAAGTTTTGTGAACATTTTCACTAGAGTATGTACTAACTTAATAACAAAGAAAACAGCATTTTAATAGGAATACCATATATTCTTGTATATACTCGTACATATAATAGAATATTTGTACGAATAAATGAAAAACCTTGTACCGCTTCGAAGAAAAATGGGAAATATTTGAAATAACAATATTTCACATACCACAAAGGTTTCAGAGAATATGAAAAGTAAACTAGGTATCAAAATAAACATATAATCTAAATATTGGCGTTTACTTAATAAAAATCAGTCTGGAAATCATTTTAAATTTTAAATAATAGTGTAGAATAGTATTATTTAAAATAATAGTAATTTTAAGAAGATTATTCTAAAGATACGGAAAATTTTAATACCTACACTGGAATATTGGATTTATAGAATCAAAAGAAATTCTGAGGTTTTACTGATAAACCAGGAAACAGTAGAGAGATTCTGTTTCATCGCCTACGTTGGGCTGGTCATATAGAAAGCATGCCAGGGGGCCGAGCACCGAAAATTATGTCCAGATGGCTATAGCAGAGAAGCGACCTCCGTAGATCTGGAGAATGGAGAGTGATGACCAAGACAGGAGCCAGTGAAAGACTGTTGTAGAGGAAACCAAATCCAACACCGGGATGTAGCGCCGAGAAGAAGAAGAAGAAGTACAGAAAAGTAGTAAGTTTGTGTACTGGCATTCAAATCAGCGTATTTTTGAAAAGTATTTAACTAATTTATAAGGTTAAATGTTAATAACATTATTTTATAAAGATATAAAAAATAAAAATTAATGCATTTTTATTTGGAATCGTATTTTATCGATTGTTGAGTGAGCATAATTTTAAACTTGTATTCTATAAGCGTTGTTAAATAGCCGTAATAATTTTATTATTCTTCAAGTGCCCTGTCGGGTCTTCCCAACGTTGGCGATCACCTCGGCGAAACCTCACGTTTCGCAGCTAGAACTTCTATCTCCTACCAGGCTCTCGGCGTCCCTTAATTTTCCCCTCTAATATCAGTTGGAGATGTGAAATCTTCCGAACCTTGATAGTTGACAACAGTTCCCTGTCAATTCGATCTCGCCCTAAGTCCTAAGACTTCGGTATTGGTAACCATGTCTGTCCAGGGAATTCTGAGCATTCGGCGATAGAACCACATTTTAAATGCTTCCAGTCGGTTCACTGAGTTGACTTTTAAGGTCCACGTTTCACATCCATGCAATAAAACAGACCACACATAGCATTTGATCATTCTCTGGTGGAGTTTCAAATTTATGTTATAATTTCAGAAGAAGGATTTCATTTATAATGATGTTCTAGCTGCCTCAATTCTGTATTTTATCTCTACATCTGGGATATAGCGTAAGTCTACTTCTTCTTGGAACAACAAGGAAGAGGAAGAAGAAGAAGAAAATCACAATATTGGAATAAACAAATATACATGAATGATTACATATATAAAATAAAATAAAATAAAAAAGTATGTATTCAAAAACTAACTAGCTAACCATCACGCGGTCTCCCCGAAGGGGTAGGCAGAAATAATGAACTGCCACACTTTTCTTGCCTAACATATCATATTCTCTCGCTCGACATGACATATTCTCTCGCTTCCTCAACATTCATACATCGTGTCATGCACGCACGTCGATTTCTCTGACTCCTCACATGGCCGACATTTAATATTTGATTGCTTTGCTCGTGTTAATAAGTGTTATTTAATTTTATATATTCCAAGGCATAATTTAAAATGATACCACAAAGTGAGTGTTTCATATGAAAACTCAAGTTTATGCATCGATAAAGATTATGTCGAACCGAAATATATCTGCGAAAAGTATAATAATCGTAAAGTGTTGGGAAAACATGAAGTTAAAATTAAACAATTCATATATGAATCCACAATACAAAGTGAAGGCGAATGAAGGCTGAATAAAATAAAAAAACATCTTATTGGAATTGTAAAATAAAAAGTTTTTTTTTTAATATATCACTAATCGTATTAGACTCTAAGTTTCAAAAATTGTATATTTTTAACTCTAAGAGTATTATACTAAAAGTATACAAATTTTGATGTTGGATGATTAAATTCTATTTATTTTGTAAGTATAAAAACTTATTGTTTATTTAAATAAAATATTTCAAATTTATTTTAACTTAATCCATGATTTATATGCAATGCTAATACTTTACACATAACTAAGTTGAAACAAGAGCCTTCAAAAAACTTTGTTTAGAAATACGTTTATATTCAGATACACAAAATATATAATATAATATAATATATAATATAATATATAATATAATAAGTTTGTGGCATACGAGCCCATATGAGGTTTTAAGTTCCCACATTATTGGTTTATCTTCTCGCTAAGTAAAGGAACTTAATACTTTGAATTAAAAATCTCATCTCCCGGGCGCGTTGCTGGCGCGGGATAAACAGAAAATAGACATTTGGAATGTTTTCATTTGACATACACGGAAGGATCTCACGTGAAATTAAAATACGTTCAACGTTCCGTGGGAGCGGATTATTGGATTACAGGACCGTTATTCGAAGTTTTAATTAGAAAAGTGTGATATCCTCGGAAGGGTGAATCTTTTAACAAGGAATGAATATTTTTTTCATTATATTGTATAATTTAAATATTTGTATTTCGGTGAATGAAACAATATATTTAGTCCTAAGTTATGTACATTAAATCTATTACACAATTATCTTCTTTCGGTGGCGTGTCAGGTTCCCCCAACGTGGTATTTTTTTATTACACAATTTTATTCTTCAAGTGCCCTGTCGGGTCCCCCCAACGTTGGCGACCACCTCGGCGAACCTATTCTTGTCTTGCGCCGCTCGGAACAGCTCCTCCACACTTCGGATGCCGGTCCACTCCCTCACGTTTCGCAGCCAGGACATTTGTCTCCTACCTACATTTTTAACGTAAGTCCCGCATGGACGGGGGACGGGCCTAGGGAGTGCACGAGTGAAGCTGACGAAAGGCGCCGCTGCGCCTATAACAGCTTCGGGTAAGCAAAAGGAGCCCTCTATGGCTCGGCCATATATTTGTCTCCTAGCAGACCCTTGGCGTCCCTCAATTTTCCCCTCCAATATCAGTTGGAGAAGGTGGTACTTTTCCCCACGCAGTATATGACCCAGATATGAAATCTTTCGAACCTTGATAGTTGATAACACACCATTATCAATATTAATCACAAGAAGGGAGCATCGTACGTTTTATGTACCAAACAGACAGTCTTCGTGGAAGAGTGGCAACAGACTGCTAAACCGAAGGTCTCGGATTCCATGACAACAGTGTGAACAAAAATCACGTTGTCTTAGCCCTGGTAGAATTCGCATGACAATAAATATGGCCATATATACCAGCTACCTATCACATGTCATTTTCACGTTCACACATTACAGTTGTATACTGGTATTATCACATGTCATCATGGAAATTTGATAATTAATGCCTTAGATTGGCAAAACATGCCATTTACATTAATTATAATTAAAATTCTAGAAAACCGACGTTCTCATTCGTATTAATTATTTAATATAGAGTTTAACATCATTGCGAAAGAAATACGAATATGCCTTTTTATTCCACATATAAGGTTTAAACTCGTCGAAATTAGAAAAAAAATCTTTATAATGTCACTAACTGATTTATATGTTAATTTTTCATTTTTTATGTATTTTGTGCCTTCAAAAATATATTATATTAGTAAAGTGAAAACGATTCGAATAAGTAAGGTAAAATAGCATCAACGTTGTTTTAGTAGACATACGACTCCTACTTTTTCCATGGCAACAGTAATAGAGTAAATATTTTTCTCGACTCCATGGCGTTCCCTATACTCCCCGGTACAAATATTTCAGAAAGGGTATTCTAAAATACCTCAAGTTATATCTTTGAAAGAGGTAGTTGCATTCCTATTCCGATGAAAATTCCTTGGGAATAGAGTAATGCTTTTCAATAATGCCCTCTACTTTATTTTTGTTTCCTCAATTCGGCGAAAACATCATTCAACCCTTTCAATGTATGTGGGAATAAAAGGCCTTTTGAGGGAGATTTAAAAACTCCCCTATCAATATAAAAAAATTAATACGAATTTCTCCTGATGATTATACTCATCAAGCAAACGAAATAATAAGGGTGCCTCATTTTAATTACTTGTAAAATATGTATGGAAATATTTAAATAATTTAAGTAAATATCACTATTGAAAATTATTAAGACACTTAAATTATTAATATTAGGTCCTTACATATGAAATTGGCGTTTTATATGGGAGGAACATAAAGTTGATTTTTTTTAAATATAATGTATTTATTCAATCAAAGTATGTACCATTACTATCTATGCACATTTGCCATCTCATGGGTAGTTCATCGATCCCTTTACTAAAAAAACCATTCGGACGGGAATCAATAAAATCTTTGAAGTCGGTTTGGACTGCCCCATCGGAGTTGAATTTTTTCCCTGGCAAGAAGTTATCCAAATTTCGAAAAAAATAGTAATCTGTTGGGGCAAGGTCCGGAGAGTACGGTGGATGTCTTAGACATTCCAATTGAAGCTCTTCTAATTTGGTAGCCGTCTGTTGTGCGGTGTGTGGTCTAGCGTTATCATGAAGCAGCAGTGGCCTAGAGCGATTAACCAGCCTCGGTTGTTTAGCAGCTAGCTTTTCCATCATGGTTTGCAGTTGCTGACAATAGACATCTGCCGTAATCGTCTGGCCAGATTTAAGAAAGCTGTAGTGAACGACACCAGCACTAGTCCACCAAACGCTCACAAGTAACTTTTTTGGAGTCAATTTTCGCTTGGGGCATGGTTTGGCTGGTTCGGCAGGGTTCAGCCATTGCGATGAGCGCTTCCGATTATCATACAGGATCCACTTTTCATCACATTCGATTCAAAATCCCTTCATTATTGTGCCGGTTGAGTAATGCAACGCAGCAGTCAACGCGCGTTTGTTGATTTGCTTCACTCAATTCGTGAGGTACCCACCTTTCAAGCTTTTTCACCTTCCCAATTTGCTTCAAGTGGATTAAAACAGTTTTATCACTAACACCGCAGCCTGCAGCTAACTCGGACGTGGTTTGCGATGGATCCGCTTCCACAATAGCCTTTAATTCTTCATTATCAACTTTGGTCTCCGGCCGTCCACGGGGCTTGTTCTGCAGGTCGAAATTTCCAGAAGGAAAACGTTGGAACCAAAAACGCACTGTTTTTTTCTTTTGCGGCACCGTCGCCATACACATCATAATCCTTCGAGCCGTTTCTGCAGCACTGGTGCCACGGTGGAACTCGTACTCGTAAATAACGCGATATTTCAAGTTTTCCATTTTGTAAACTGAGTGACGCAAAGAAAAAAAAAGAATTGAGGAAAAACCAAATTAATTATAATTTTCGAAACACAAATACTTTAGTAAATAGCTGTATAAATTTGAATTTGGAATTCCTAATCAAAGAGAAGATATTTGAGATCAAAGTTGCCAGTACGGCAAAACGCCAATTTCATATGTAAGGACCTATTGTATGCTAATAGTTAAGACACATTTTTTTTGTCCCTTCAGATAATACTCCTGCAAGGCGAAATATGTTACTCACACAATATATAATAAAAACCTATGGAATATTGACGTTTTTATAAATATTAAATTCTCTTTCATTCAAAGGTTGATTAGAATTCGTTTTAACCATTCTAAAAAAATATAAATCTCTTTAAAGATTAATTTACATATTTTTTAACCAAAATTGAACTGTATTTCTGCTCTTTAGCAAATTTTTTCAACGTATTTCTTAATACATAAGAAAATAAGCAATAATAAGTATAAAAATGAATGGGCAAATAATTTGTAAAATCTCTCCAAAATGTAAGAGGAAATTCGGAAACGATGATGAATTATGAAGAAAGAATTTGAATGATTGTTCAGAAATCTTGAAAGGAAATTCCTTAAATTATTATAATACATTGTATTAAATTTAATTTATGCCCGGAATAAAGAAACATTTAACTGGGAAAATGATTTCATTTACTGAGAATAAAACAGTAAACGTCTGTTTTCTAGAAGTTTTATTATATTTTATTCAATTTTATTTTATAAACAAACAGTAGTCGTATTGTATTTAAATGAGTAGATAACTCATTATGGGACAAAAAGGATAAATTGTATGTACAATGATTATGGAAATGACATGTTTCGTTTTCATTCGTAATAGTTTTATTATATATCATTGTTCCAGAAACAATAACTTAAACAAGATTTGGATAGACATGGTCTATTTTATATTTGATGATGTATCGGACGTATGCGAATAGTTTATAATTTTATTAATTTTTTATTATTTTTTATTATTGTATTTCATTATTCACAATTATGTATATTTTATTTAATTAATGTTAGTTATTTTATATTTTATTTAAGTTTTAATTTGCTCGTCATTTGTTCAAATAAATAAGGCGGTCGGTAAGGAGTGGAAGCGCATAGTAACGAAATGGTGTGCAGTAAATAAATCGAATTATTCTCGGAAAACAAGTGGCCGTTGCCGTCGCGCGGTAACAGCCAATCATAAACGCCGTGGTAACAGCAGCTGCGAAAAGAATACTGAAATTCTCAGAACCAAAAAAAACGTTGGTAACCGCTATCGCTAGTTGTCGCGGAGGCTATATAAGCCGGTCGTGTTTGGACTCGGTCCTCACTTTATTCACTTTCACACACGATTTTAAAATTTATTTACTCTGTCGTTTTTATGTGTATAAATTTATACTCATTTGATTAAACCTAAGCAAAGCAAAACATACCTAATCTTACAAATTTATTAATGTTTCGGGTAAAATAAAGTTTTTTTTAATTTTATACACATGTATTGTTATTTTAGCTTATGTAAGTAGTTGCTTTGCGTAACCGGTGATAGATTAAGTTGAGTTTTGAAAAATATAACAATATATAATAGTTTTATTTTTGGAACTCATATTTTTTTCAATGGAAATATATAATTTTTTCATGAAATAAAATAGTTGCTTTCCATCTTGACATGATCCGAAAGAATTTTACCGTCATTATCGAAAGATCTATGTTTACTGTTTAAATTATTAAATAAGGCTTTCGGTAAACACAGTTTATTTTCACACAAGTATTATTTCATAGTACATTGTTTTGGCCGAAACACTATGATACCTTATCATTTTAAACCGTTAAATTAAATAACTTTATTTTTTTGTATCACAATTGTGTTTTATCTTACGCGACAGCTGTTTCATCAACCTATGTTGACATTGTGATGGTATTGAACCATCGTAGAGAGAGATACGTGAATTCAGATGTACGAAAATAAATTCAAATGACTAGAAAATACAACACCTAACCAAGTGGGGGTAGATCTAGGGGCGCGGGAAGCAGTGGAGAAAAATCATCAGTCTGACGAAAAGACTGGTTCCCCGCGATACTAACACTATTATATCCGAATTCCCTACAACTCCTTATATACTTAATCTATTATATTTTGACACTGAATTGCTATATAATTGTACCTTTCAGGAAGCTGTTCTTTATTGCATCATTATTACATTACGCTCTGATTTAAATTACTGTACATCGTATTTGTTCCAAATTGTTTGTGAATGTTTCTTCCAGGGCTGCCACATTTTCTAGAGATAATATTTTGAATTTATAGTTTGTAAACTTAGAGATATTTTAGGTTGTTTGGTTTAGATGTTCCTAGGAAATATTGAGTGACATATAGTTGATTACACGTGGGTTTGTCAGGATTGCTTAGAATATTCGAAAGGGTTAGGAACGATTAGCTTTAGAATGAAATTATCAGTATTCGCCAAATAAAAGGGCTTGGATTACATCGGTCATAACGAAGGGTCATACGGTATTATTTCTAGACGATCACGAAGGCCAACTCGCGTAAGGTAGAACACCTGTAAGCTCCGTACAGGTGGATGAAGAGGGAATGACTGGAGGAAGCTCCACCATTCGCGGAGAAAGGTTAGGAGGGATTCTGTCTAGGTTCCTCACGGACAAGGGCATTCCATCACATTCGGCGCCGTGACCAGGATGGGTCATCACAGTGATGATGACCAGGAAGGATGAAGGCTGGGTTACAAACGGGGACCAGCTCAATTCACCACAACATCATCAGGTGTTACAATTGTAATACAAAAAACGAAGTTATTTAATTTAACAGTTTAAAATTATTATTTCAATAATCAATAAAACAAATGATTACGGTGCCAAAGTCACGTTTAAAGTGAAATTTAAGTACAACATACGAGTATTTCACTACACTACTTCTACCAAAAAGGGTTTTCGGGTTTTATTTAAGATTTACATTTTTCAGGAACGGAAAGCAATATCGATACTTCACATTTTTATAGCATTAAACCAAAGTAACTTTTCCGTATCAGCTTGTTACAGAAGACTGAACTCATCCTCGTCCCTTCCCCAAATATTTAATCATCTCAGCGATTCACTGAAACGAACACCCTTTAGAGTTAATTACGACGAAAGAAAATTGCAGGAAAGCATGACATCCTTGTGCCGCTGAACTTGGCAGAGGAAGTTTGGAGTAAAGTAAAATGCTCTCCACAAAGAACAACGTCAAATTCGTTTACTTTTTTTCGCGAAGCTTCTTAAGGTAACTCTGCTATTTTTTTTTGGTTATTCACAGTCAAATTTGTGATTTCCGGGGCGCGAGCATTTTGTCGTAATTTTATCAATCAAAGTCAGTTAGCTCTTTTGATGGCCTAATGGTGAAAACACGTATAATATTTAATGGAATTGTTGGGTACGGTATTATTCAAACTTTGGCGTTACATAAAATCACACACATATTGAGAGGCCTTTTTGTGGTCTGCTATTTTAATCTATACGAAAAACTTAAAACTTTTATTTTATAAGGATTAATTGTATCTCAATAGAGACGAAGATGTAAATTGTTTTCTGGGAACAGAAGGTGGTGGCCGAGGCGCTTACAGGACTTATGACCTGTCATTGGTTGGGTTGAGCGATCGCTTCACGTTTAACAACATCCTCATTCCGCCTTATGACCACCACGTCTGACAAATTTTTGGAACTTGTATATATGGTAGGTTTCTACGCCTATCTTTACATTTTTAAGTTCACTCTACACTAGCGTCATCTATTAAGATAAGAAATCATCAAGCAGAAAACCTTTATTAATGTACTGTGAAAGTCTCTGTAAGAGTCTACAAGAATTTGTATACATTCAAAATGTTGTTGTTTAAAACTTTTAATTATATATTGTAAATAAAATCACATACAAATTTCCTCCTTTTTGTCGTTCTGTTTGCGATGGTTATTTTTAATAACAGATTTTCAACAATGAAATCTTAAAGAAAATGTTGAAGAATTGTGTGATTGTTATTCCATAATAAATGTGTGTATTAAATAAATGTTAGCTTTAGTTAAAAATACGATTTTTTTTTAAATACTTCATTATATTTTTATGATGAAACTAGTTCTTTCAGTACTATATTACATTTTTCTGATAAAACAAGGCTCAAGTAATGACTTTCAGATATTTGAAAGAAAAGATCTGCTGGGAGCAAATTATTAGCTAGATATATTTAGAAGCAGAGGTCTGTAGCCAAGTAAGAGAACAAGTCAATAGAGGGTCTGCCGTATCAGGGTGTCTAAAAAAATGTGGTCTAGACGAACAAACACGTGCTGTCAATACGAACGGTCAGAATAAGATCAGAATTTATGAGACACGCGTGCGACCTATCATGACGTTTGCTGTAAAGACGCGGACTTCTTGTCCTAGTGGAACACACAAAGTATTTTTTTGTAAAAAAAAATGTTGCAAAGAAAGAAAATATTATAAAAAATTAAATAAATTTAATTTCTAAATCAACTTTTCGATTGTACCTTTCGGTTTTTTGGTTAGTATTATATGCAAATAAAGTATCCACATATATAAATTTTAAGTATACAATAGAAACAGATTAAGCACTTTAATGAGATATGTACCTACACCAAATTCATTTTATCTGTACAGAAACTGTTATGCGTTCTCAATAATGTAAACAGCTACACGGTTATATTTAGAATATAGTACGCGTAAAAAATACGTACAAAAGATTAGTTTTATCATACTAAGACTATCAAACACCTAAAACAAGAATGTTTTTAAATGAAAAAAACTGTGAACATAAAGTCTTTTAATATAATATTGTATAATTAAAGAAACAAAAAAATTTGGAACTCTTCATATGTATATATATTTTTGTATGGCAGTATATTTTATACAATTGACATTTATCTTTTCCGGCACGATACATTTTTAAGGGGCAACCTATTTACGATAATGGTTTATGATATACATAAAATTTTGTATTCTTATAACAAGACATCTGATACACTTATCTTGTCTATTCATGCCAACGTGATCGAATAATATGAGAATTTTTTTGGTTTCATAAAAATGGCATATAAGAACACATATTATAAAATGAACATTGTCAACATTTTGACTAAAAAATCCTCGATTTTTTCATAAAAAGAAATATTCGTTTGTAAATAAAAACTGAACGTCATATTTTCACATTGAAAAAGCAGTTTGCTGTTTTATATACTCAATGTTTTCATGAGAAGTTTACATAATTTGAAAAGGTTTTGAAAATGTTATAGTGTATTCTCATTCTAACGACGCCGTAGAATTCAGAAAGCCAGTCTTGTGATGTCAACATGTATGACCCAACTATCTTCGTAGCAGTGGCGTGCCTAGGGTTAGCCAGTAAGGCAAGCCAAGAAATTATAAATTAAAATTCGTAAAGAAATGACATATTCATTCTTTTCATAACATTTCTGCACATAAAGTAAATGACATAACTTTCTGACCATATAAATGAAGTTCGTTACACATCGAATAGTAACGTACTTCAGAGTGATAAAGCCCGGCTTCAAATCCATACAAAAAATGTAGATGTCTTCTGGTATATATGTACAATATGATTACAAGCCAAAAATACATGAGTGCGACAAAAACCCTTTTACATTTTGCAAGCCCAATATGAAGTCCATCGAAAACATGAAACAAAACATGTGGACGTTAGCAATTTCGCGGGCGTCTCACCTACGGTACTTATGAGTGAAACAAAACATTCACGTAGGTCATTTCGAGGAGTCAGACGGAGGAGTAATTTCCAACTCAACGAATTGAATCGCATTAATGCCCTCGCGCGAAATTCAAAATAATATTTTATTCGTAGACGGCTCAGACACCCAAAAACATCGTTTTAATGTAGATTTTTTTAAGGCAAGCCTGGCTTCTGGGCTTGTATGGACGTACCGCCACTGCTTCGTAGATCTGTAAACAAAAAAATCTCGAAGAGAGTAAAGTGATAAATTTTATTTTGCATAAAATAATTTAAAATGTTTTTTTTTTAAATAAGCTTATTTCAAAATAACATGAAATATTATTCTTCTTCTTCTCGGCGCTACGTTTTGGTGTATGATTTGATTTCCTCCACAACAGCCTTCCACTGGCTTCTGTCCTCAACCAACCCCCTCCATTCTCCAGATCTTTCCAGTTTCCCCCAATCGTTTCTCCTTATAATTATTATAATTTTTATTACTATTATTTTATTGAAAATAGCATATGGCGTCGAAGCAAGGGCAGACACAGTAAGCACCAAACAAGTTTTGAGGACTTCCAAAATGAAAACACTGAGGACGACAGCAGGCAAGACACAGAGAGATCGCGTGAGGAACACCAGAATACGATAGATCTGTGAGGTTTAGGATATTATAAGATGGAGCAGACGGTAAAAGGGACTTGTACGGTCATGTTCAAAGAATGGACACCACTAGACTCCCCTATATTGCATTGAATAATCAGCCTCATGGGACTCGTATTCGTGGAAGACCTCCTAAAAGATGGAAGGACAGCTGGGAATCTACCTCACAGGAGGAGCAATGCTCTGGAGAACAGACCACATAGGTCTACAACAAGAAAGAAGAAGAAGAACATTATTTTATTTAATAGCTTTTTACATCATTACAACATAAGCCGAATCGATTAAATATAAAGGGTATTGCTATTGTATTGATTATTATGTCATGTGATAGAATAAGGTAGGTGTCAAAATCATTCTCTCTTAAAAATATATATATATATATATAATATTTTTAAATATTGTTGTTTATAGTATTAAGGAATACATTTGTTTATTAAATTAAATAACGAGCTTCGAAATATAAACAGTGCTTTAATTCTAATTTACCAAAATGTGGTACTATCAAATAGTGGATCTTTTTATAATACATTAGAGTTTCATTTTAGTCGAGGAATTTTCTTCCTCCGTTTTCTGAATGCTAACCCTTAGATCCATTTGATTCGGTGTTAAGTAAATTTCTCTGTATTAGTTTCAAGAAAACTCAATATTCAAGTGGCATTGGATCTTTATCCTTCACACTCCAGTCGAAGGGTTTGAGTAGGATCATTATTTTGTTTGCCGCGAGGGTTGGGGAGAATAGGATTAAAGTATTGATTGGCCGGCTGGAAAGGTATTAGATTTCATCAGTGACATCTTCCTTGGGGAGCGTTTAGTTAACGAATGGTTAAATCAAATACCGTTATCCCGAAATCGTTATTCTCTCTGATTCCCATTGGAAATTTATTTATTTCCAATTTTGGCAAAAACGTGGAACATCTCGAAACATGTATAAGTAATTGTTAGTTTCACAAATAAAACACATCGAGAAACTTAGAATAGAGTGTCATATCTAAATTATATGTAATGATCATACTTATGACCTCGTATTGCCATAAAACATTTTTTTAATTTTAGTTCCTTTATGATTTTATTTCAAGCTCCTTGATCCTATGCCTTTTGCTCACTGCTGGGAACAAAAGGCCGTTTGGCCCAACCTAGCCAGATTAGCCAGAACAAATATCATTAAGCGCTGTTTAAGCCTTTTAAGGGGGTCTTTCTCCCGATGACGTATGCAGTGCTTTGATTGCTATGGTCTCTACGCCTCGGCATACGTGCCTTACTTATGTAATGATCTCATATATTGTAATAAGAAATTCGATAAGATAATCGCTGACAGCATGGACTATCTACAAGTATCAGTGTCAAGAATGTACGAAGTATGCAATAAGTATGACCTTGTGATGAACGTGTCAAAGTCAAGGTATTTGAAAAGGAAGAATGTATGACGGATTGTGACATAAGTGCAAATGGTGAGAAGTTAGAGCAAGTTACCGAATTTGTTAATCTGGAAAGCATGTTTACAAGAAATGGAAGAATGGAGAAAGATATCGAAAGAAGGGTTGGAACTGGAAATAAAATAAATGGTGCACTTAGAGTCATTACCGAAAATAGAAATATATCGACTGAAGCAAAGATGACAGTGCACAATGGAGTTCTAGTCTCGACCCTTATGTATGGAAGTGAAGCTTGGAGTTGGCAGCAGAAGGATGAAAGTAGGATAAATTCCGTAGAAATGAGGTCACTAAACGAAAAAATTGTACAACACTGTTTGCGTGATTAGGTATCCATCAAAATATGAGTTATTCTTCAAAATATGTCACAAATGAATTTCAAATACGAGAACATTGTATAACTAACTAACTAACTAACCATCACGCTGTCACACTTCAACCGATGCGGCACTCCATCATTCTCTTTTCACCCCGCGGGGGACGCGCTGTGATGTTTTGCGAACCTCT
This sequence comes from Lepidostoma basale, assembly GCA_022606425.2. Classification (NCBI taxonomy): domain Eukaryota; kingdom Metazoa; phylum Arthropoda; class Insecta; order Trichoptera; family Lepidostomatidae; genus Lepidostoma; species Lepidostoma basale. Next base: position 131,445 of record JAHDVF020000566.1, on the reverse strand, counting down.
TCGCCACCAATAGCTATCTCCCGCGCACATTTCGATCGTCCAACATCCCCAAAATAAATCTAAAACAAATAATATAAAATACAATGATATAAAAAACATTGTATTTTTATCACTTATCTGAATCTACAAAATGTTTTAATTTAACAATCAACCTAAACCAATTTCAGTAAACTTAAATATTTGCTGATTATAATGAGGAAACGCCCTAGCCGATGTTAAAAACCCCTATCCCCTGAGGCAGAATTTAACCACTAAGATATATAAAACGTTATTGTATTGCGTGAATCTGTCTAAACACAAAAACGTTCCATAATAGGTCATTGAGAAAAAAACAATACATGAGACTTATCACGTTTAGTAAATCAACGAATATTGTATTGTTCTCTGAAAATGAAAATCAGTAGACTTAATAATCGGAAGCGCTTCGGGCATTAGTAACTAAGCAATACAAAATACTGAATTAACCACCAGAATTGTGTTTAGTAAATATTTGTAGGAGCGCTCCTGTTTAAATAAATAATAATTTGACTAAATTTAAAAGCTCGTGGGAGAATTCAAGGATAATACAAATAAAAACGATCCTTTTTTATAAGTTTTTTTTAATATTATATAAAATAACATGTTTTGACTCGCTAAAGTATTATCAAATGGTATTTGATTATTTTATATGGAGTTTTAAGAATTGATTAAGAAACAATAAGTAGTATTGATTACAATATCAAAATAATGTGGACTTAGTTTTTTCTTTAGTTTACCTTTCCAGAATATATTTTTAAAAAGTATTAAAACATTTTTCCGTATAACATATTTTTTTGAAATGTTTTTTAACATATTTTATATTTAGTAATGTTAAAATTTAAAACACTGTTATAATATCACAATTTCTTTTTATTCACTGAGAGTGTCGCGACAGCAGTTTCTACAACCGATGTTGGCATCATCATGTGTTACATTAAACTCAGTTTATTGTAACACCTGATGATGCCAACATCGGTTGGCGAAATAGCTGTCGCGACACTTTCAAAGAATAAAAAGAAAATGTGATATTATAACAGTGTTTTAAATTTGAACAGTAATAATGTTGAAGTATCATAGTGTTTCGGCCAAAACAATGGACTATATTTTATAGTAATAACTTTGGTACGTCCAATCAAATGTATCTATTTTATATTCGTTTTAAGTATTTAATATATATTATAATAAAAACGGTTTTAATAACAGTACTCTATATTTAGAACGCCCATATTGGAAAACTTAGTTCTATAAATCGTACATAAATTACATACTCGTACATATCTTTCATACGTGGAATAGAGTAATAACAAAGGAACTGAAATATCCTAGAGATTAGATTTGCATACATTTTAGTTGAACAGAGCATCCTTTCATCTTTCATAGAGCACCTGCCGGCTCCCAGCGAATATATTTGTAGACTGCAATTTGAATACATAATACTAAGAACGTATTTGTAGATGCCCGTTTTGGTTGAATGAATGCATAAATGTAACACGAGCCCATTAAAAGCTTTACGGGTATGAATTAATAATTGGTCTTTCTAAGAGCGCAAATTCTTGAATTTTTAAATAAATCAGAACACTGTTTTCCACTTATATATTTTACTGATCTTGACATGTTTCGAAGTGGTTTAACTTCAAAATGAATGGAACGAAATAATTTAGCATGTTAACACAAAACATAATATTTAAATTATGTAAACAAAGCAGTGTTTTGATTCATAATATATCAATAATAGGGAAAGACGTGCCCTATTATTTACTGTGCCTTTCGTATCCAATCGCCAGCAATTCTTCCAATGTCATCGTACCAACGTGTGGGGGGGTCTCCTGTTTCTTTTATCTTCGCGGGGCCACCACTCCACCACCCTTCTGGTCCATCTATCGTCTACCAATCTGGCAACATGTCCCGCAAATGATAATTTAAGCCTAGCTACTCTTTCGACTATATCTGTTACTCCCAACCTTCTACTATTTCAGAATTTCTTATCCGGTTTGAGAGTCTTACGTGTAGTATGGCTCTTTCGTGTTTCTTCTGTGTTACACAGAGTCTTCTTATGATCGACTTGGTGAGGGTTAGCGTTTCTGCTCTATATGTCAGTACTGGAAGTACGCATTTGTCAAATATTTTGCGCTTCAGACATTGGGGAATGTTAACTATTGAAGAACTTCTTCGGATTGTTATATGCCGCCCATCGAAGACCGATTCTCCTCTGAAGCTCAGCAGTCTGATTATCTATGGAAAGTAAGATGTTGTGGCCGAGATATTTGCATTCGTAGACTTTTTCTATTAGCTGATTGTCAATCTCTACAGCACCACCGAGGATCAGATTCTTCATTATATTGGTCTTGTTTGTGTCTACACACAGTTTTACTTTTTTTGTCACTTCCATGAGCTCTTTCAGCATGACACGTGCTTCATACAGATCTTCAGATATTAATACGATGCCATGCGTGTCATCCGTGCCCTTTGCTAATCAAATAATATTTTGCTTAAGCAATTGACGATTTTAACTTAGCTAATTTATGAAATCCAAAATATTTTTTTTTTGATTATTAGAATTTTTGATACCCTTTTAAGTTTTGATTAAGCGACACAATTATGAAATGTTAAGTGACAATTGAAATAAATACTAAAAACTGACATTTTATTTGTCTTGCAAAAGTTGTATTTTTGTTCTATATATTGATGATAAAAGGTGATGTGTAAACTTTCGAAGATGTTTCAGTTTGTTTGTGTTTTCTATGTGTGTGATTTGATATTTCTTTAATGTTTTCGAAATATTGTTAATTTTGTAAGGTTTCTTAATTCCCGAGTCTGTATTTTGATATATCCTGAATGCTTTTGTAATTTTGTAAGCTTTGTAATATATTTTAGTTTCTTAGTATGTATTTTGATATATGCTAAATGTTTTTGTGATATTGTAAACTTTGTAATATGTTCTAGTTTATAAGTATGTCTTATGAGATTTCCTCAATTGTTAACGATTGTTGTACCATATATTTCGGTGTAATTATTAAGTATGTTCATTATACTTTTGTCCCAGAATGAGTTGTGTACTTATGAGAATACAGTATAACCACTGTAAGTCTATAAAATAAATAAATAAATAAAAACATTTATGTATCGAATAAAAGAACTATCCCATTAAATAAGAAATGCTAAATAGCAGAGAACAAGCATTTAATTTCAAAAAATCTGAAAAATATTACCGATGCAACAAAAATATATAAATGTATCGAAAATTTAATCAAAAAATATATTTAAGAAGATTTTTAAATGAAAAATCTTCTTCCGAATCCTTGAGAAGTAGTCGAAGAAGTTTTCAGGGACAGGTTTTCTGTATTATTTTACAGCGTCGAATCAATTAGAGGGACCTCTTCTTCTTAAATCTAAATTTCAAATTTCGGGGAGGTATTTATGAACTTCAAAGGACTTTGTCGTCCCGATACCAACTTGTTAGAAACTTAAAATCTATCGACCAGATTCTATTAAAAGTTCCGCTTCAGAAGGGTACAGCAGGGTTTGTTGGACCGATGTCAAAAAGGAATAAACGAATCAGAAAACCCAGACAAAGGGAACAATTATAACGCGTACGAATTTCAATGGCGGGTGACGGAACTGTTCTATACTTAGTTTATTTGATAAGTTTTTTTATATGAATATTTAATTTAAATTAAATGATCGTATATAAATCAAAGCTTTATTCATCTTTTAAAAAATTTATTCGTTTTTCAATTCATTTAAAAATTTTAGATAACCAGTTAAAACAATTGTATATCGTTTTTTTTTTCATTTTAAAAATAGAAAACAAAATTTAAAAATGCTTGTCGAATAAACATTCACGTTTTTATATTTGGTGACTGATGTTTAATGTTATAAAAAGTATACAGGGTGTCCCAGATCTCGACGTCAACCCGAAAACAGATGATAGGGCAAGTCATGCTGGTTATGGAAAAAATGTAAAAGAAAATCCTAGTTTTGTATTTTTGAAATTATAGGCATTTAAAAAAATCGAGAAAATCAACACCCTGTGATGGTCTTTTAACTCCCGTTTCTACAAATCTTTACTTTTTATAATTTTTATTTTTATTATGTAATCCTGAATATTGCTTCAATAAATTATTGCCTTAAATTTATAGCTAACTACTACAGCTTGAAAGAAAATGTTAGATTTTTTTACATTTTTCTCATAACCAACATGACTTGTACTATCATCTATTCCCGGGTTGACGTCGAGATCTGTGACACCCTGTATATTATTTTTATTTTTTAATGATTTGACTAAATTCCACTAAAAATATTATATTTAATAATGAAGTCATTGAGACATTTAAAAATAAGATTGTAATATAATTTAAAAACGATTTTTGATACTATAACAACGACATTTGAAACACCGAAGGAAGTACAGAACAAATGTCATGGCGCAGCATACAATGAGCCGGGGTATGGTGCTCTTGAATGAGGTGTCAGTCGATGTAGACATTCTCCAAATGACCCATGCGTCCTTTGAGGATCATATAGGTACATACCACAATTGCTGACATATGTGCTTTATTTTAACATATAATTATGTGTTATTTTTGTAAATGTAAAATGTATACAGTAATTGGGTTCTAAAGACCTGTTGTATACAATAAAAAAAAGTAATAGATTTTCAGCATAAATAAATGTAAATATATAACCTCATGTTACTAATAAATAAATATGTGATTTTAAAGCAATTTATTTTAAATTAATATAAAAAATACATATTTTAATATTTCTAATAATAAATGGTTCAAGCCTTTAACTTTGTTAAAATTTGGTAATTTACGACGGCTGCCTCTGTCTCGTATGTTTTAGGATAAAGGTTACAGCTAAACTTTTCCATACACCATATATTTCATTGAATTTAAATTCGTGAATAATGGGCCCAGATGAGGGTTTTATAGCTTGACCTTTGGATGGAGCGCTGATAAGGGGCTATGTGCCAAAATTTGTTTATCGACGACGTGTGTTTGCCTAGCGGCTGTAACCGTAAAGTCGCGAGAAGTTTGCAATCAAGCAGATTTACTCTTCGCTATTAAAAAAAAATGTTAAGTGGTAAATTAAAATAAATGTTGGGAAAAATAATACTAGAATCGTAATTCATACACTATCAATAAATTTTATGAGATTATTTAAAAAAAATAATTAACATATTTGTATATAGCAGTTTATTTAAATCCAATTACTGTTAACAACTTTATAGCTATTGATTCTCATGACATGTGATAGGTAGCAATTCTATCGCCAATTTGAGGTAGTAAGATAGTATGACAATCACACTGCCTTCGAATCGAACCCGGGACCTTCGGCGTTGAAGTCATTGCTTTTAAATATAAATAATATTATATCGTATTATATTATAGTTATAACTATTATACATTCCGTACTAAAAGTGAATTGATGTATATAATGAATAAATGGATTCTCAGAATGCAAAATGAATCTTCATGTACCGTATGCATGTATATGAAACATGGAATCGATTATAGGAGGATGAATGCGTCCAAAATCAAATTTAGAAAGAGTCGATAAGATGGTTTGAACATATAGAACGAATGGATAAGGGAAAATGGTTAAGAAATATGTACAAGAAGTGTGAATAAAAAAGAAGTCGAAGAAGGCAATGGAAGACATAGCATGATCAAATTAATCAATTTCTGTAAGGCGGCCATGTTTAAAGTAAAAAAATCGACGTCACGGTTTGTGAATGTAGAAGAGGCGCGAGAGTGAATTGACAGGATAAAAAATTTGGCTTTCCATTCTCTCTGTCTATCCATCCGGGGAAACGGTGTGATGATTAGTTAGTTATGTACGAGGGTTAGGTATCACCTTGGTATACGCCAAAAACATCCGATCGACGTGATATGAATTTCCAGTTACATTATGAAACTGAATAATAAAAATATTGGATTCAATACGATAAAAAGGTTCATAAGAAATATATGTATTTACGAAACAAGGAAATTAATAAAGCATGTAAAAGTTTAATGCATTAATACTGTGGGATTTCATACATATGAAGAAGAACAAAAATGTGTTTTAACGAATGATATATCATAATTTCGTTATTTTGAAAAAACATCAATTGTACCAAGGTGATTTGAACTAAGCCTTTGAATAAGGGTTGAAATTTTAGCAGCCCCGAATTCGAGAATTTTAATTGTTAGATTAACATTTACATTCTAGAGAAATAAATAAAATGGTAATGAATTGCACTGATAAAAGTACTAAGCGTTTCTGAAAAGAATTAAATGCTATTCTACGGATTGAAATATTTCGTTTAATGGTATGATTTTATTAGGCTGGTATACATTTATTTGTAAATGAGAACATTAAGGGAATTAAACAGACCCTGGAAAACGTTTTATTTTATAGAAAGATCTTTTTTAACTTAGAGATAACAACCTTCTTGTGGCTAGAATTAAATAAATATCACTATTTTGTATATCTTGTTTTGTAAAACTATCATATTTATTTAGATATATAAGATATGTGTATAAAAGTATAAATATAAAGTTGAGTAAAATTATACTTTCGTATGAAGATTAATTTGTGGTGTAACATTATTATAAACATCGACAACACATATTACAAGCATAGTTTGAAAATTTTCATTTTATTTTATTACTAGCTGACCCGACGAACTTCGTACCGCCTCAGAATCAATAAATGTTGTGTTAACTTATAAGCTAAATTTAATTCACCTTTTTATTGAATTACAATTAATACTTAAAATGAATTAAGTTCATGAAATGTGCAAAAGTCAAAATTAAAAATATGAATTACAATGGAATATAATTCACGTGGAAGCCTGCATTAATACCTACTTAAAATGAATTATAAATTGTTAATTAAAAACTTTGTTTTATGTATCACAATTGTGTTTTTATTTTTTCGCGACAATATATTCAACCAAAGTGGAATCTACCAGATTAATTGTGAGGATTGTGATGCCGTGTATATTGGAAAGACGGGTCGATCATTTTGAAGAGGTTATATGAACACAACATTTAATACAAAAACAGAATCATTGTGTGAATTTTGACCATCATTTCAATTCCAAAAACACATTTTTTTTGCATATAACAAACAATTTAAAAAAAAATTGATAAATTAGAAAATTTAGAAATTTTTAAAGCAAAGGCACGTGAATTGAATGTTATAAATAACCAAATTCCAGCTTATTCCCCCTTAGTATATATGTAGTACATTAAAAACTTTTCCTTTATACAATCTACCAAAAAAATATTAATACTACCTTCCATTTTTGTCCCTTTCTTACTAATATAATCTGCTTCCTTATAATGTTTATCGTCTTTAATATATTAGGATTCATCGTTTTTGACTCTATATTATGTATGATTGTTCCTTCTAATAATTGTTTGAATTATTATTATGATTATTATCATTCTTATTATTTTATTATTATAAATAAATGAATTTCATACAACAACACAACAACAACAACAAACCATCACGCCGTTCCTCCGCAGGGGTAGGCAGAGAGAATGGACCGCCACACGACTCTATCCTGGAACACCTCTCTAGCTTCCTCCACATTCATACATCGAGTCATACACGCACGTCGATTCTTCCGGCTTCTGACATGACCAACCTTTAATATTTGATTAATTTGGACATGCCATGTTTTTCTCGGTCTACCTCGACTCCTTACTCCATTTACATCGTTAACGTATACTTTTAACCATTCTTTCTTCACCCATGCGCTCCACATGTCCGAACCAACACAACGAACCATTCATAATTTTGTTCATAATACCTTCTTTCGCTCTACATTCCTTCCTAATATCAGCATTTGAGATTCTGTCATACATCGTTCTACCACACATACGTCTTAGGGACCTCATCTCTACCGCATTTATTCTGCTCTCATCTTTCTTCTGTCAGTTCCATGCTTCGCTTCCATACATAGGAGTTGGGACCAGAACTCCATTGTGAACGGCCATTTTCGCTTTCATTGATAAATTCTTGTTTCCAATAACTACTTTTAAAGCTCCATTCACTTTGTTACCCGCACCAACCCTTTTTTCAACATCACTGTCCGTTCGGCCATCCGCTGTGAACATGCTACCTAAATACACAAATTCCCTCACCTGTTCCAAGTTCTCTTCATTTACACTTATATTACAAACTGTCATTTGCTCTTCCCTTTCAAAAACTAACACCTTTGACTTTCCGACAATCATCAAAACACGTTAAAACAATTAAATAGCAGACAACATAATTTTGAATAAGTGTGATCCATCAATGAACTCCGTTTTCATCATTAGCATCATCATATTCATCATCTGAAGAGTTTGATGATTCAGTGTCCCTATCAATTGAAAAAAGAAATTCCTCGTCTTCATCTAGCCAAATATTTCGTTTATTAAGTACTCGCGGCTGAATTTCCTATGGTAACAATTCTCTGGACCGAATGTACACAGATACACCTATAAAATCAATACAAAATATACAATACGTATTTTTATTATTATTCACTAATCATAAATCGGTTTTTAATCTCTACGGAACACTCATCTGTCATCTTTTTCGAATGGTAGGTATTAATGGCGCAAATATTCTCTGCTCTCCTTCACAAAAGGGGTTTAACTTTTAGAATAGTCTCTCTTATACTGATTTTTATAACTTTGGGCATTGTTAATCTAAAATTAATAAAGAAAACCAAAAATCCCGGTGACGATTAAAAAATAACCTCAAATCTTTCACATTGAGTATTGACATCTGGCATCAACAATACACCACCTACGGGCGTTTTCAAAACTAAAATGGAAGCCATGATGTTTTTTGTACTTTGTCTCAGAAGTCAAATATAGTCAAATTTATGACAAATATAATTAATTTTAAATCATTTAAGTGATTTTTTCAAATGTTTTAATGATTATTCTGTTATCCGGAACGGAGACAAATCCAGCTAATATAAGATCTTCAAAATTGGTCCAGCCGTTCTCGAGTTATAAATGGTGTAACTAACACGATTTTTGACTTTGTTTTATATATATAGATTATTTATTACGAACCATTTAAAAAGCTGGAGCTTCATCAGGGTTATTAACCTTTCCCTTAAGGTCTAAAATAAAAACACACGTTCCTTTGTTGGGTAATCAGTACCAAATCAAAAATAAGCAATTTTAAATCGGAAAAATAAGAACATTCATAGTTAATCCCCTTAATTATATATAATTGAAGTAAAAAAATATGATAATTAAGATTTATTTGCTAAAAACATCTGGCAACGCTCACGGGACGGGCGTAGGTCCACTCTGGTTGCAAGCCCAAGAGCTACTGCCGCCGACTGCCGGGCAGTGAGAACATTGAGCTCCTCGCGCTTCCACAGTGAAGTATGCAAGAATGAGATGTGAATATAGTGTCGCGCACTCAGCGCTACGAATTTCGTTTCCGATTTCACAAAATATCTCGGATGTACCCGATAAATTTTGATTAATATTAATATTATTTTTTTAATCAATTCGTAAATATATTATGGAGTAATTTCTAAAATCTTAACCTTGTATTTATTATATTTATAAAGATTTTGATGGTTATTAGAAGCAACATGTAGCAGATACCCATCACAGGGAAGGGAGGGTTAAACGTTTTAATTGATGGTCAAATAATGTGTTCAATTGGAATTTTGGGAACGAAACCGGCTAGTTATTATTATTTTAAATAAAATTAACTTGAAACACTTCTATATGTTTATCATAACAAAAACATTGAATTTTAATAATCATCGGAATGCAGTATTGGCGAATTTTTTTAAATAAATACATGCTCCGTATTTTTTGCTTTCGAGTTTATTTTCCTCGATACTTTGCGAAACATTTCGCGATGACGAGACAAAAAAATCCTTCACAATACGTATAGAAAAACAGCACTGGTTTAATTTATTAAAACGAAACAATATTATTGTGAAGATACGAAATGGTTTAAATAAATTTAAATATCAAACAACACGGAACGCCAAAATATAAAAATATTCAATATAACATGACAATCATGATATGTCCTCTTGAGTTAGATCATTCCAATAATAAATACATTCGATTATAAACTCTCTCATATGAAATGTGAATACCACATTAATTTGAGTTCAGTATACATATACCGTGCACTCATATGTGACGAATAAATTAAAGCGGTTATTTCAAATTCAGTTGGGAAATCAATTATACAAATGAAATTATAATGCTGTTGTTTATTAGGTAGAAACCACAATATTTGTTAGGAGATTACGTTTAAATATCTGTGTGAAATTAATTTTGATACCAAAACGAATTCAGTAAATAATATCGACAAATGTGACTAAATAACCAGAGAAGCTTAAAAATATACACATGAACAATATATAGCGGAATCTCTCATCTTCTTCTTCTTCTTCGATGGCCCTACAGCCCATATCGAGCCTTAGCCTCCAGTATTCTTCGCCTCCAACTCCTCCTGTCCTCCGCTTCAACCCTCCAATTTGACACTCATAACAATCTTGCATCGGTTACTTAAATGCCGTGAAATGCCATAGTTGCATTCCATCAGTAGCACTACCAATAGTCCTATTCCTACCGTCCGCAAGTGGTCTCTTAGGCCCCGCAAGCCCCGAGAAATGTGGCCACTGGCAATACCATCAGCCAAATAGACAGGAGAGGATGAATGGCGAACTTCTGGCGCCATAAAACCGGAACCACCCAGCTAAGGGAAGGAAATCCCCAACAAAAAAACCCTGGCCCTCCTAGGGGGTTGGGCAAGATGCTAATAACTTCTCCCCATAAAAAAGCAAGGAGGAGCGGAATCTCTCATAAAGAGAATAATTCGTTCCGGAATTTTAAAACTCGTTATTTGAAATACTCGTTAAACGAAACAATTTTTCCAATATAAATTAATGTGAAATACGATAATACGTTCCATGATTAATATAAAAGTTAATTTTATTTTACTTTTAAACTAACTAACTAACTAACTAATCATCACGCCGTCTCTCCGAAAGGGTAGGCAGAAAGAATAGACTGCCACACTTTAATCGATGCGGCACTCCATCCTTCTCTTTTCGTCATCGCGAGAGACGCGGTGTGATGGGTTGCAAACTTCATCACCACCAATAGGCATCTCCCGCGCACATCGTTCAAATGTTATTTTTGACGTTTATTAAAATAACATACATACTTATAAATTGTTGAGGAGCGTTACATCCTGGAATGCGATTTACGTTTGCGATAAAATAATAATAAAACATCGAAATAACAGTTTTTATTTATGACAAATAATTAATTACTGTTTACTAGAAATCGTTTAAAATACGTTTAAAATTTTTGTGAAAATGTGACACAACATTATCATTGTATACATTTTTAGAACTTATAGCTACCTCCTTATAAGGGTGATGCTTCTCAATGTACGATGCAAAACTTTCCCATGCTTTCAGCATTTATTTTATTGCGCCAGAAGATTGTTGCTCAGCTACTTCCACCTTCTCCACTAACCAACTCTTTTCCATAACTTATTGCTGTAAAACAAAATGCAATTCCATAACCTCTTTAATGGTCAGATCTTGACTATTCTCTTCCACAAGTTAATCAATATCATTATTATTCATCTCTCGTCCCATGGTATTGGCCAAATACATAATCTTGCTGAGGTGAAGTTTGGACTTCCCCTTTCTGCGTCACTTGTTATGCGAAATGTCTCTCGTTAAGGGACCATTTTTTTCATTACCTGTTTTGCTCGTTATGCGAATTACTCGTTATTAGAGGTACCACTCTATTATGTATAGTTAAACATAATAACATGGTAGTGATTAAGACGGAAAGTTTGTCATATGATTATCGAAATTACGTCGATACAATTATTTTCTTAGATCTATCGTACTCGTATGTCCGTACGACGATTCGGCGATCGTTATAGACTACATCTTAAGGGTTGATGGGTGAGTATTGCAGTCTAATTTAATCGGCGTAGTTGCTGACAGCAGTATTTGAGTGAGATACAAGTACCTAGTAATCTGAGGGCTGTACCGTACCGTCAGCACCTCACGGTTTCATCATAACATAAATGACGGCTTTCTACTCAAATTTAATGCTACGGGGAATACAACCCGCACTGAAACATAAGTAGAAGATCATACCAAGAGGAACACATTCCCAGAGAAGAAGAACCCAATAACATATATATTATAATATACAGGATGTGCGTGCACGACACGACGTATGAATGCTGAGAAAGGAAAAGAAATAGGCCAGGAAATAATAGTAAAGTGTAAAAATTTACTAAAAATTCTTCAATCTATTTTAGCAAATAAAGTGGTAAAAAGCAAATTATGAAAAATAATACGCCTTTTACACGATTTTCTTCTTACTTCTAGTGTAATCTTGATTTCTCTGTAATCTTATAACCGATGTTTACTTTCAATACCTTGTTTAAAAGCTAATATTACGTATTTGTTATTTTTTAATAATCTGCCTGGAAAATTTGTAATTTTTTTCAAAGCCATTGTTTTGGAAAATGCCAATTCAAATCATTTAAATATATAATGTTTCCGTCTGGTATTTCCTAATATGGAAGACAATTCTAGTTTCTTTATTGACAATGAATGCCTGTTATATTCACATATTAAGAAAAAAATAATATTTGATTATGATAAACAGGTATTTTTTAATTACTTTTTATAACACCTGACCTTGATAAATGAAAAAAAACTTTTATGTTACTAGTTCTAAGATAGATTTTAGTTGTGCGGGTAAATGCCTAGGAACGGTGACGAGGTCCGCCACTCATCACGTCGCTTTTCCCGCGGGGGCGAACAGAGGAGAGTGGAGTGCCGCATTCTTACTTGGAACATTAGAGGAGGTATGGAAAGGAAGTTAAATGAGATGTGAGTAGTGTGGCGTTCTATTCTCTTTGCCTAAAATCTTTTTTTTAAAATTGTTTTTATCTTTAAAAAAATTTGCTTATTGTCCTTGTACCTCTTTGTAACCGTTAATAACCTAATAAAATTAGATCGAAATTTTTCATATCCACAGAACTTGTGGAATGTATTAGACGTATGTTTACAATTTGTAGTATGTTTATATACACCACTTAAAATAAAAACTTAAAATATTTTTTTATAAAATAAGCGCGTACATTTTCGTGGTTGGTAGCAATATGTTTTTTGGTATCTTCAGTATATCCGCGTAACCTGCCTTCCTCTACCGACGTTTCAGAGATCGTTGCAGCCTCCATCTTCAGGGTAGTTAAACAGTCATGTAGCAAACAACTACCCCGAAGATGCAGACTACAAGTCGGTCGAGGAAGACATTTTCACTGAAACCCAATATAATAAACAAATTGGGTTCCATGTATTTAAAATATTTTTATCGATATACCTAATTGAATTATTATAGAATACAACAGTTTATTACGTACTTAAGTTTTGATAATCTTAATATTTTTTCTGTTGAGTGAATATGACCCCAGACATTTATGGGTTAAGGTGAAATATTGTGAAATATTTCCAATAACAAATGCCATTTCAGAGGCGGGACCCTCTTTTTTTCAAAACTCGATTTAGTGAGCTATTGCAAATATCGATTTTGAATCAAGGTAATGGGGAAATATTGCCGTGATGTACGAATGGCGCTTGGAGGCGCGAAAAATATTTTATGATAAATGTGAAACATCTGTTTTATTTCTCGAAAGTTTAAATCGGAAATTTCAATCTCATTTAATGGTACTTAGCGATGGCAGTGGCATGCTAAAGCGAATTTAAAAAAATAGAAACTATTGGAAAAATGTATGTACATCAGAGTTTTCCATTCTAAATAGATTCGTATGAAGTTTTTTATTTGTGGTGTGACATTATGGAATCTACGAATCAATCTACTTTCAATTTGTTTTTACACTACTTTTTTTTTCAATAACCAACTTTGTATTGCCCCGCCAAAGCTTCGTCCGAGTTACCAAAGACAATAAATATTAAATCAGAAAACAACACAATATATAAGAATATAAAATCGGTGAAGCGGGATAAAATAATGTGTGTAGTGTTATATTCGTTTACACATAAAAATTGATTTGTGTAGAATGATGTAAGTCGAGATGTATTAGTTATCACAAATTAGGCATAAATTTAGATTCGGATTAGTCGGTACATGTTGAATTGTACCCTAATCACTATTGAGAAAAATCTGTTCATTGTGATATAACTCTAAATATATCGATATTCACGATAAATATACTGAAAAATAAAATGTGAAAATGAATATAATCGCTCTTATATTACGAAGCACGAAAAAAAATCTGCGGAGCACTTATAATACTTAAAGGGGTTACAACTTGACATATATATATTGACGATTTTTTTGCCAAAATCCTGACAATTATATCACTTTGCACCAAACTATCTCCGAAACTATAGCAGATAGAAGTACGTGAGTAAGACCAAAAAAAATCGCAATTTTTTGTGATCATTTCTATGCAAAAATCACAAAAAGGGTACAACTCGACTTAAATCACTCATCACAGGAGGCACAGAATTATAAGGGGGTTATTTAAATTGGTTAATAAAATAATTCCAAACAGGTTGGTGAGTATTTTTTGTTATTACGTATTGATATGCTTCGCTTTAAGGGAATTACACTTGATTTGGCTTAAAGGAATTACACCGATACAACTATGTCAACATGAACTAATAATTTTTTCAATCTTGAATCCATCACATTGGTTAAAATATATTTCATTGATTTTAATAATCAGAGAAAAACATTGCACATAACGCTAAGAAAAATCTTGATTTTGTTCTCAATACGTAGAATACTCGTATGAAAAGTGGAGTGTCACAGTTGTGAATGTAAGCGAGAATTTTTTTTTTTAATTTTTAACCAAGTACTTTAACAAGAAATATTTATATAAAGAAAACTACGGAATACTCAAAATAACGAATAGCCGAATCAAGTAGTTACATTGTACATTATTTATTTATTAAACCCCGCTACTGACCAAGTAAGGGTTTTGTTGGGTTTCTGATATCATACTTTATCAAGAAATTTTATTCGAGAATATATTTTTTTTTAAGAAATCTGTATGTTCCAGCCTTTTTGCAGAAACCATTTCACCAACATTAAACAATATTAGATTATTGCGTATCTGATATAATATAACATTTTTCGTATGTTTTAAAAAAATAACTTTACTCTCACAAAAAATAATATTTGTAGCGGGAATATACAAAATTTTCGGGACTCTATAAATATAAACGATAATTTGTAAATAAAGGGAAGATATTAAACTAAATAAACGTTTTTTTTATTACTTACATACGTGTGATTACAAATAACAAAATAATTTTTCAGGAAAAACATTTCGTAGAGTTTTTTGTTGTTTTTAAGGACGCATTTTTTAAAACAAGAATCACATATTTAATATTTATTGTTTCATGAATAATAATGTATAACTATATATTAGATATTAATAATTTGTTTATTTATTTATTAATTTATTTATTAATTATTAGCAAGGCGGTTAAATAATTAATTATACAACAATCCATTGAAGGATTTTATTATTATTTTTCTGAGACTGGACAGAGTTATATCACAAATAATATATACTTAACACGTTACTAATAATGAAAATATGTATTATCCCCATTTTCCTCAAGGGTAAAGTATTAACTGGTTGAAAATGTTATTATTTATATAAAAACTTAACTAACTAACTTATCATCACGCCGTCTCCCCGGAGGGGTAGGCAGAAAGAATGGAACGCCACACTGTTCTGTCCTGACTTCTTTCGCTTCCTCTACATTCATACATCTTGTCATGCACGCACGTCGATTTCTCCGACTCCTCACGTGATCGACATTCAACATTTGATTGATTTGATCGTGGCACGTTTTCCTCGGCCTTTCTCTATTTCTAGCTCCGTTCACGCCTTTTACATATACCTTCTTTACCATTCTGTCTTCACTCATTCTTTCCATGTGTCCATGTTATTTATATAAATGTAAAATTGTATACATATTAATTAACTAACGTGTATGATAGTGTCAAATGAAAATATAACAAGTCAATGCGATTCGAATGAAAGTGTTAAAAACAAAATATTGAAATGAACTATCTTGAAAGGAACATTAAGATGGTTTGGACACATGGAAACAATGAATGAATAAAGAATAGTAAAAAAATATATGCTTACGATGTAAATGGAACTAGAAATAAAGGAAGACCGAGGAAAACGTGACACGATCAAATTTGCATATTACCATTTAAAATATGTAGTAAGATAAAGATATGTAGTATATTGAATTATATGTTGTATATGAAAACCGTTATACCACTAAACAACATTGACTTAGTATTGCTGAAGTGAGATTTAAACCCAAAAATTATATTTACAGGCACGTACACCTTCAAAATGGCTGAACTAATATGCCAACAAGTCACATTTTTGGCCGGGAAAACATGATTATAATATTTATACCTAGGTAGTTTTATCGTCCCAAGACCCTTCCATTTTATGGGTCCAAATTTATTACTGGAACGGGTGAAGTTACTGACTGCCAGCGGGGCTAACTTTGTCCTCAGCTGATTTCCCTTTAGATTTAAGTATCAATCCGTGGCAAAGTTGCTTTGCAGTCAAAGTCGCCCCAACTAATCAAGTGTCCAAATAAACATACCGAGCTATCACGTAATAGATAGAATACAAGCTAATATACCTTTGGCGAAAGTTACTCTCTTGCAAACGCTACGATAAGGTAGAAAATTACGTTTTCAAGCAAAACAAGTAATTTAATTAATCTAAAGTTTTTACTGAATTCTCTTTGGATACTAATATTTTACTGATTTGTGTCCAAAAAAAAACATTTATTTCATATCATACGTTCACAAATTTTTTTCATAAATGAAAGAAGGAATTTTTTTTTCTCATGTTCTGTTTTCAATATTCTTCTTCTTATTATTATTCTTAGTGTAGGCCAAATGGCCTGTTTCTTAAGAGGAATTGGTCTCCTGCGAAGTCGACTCCCAGTTGTTGATCCATCTCTTTGGTGGTCTGCCCGGGGATCGTTTACCTTAGGGTTGGCCGTGTAACACAATGAAAGGGAGTCTAGATAGATCCATTCTCCTCACGTGTGCATTCCAGTATTGTCTTCTTTGCCTTCCCCACCTACTGACATCCTCGACCTCGCATATCTCCCTTATCCGTGTATTCCTTATCCTTTCTTGCCAGATATATATCTGAGCGTCTTCATTTCTGACACTCTGAGGCGCGTTTTTTTGTTATTGTGGTATCCGCCATGTACTCGATCCCATATGTCATATGATAGGTCGCACACAAGTCTTATAAATTCTCACTTTGCTGCTGATCTTCAGGTCAGGGTTTTTCCAAATTGAATTCTTCAAGCATCCTGAAATGACCCCAGCCTTCGAAACTACATCGATTTTTTATATGCTGAAGATTTTTCAGTGAAATCAAAAACTCATGTATAAAATAAATTATAATATAACTAAGAATTTGTAGATCGGCCATGTTAGAAATCGGAAGAATTGACGTGCGTGTATGACGCCTTGTATGAATGTGGATAAATCTAGATAGGTGTGTCAGGATCAAGTAGTGTGGCGGTTCATTTTCTCTGCATACCCCTTCGGAAAAACGGCGTGATGGTTTGTTGTTCGGTTGTAAGATATTAAACGAGCCCAATTTTGAATTACCTTGTTAAATTTAGTGATTTTTTTAGTATCGAAATATTTTCGTATAAATAAGATTGCATTTTAAAATTGATTATTACTATTTTTTCAATTAATTTTTTTATACAACAAGTCATTTGAACCCAATTTCCACCCTTTGGTATGGCAGTCACATTGCTACGAAAATTGTCGTAATAAATAGATTTAGAGAGTGTGATCAAAGGCGTTAAATAAAAACTAATAAATTTTATAAAGCATAATGACCAAAGGAAAAATAATTTTGGGATTATATTTCCAGAGTCTTGAATCCCTCACAAAACAAAATGTTATAATTAAATTTGTAAATAAAAACAACTTTGTTGACTTTCATCTTGCGAAGGGGTTGCGAAACATGAAAGAGATATTTTTTCTTATTCTTATAAAAGTTGATACGATTAATTTTGCGGGCATACAAAGGAGTTTAATTTTTTAACCATTTGAAGAAAATGTCTCAATCTTTCGTTTATTTATTTTATTACGAATTTAAAAAAAACACTTCAATTATTATTACACAAAATAATTTTATTCACTAAAATAGAATGTATTCTTAAAAATAAAATTCTCTCGTTTATTTTGACTGGTAGAACTGAAAACAAGTAAAGTTTGAATAACGTAAATTAATATATAATATATGTATATATTTTTTTCTGATGTAACCTCAGCATACCGTTTGTTCGAGAATGAAGCCTTTGAAGTTACATTTATACATTTTATATGAGTTATTAAAAACAGTTATAAAATACACCCACTATTTGTTATTTTTTTAATGACATCTGTATCTGAGTTTTGTTAATGGATACTGTATATTTTAAAGAGCTAGTTGATATTTAACATGTTGTTTTGAGAATGTCATTCTATCATTTTTTTTTTAAATCTTGGTGTCAATATTCTGACGCTATAGTGACATTCTTAAGGATGTGAAAAGACAAGTGTCGAAAGCTTCGGTTGTATAAGGATGTTTGAATAAAATAATATGGAAAAAACAAGACATGTAACTGAAGAGTAAAGTCCGAATTTAAAAAACCTGTGTCAGGCCAATTATAGCATATGGCATTGAAACAAGAGCTGAAATAGTTCGCACTTAATCACTTCTCAGAACCACAGAGATAAAAACCCTGAGAAAATAGCAGGTAGGGCTCTACGCGACAGAACGAGAAACAAGACCATTAGAAATGTGTGATATCCAGGATGTTGTCAGATGGGGGAGACAGAGAAGAAGGAATTCTAAGACCATGAAAAAATAAAGGACATACGAAGATAACCACACCCTGCTTTAAATGGGAAACCAGAGAGAAGAAAGATGCTTGGAAAACCCCCTAAGAGTCTACATAAACAGGTCATAGAGGCTTTCAACCTGTTTAAGAAAAAGAAGAAGATACTATTAATTCTGAATAAAATACATTTGACGCTTAAACTTAATTATACTGCCTTTAATTTTATTGATCACATACAACCTAATTCGAATTCTCTTATCATATCATTACAAAAATAAAATCAAGGATATAATTGAATAAATTATGATTTTTTGTATAACACAAGTAATAATCAAATAAGCATAAATTGATTAATACAAATGAAAACGTCTGTTTTCTAGACGTAGTAGAAGAAGGTATTTTCAAATGTCAAATATCTTAGATAGACGAAACAGGTCATTCATAAAAGAAATATAATAAAACTACAAAACCGACGTTTTCACTGGTATAACTTATTTAATATCGAGTTTTACATCATTGTTCAAGAAACAATATATAAACTTTTATTGGTTTATCCTACTACAATTGACATTTAAGGCAATGTTTTAGTTCTGTCTTTAAAGTTATTGATTTTGTCAAAATACATTTGACTAATATAATAATATTTCTGTAAATATTATAATTAAATTTACCACGTAATTCATTCGTAATTCATCATTACACAAAAGTATAGATTTTGTTTAAATTAATGACTCATCTAAGATTGAATATGTTAAAAAAATAACATTGCTAACTAACTAACTAACTAACCATCACGCCGTCTCCCCGAAAGGGTAGGCAGAAAGAATGGACTGTCACACTTTAACCGATGCGGCACTCCATCCTTCTCTTTTCGCCCCGCGGGAGACGCGATGTGATGGGTTGCGAACCTCATCGCCACCAATAGGCATCTCCCGCGCACACTTCGATCTTCCAACATCCACAAAATAAATCTAAAACAAATAATATAAAATACAATGATATAAAATAAAATAACAAAATAAAAATAATTTAATACAAAATGTTATTTTTAGATGATTTCAATTAATTTTTTTATATAACAAGTCATTTGAACCCAATTTCCACCCTTTGGTATGGCAGTCACTTTGCTACGAAAATTGTCGTAATAAATAGATTTAGAGAGTGTGATCAAAGGCGTTAAAAAAAACTAATAAATTTTATAAAGCATCCAACATCCACAAAATAAATCTAAAACAAATAATATAAAATACAATGATGTAAAATAAAATAACAAAATAAAAATAATTTAATACAAAATGTTATTTTTAGATGATTTCAATTAATTTTTTTATATAACAAGTCATTTGAACCCAATTTCCACCCTTTGGTATGGCAGTCACATTGCTACGAAAATTGTCGTAATAAATAGATTTAGAGAGTGTGATCAAAGGCGTTAAAAAAAACTAATAAATTTTATAAATCATAATGTCCAAAGGAAAAATAATTTTGGGATTATATTTCCAGAGTCTTGAATCCCTCACAAAACAAAATGTTATAATTAAATTTGTAAATAAAAACAACTTTGTTGACTTTCATCTTGCGAAGGGGTTGCGAAACATGAAAGAGATATTTTTTCTTATTCTTATAAATCACCATATTAATCAAGTTTTAAACTTCGTTCATGTTAGAAGTCGGATGAATCGACGTCCGTGTATGACTCATTAGCTAAATAATGTTGTTAAGAAAGAATAATTCGCCGATTCATACGTTCTGCGTACCCTTTCGTAGAAACGTTTGTTTTTGTTTATTTGAATAAATAAAATTTTAAAATTCCGGGACCAAAAACCGATTTCTCATAATAATCAACCATTACAAGAATCAACTAGGTATGTTAAATAATATCGTAAAATATTGGCTATATATGAAAAAAAAACACAAAGAAAAGAAAAATATTTTTGTTACCTTGTACGTTAAATGACCGCGTAAATTTTATTTTATATGATAACATAAACATTGTGGGTTAAGAAAATAAAGAAAAGCTTATTGGTATGTACTTTTAGTACATGGTGTATTTTTGTAAATAGTATTTTCCAACCTGCGCGCTTTCAACGAAAAACAAATTTACGTAACTCACTATGACACAAAACCTAATTTATATGATGGAATTTCATATTAGAATACATCAGTGTCATATTATATAATGCATTTAACGTTGAATTTACCAAGCACCCCCTGCAGAACAGCGTAATGTTTGAAACAAATGTTGCATTGTTATCATGTTTGGGGACATTACTTTACAATTCTATGATATAATACATTTAGGAAAATGATACAAAAATTGTATGAATAGAAAAGAGACCATTATCCATACACTTAAATAAATATTGCATGCAATTTTGACCATCTCGCAGTTTTTCCACTTTGATTAAAAATATAAAAGAAAAACATAAGTTATCTCTCTAATAATAACTTTTCTGAATTAGAAAACCATCTCATTGAAAAATATTTTTTTTCAATAAAGATAATGGCATCGAAATTTTGCATAATTGATTTTTTTCTTTGATATAAATATGATACCAGGACCCCAATCAAAACTTAGAACATTGTATTTTAAATTTATTAAAAATATTTGTTATGAAAAAGGCGTATAAACGTTCCGTAATAAATCAATATCTGTCAAAATATGTTTTTATTTTAATAATTGCGTGTCCGAAATAAGCTTTTTTTTAAATAAAGTTGGTTAATAAAGTATAAAAAAAAAGTATTGTTCAAAAAATATATTTTTAAGAGATTTTCGTTTTGATATTTCATTTATAAATTTATAATGTTAGGAGAAATCATGTACACCGTGTTTAAAAAGAGTTTCCCACTGAGGGACCCATATTTCCGCAATTTTTTTATTCTGTATTGGAAATTGTTTATAAATCTATTATATTTTTAATTGCCGAGGAAAAAAAAATTATTTTAATGCCTATTTTTTCAAGCATTAGGGTGGTGTAATTCCTTAAATATTCGCGCCCAAAAATAAAATATTATTTCATTATGATCTACCTACGAAAGTTAAAATTTTTCATTTACGTTACTTTCACTTTTTACTACCTAATACGCAAACGAAGGAAGAAGATTTATTTGGCGTCGTTAAATTAGCATTGCTCAATATTTTATAAAATCTAATACGAAAGTTCTTATTACTTTAATACTTATAACTTCTTGGATAATATTTCATCATACCATTAATTTGGCAGTTTAGCCACACTAAGGATCGGGTATTTTATGAATTCCCTAAAAGGGTGCGTACCCTTTATCTATATTGTTAAAGCAGTGTTTAATCTTTGCTCCGAGAAGCTTAAACGAAGCTTTTAGTAAGACAAAATAACAACAGAATCTGAAATTTTAGGAGGAAATCTTTGGCAGACGCTTCAATGCGTGAAATAGGAGATCAAGTATCGGTTCTTTAGTTGTTTATTTCTCCAGAAACTTGCGTCTAAAAGGTTGAATCAAATTTAAGATGGTTAAATTGTTTCGAGATGGTTGAAAGGTTTCTATAAATAAATTTAATGAAATACATACTATTATATTATGATAATTTGGACACACGGAAAAAATGGTGTAGAAAGTAAACGTAAATGATGTGAACGGAACTAAAGGAAGACCGAGCAAAACTTGGCATGCAAAAATAAATAGTAATAAAAAATATAAAAAATAAAAAAGTCTGAGATATGCATGACACGATATATGAATGTTGAGGATTTGGAAGAAGAATATCAGGAAAGAACAGAGTGGCTATCATTTTTTTCTGCCTACCTCTTCGGAGAGAGGGGTTAGTTAGTTTTTACTATTAGGTCCTTACATATGAAATTGGCGTTTTGCCGTACTGGCAACTTTGATCTCAAATATCTTCTCTTTGGTTAAGAATTCCAAATTCAAATTTATACAGCTATTTACTCAAGTATTTGTGTTTCGAAAATAATAATTCATTTGTTTTTTCCTCAATTGTTTTTTTTCTTTGCGTCACTCAGTTTACAAAATGGAAAACTTGAAATATCGCGTTATTTACGAGTACGAGTTCCACCGTGGCACCAGTGCTGCAGAAACGGCTCGAAGGATTAATGTGTATGGCGACGGTGCCGCAAAAGAAAACACAGTGCGTTTTTGGTTCTAACGTTTTCGTTCTGGAAATTTCGACCTGCAGAACAAGCCCCGTGGACGGCCGGAGACCAAAGTTGATAATGAAGAATTGAAGGCTATTGTGGAAGCGGATCCATCGCAAACCACGTCCGAGTTAGCTGCAGGCTGCGGTGTTAGTGATAAAACTGTTTTAATCCACTTGAAGCAAATTGGGAAGGTGAAAAAGCTTGAAAGGTGGGTACCTCACGAATTGAGTGAAGCAAATCAACAAACGCGCGTTGACTGCTGCGTTGCATTACTCAACCGGCACAATAATGAAGGGATTTTGAATCGAATTTACCTGTGATGAAAAGTGGATCCTGTATGATAATCGGAAGCGCTCATCGCAATGGCTGAACCCTGCCGAACCAGCCAAACCATGCCCCAAGCGAAAATTGACTCCAAAAAAGTTACTTGTGAGCGTTTGGTGGACTAGTGCTGGTGTCGTTCACTACAGCTTTCTTAAATCTGGCCAGACGATTACGGCAGATGTCTATTGTCAGCAACTGCAAACCATGATGGAAAAGCTAGCTGCTAAACAACCGAGGCTGGTTAATCGCTCTAGGCCACTGCTGATTCATGATAACGCTAGACCACACACTGCACAACAGACGGCTACCAAATTAGAAGAGCTTCAATTGGAATGTCTAAAAGACATCCACCGTACTCTCCGAACCTTGCCCCAACAGATTACTATTTTTTTCGCAATTTGGATAACTTCTTGCAAGGGAAAAAATTCAACTCCGATGGGGCAGGCCAAACCGACTTCAAAGATTTTATTGATTCCCGTCCGAATGGTTTTTTTAGTAAAGGGATCGATGAACTACCTATTAAATGGCAAAAGTGCATAGATAGCAATGGTACATACTTTGATTAAATAAAAAGATAATATTTAAAAAAAATCAACTTTATGTTCCTCCCATACAAAACGCCAATTTCATATGTAAGGACCTAATATTATATACAGTTTCACGAATTGTTGTTTTTTGATATTTTAATGTTATGATGTTTTTTTATATACATTTTATGATTGATTTATTTAGAGAATACAGAGTGCTGCTAATCAAAAAACAATATGATCACTCTGATGGTTTGGACTAACAGAAATAAAATATAAACGAAGAAACGACTAAGAATGTTTAAAGGGACAACTTTAAATTAAGAACAAATTACGTTTACAACTATTATGAGAAATATGTTGTTAACTTATAAGAGTTCTAAAGTCTCGTTCTTTAAAAATCGTGTGATTTTCTATCATCATTATGTTTTTATTATTATTATTTTAAACAAATTGTTGATGGATCTTAATATGTCTATTCTGAAAGCGTCTATTTTCTAGAATTTTTATTACATTTTATGTGAATGACGTTTGATATTTGATAATGCCTTAGACAAGCGGAACATGCCATTTACAGATAATAAATCTTCTAGAAAACAGCCGTTTGTATTCGTATTATTTATTTAATACGGAATTAATTTTATAAATTGAAAGATTACTTTTTTATTATCTTTATTTTAAACTAAATAACATAGCAGCTTCAAATAATGTTTCTTCTTAATGACGGCTTTATAAAGACAATTCAATTTTTAATAACTTCAGAAACGGCTTAAATTGGATATAATAATTAAATTGTGATTTTAAAACTTATGTTTTGCCATCTTCTGTAAGTCAGTACTTAAAGAGAGCTTAATTTATTCAAAGTTATGTTGTGAATGTACACGTCTAGAGTGAAACTCATAATCCTACCTCATTCCCATTCACCCGGAGACGGGGAAAGCTAATTCTAATCCCACGTCTTAAGTCAAAATTCCTGACACCATTGCTGTGTAGACTCGCCACCTGCAGATTACAGATCTGTCTCGACTGTACATTAATGGTTAAACCTTACACCAAAATTTTACCTCAAATGAATTGAAGTTTTGAAGTATTTCAATCATTTTATTACGATAAAAAACATTATTTTTTACATTATTTTATTTTTTATTAAGGGTAACAAACAGCGATATCAATAAAATATAAATAAATAAATATAATAATATATGTAATAAATATATATAATAAAACATTGAGAATAATTAAAGTAAGGCCAATTACATGCTACGACAAAAATTTTATATAATAGTTTACAGTTAACAATTGACAGTGTGAAACGAGATTGAAGTTAAACTAAGACAAAATGAGGCTAGACATAATATAATATTTAAGAGTTAAAATACTAATAGTACTGGAAATACTTAGAAATATTGATGTACATGTATGAATTAAAGCGCTTGCATTGACTAAAATGAGAGTTAATTTTTGAAATTTCTTACTAAAAGTATAAATGATAAAAATAATAAAACATTATTTATATTAAATTTATATTTAAAAATAGCACTTATAAAATGTTTTTCTAGTTCTTGGCTTCTTGAACGCAATTATTATATACAATTTGTCATTTGTCATTCGATGTGGCAGTCATAGCTGTTGCCACTCCGCCACGAAGGTCGTCGTTATGTCAGGATACAGTGATTCCACTCTCACTGCACACCTCTCCGGGGAAACGGCTTAATGGTTAGTTAGTTAGAAGATGTTAAGTTAGAATTACATACAAATTTTACGTAAGCGATCATAACGTAAATGAATGGTTGAAGTAAAATAGGCACTAAGTACAAAATATATATATACAAAACTAAGTATGCAGTTTCCTTCCATATGACATAGAGAACAAAACTGCGTACTTAATTTGTTTAGTACTTAGTGCCTATTTTACTTCAACCATATTAATGTTTAAAGGATTGCTTACTTATGCTTGCGTACGTAAATTTTACTTCCGTGGTGTTTAAATTCCTGAATATCATATTCTTCAAGTAACTACATTAGGTACAAGCACGTTCTTCATTGAAGACATGTTTATCGAGAAAATACAGTAGACGCAACTACAGGCTAGTTGGTAGGGGAAACATGTGCGCGAAAAACGTTATTATATTTCTCTATACAATCTATTACCATACATATTGCAAACATGGATTTGCTTTGAATATGGCACCAGGTCTCTTTTAACTATGGCCCGTAAAAATATATTTATTTTCAATAAATTTTAACGAATCAGTATTGTGTCACTCCAAAAGGTTTGCACAATCTATATTGGTGTGACAATGTGAATAAAATATTTTAATTATAGATTATTGTTGGTGATTGTGAATGGTGTATAGTAACGTATAGTTGATATAATTGGTGCACGTGATTTTTTAAATGAATTTAAATACTTTTAGATAAACTTAAGGCGATAACACTGTGAAATTCCATAATGACTGATTTTTATGAACAGTAGTCACTGTTTTTTCCACTTTTGAGTTTATTTTTCTCGACATGTTTCGAAGGCTTACACCTTCATCATCGGGAGAACGATATAAACTTAAATGTGGAAAAACAGTGTTTTCAATATTATTGATAAATAGATATAAATGAACGGAATTGAACTTCATATTTTATTTTAAATAAAGTCTTGTGATAATACCAAGTGTATTTTTTTTATTGTTGAAAAATATGTAAAACTCCAAATTAAATCATTAAAATGAATGAAAAAGTCTGTTTTCTAGATGTTTTATTACATTTAATTTGAATGACATGTTTCTTCAGGCATTATCAAATGTGGCAAAAAAATTTCAATTCTACGGCATTCCAATCTAATTTCTAAGTCATTATCAAATTTGTCACTTTCGTTTGCCCAAACATATGATAATGCCTTAGACAGGCGAAACATATTATTTATTTAAAATAATAAAACTTCAATAAAATATACGTTTTCGTTCATATGAACTAGGCTATTTTATTTCCCTGTGAATCCGCAATACAAAGTGAAGGCGAATATACACGAAAAGAAAAATCAGTATTTTAAAACATGATCATGTAATTTCACATGTTGATCAGAAAGCATTGATACATAATTTCAATGATGCAAGATTTCAAACGGTTTGTACACTAATATTTAGTCACACATATGGGAAAGGCAATGACAATTCTTCGTTCTCAGTACGTAAGAAGAGTTAAGGTACGTAAGGCAATTAATTTCAGTTGAGACGTAGTAGCATATTACAGCTATTCTTATTTGTCGTTTCGCGGTGCTCCAAGTGGAAGCATTTCATCTAATTGATTTTAATTAAAATTATAAGTTTAACTTATCCCTGGTCGTTTCGATGGCATTCCCATCTACTCAAATTATAATTAATTCGTCTTTAGAGGATAACTGATTTCAAAGACACGTTGTCAGTGTTCAGAAACCTTTAGATACCGTTTAAATAGACAATAATGTTTGTTTGGAAGTTTATTATTAGTGCGGCTGGCTACATTTGCAGTCCAAAAAAATGGTTACTAATTGAGACAGACTACATTTGCATTTCTTCTGGTCTCATTTCTGGTCCCAACTCTTATGTATGGATGCGAAGCATGGAACTGCCAAAAAAACGATGAGAGCAGAATAAATGCAGTTAAGATAAGGTCCTTAAGATGTATATGTGGTTGGACGATGTACGACTGAATTTCAAATGCTGATATAAGAAAGGAGTGTTTTCAAGCGTAGGAAAGTATTATGAACAAAATTATGATAGGATCGCTGCGTTGGTTCGGACATATGGAGCGCATGGATGAAGAAAAAAATGGTTAAAAACGTATACGTTAACGAAATAAATAAAGTACGTAGTCGAGGTAAGCCGAGGAAAACATGGCATGACCGAATTAATCAAATTTTAAGGGTTGGTAATATTAAAAGTTGGAGAAATTCCCATTCCCAATCATTCCCTATGCAGTATCCCAAACCAATTGATGTGACATCCCAAATCCTCAACGCCTGTTTCAGTTTTTATGGATTTGGGCAGTTTTCCGCCTACTCTTATTTGAGTGTTTAGTGATGACTGACATTTTTTATCTTTATCTAACATTTCAAATATATATTTATTTTGCAAAACACATTAGGACTTTGGTTTAGGAGTAACTGGATAATCGAAATTTGATCACCCCTGTTATAAGCAATAGCGGGGGTTATTTTTACATCTACAATCCGTGTTCTTGGTTGAAATATTCACAAGATTTGTTATTCCGTTTCTTTCCACTTATGAAAGGGAATTTTCCATTACCCAACTTCTACATCTATGCGGTTCTCTCTTATGTTTGTAAATCAAAATAAACACTTTTTGTGAGGAATATTCCATAAAGCACGAATCATACAAAGTGCCTGTTTAAATTTTAAATTGTATCTGTACAATAAGAATAAACGGTGAACGGAAAAAAAACGAATGTAACGAGATTCTTTACAGGAA
The DNA here is from genome assembly GCA_022606425.2 of Lepidostoma basale. Taxonomy (NCBI): domain Eukaryota; kingdom Metazoa; phylum Arthropoda; class Insecta; order Trichoptera; family Lepidostomatidae; genus Lepidostoma; species Lepidostoma basale. Next base: position 103,025 of record JAHDVF020000566.1, on the reverse strand, counting down.
TACACTATGCATATTTAAAGTAAACTTAAACATACTCGTAGTTGGCGGATAATACTACGCTTCATCAACATTCATACATTATGCACGCACGTCGATTTCTCCGACTTCTTGCGTGGTCAAGATTTAAAACATGTATTTGTTTGATTTGATCAATAATATTTGATTTCATAGAAGAATGTATGCTTTATGCTAGAGAGGGTTCAGAAAAAAATCTGAGGTACATGAGGGAATCTGGTAGCTATCCGTGACTCTATCTCAAGGCATTTTTTCGGTAATGTTTAGGACCAACTCACTGAAGCTTCGAAGAGATGGATATCTCATAACCCATTTCTTTAGATTTATCTGAGGATATTTCGAGAACTAGCCCGTCCTGGGGGGTGTTTTTTTGTTCCTGGTATATATCTCCGAAAGCATAGATTGTTTTACCTACCGGCTGTCAGAACCAATCTGCCTATGTTGACACCAGTGAGAAGAGCAATTAGTTTGCTGAACGCGGTCTCCTCGGAGATCGACGACTTTAATATTAGTGAAAGAACCAATCTGCCTATGTTGACACCAGTGAGAAGAGCAATTAGTTTGCTGAACGCGGTCTCGGAGATCGACGACTTTAATATTAGTGAAAGTACGTTCAGAAGACAAATACCTTTGATTTTGGAGAGAATCTTGTCTTATTCTTGTCCTAATTTCAAATCATCTCTTATGCATTACTGGTATTATGTTGTATATACTCGTATAATATTTTAACTGTACTCAATAAATGCCTTTCACATTTATGGTGTTTGTTTTGTCTGTTGTGTTAATAAACTTATTTAAATTGATTTTATAAATATAATTAGTGAATGCTGTGCGAATGAAGGTATTTTGAACAAAATAATTATAGTGTTATTAAGTTTGTTCGTTCATATTAAAAGAAATAATGATAAAAAGTATATATGTTCACGATGAAAATGACCTTTATACCGAAGTACGTGAACAAGTCAGTAAAGCCTCTGCCGTGTCAGGATGCCTGAAGAATTTGGTCTGGAAGAACAAGCACATGCGTGTCGACAGCAAGATCAGAATCTATAAAACATGCGTGCGACCTATTAGAACATCGACCGACTACTAAGAACATCGGAGACGAAGGTCCTAAGATCAATTACTGGAAAAACCCTCCGAGATCGTGTCCACAGCGTAGACATAAGAAAAACTTGTGAATTCTGTGCGAAATAGAGGATATCTTTCAGTGGAGTAGATCCAGAAGAAGATACTGGAGGGACCATGTAGCCTGAATGGATGGTGACAGACTTGCATATACAGCCGCTTATGAAATCCTCTCCAGACACCGCCCACCTGGACGACCGCCTAAGAGATGAAGGGACAGCTGGATCTCATCATCCGACGAGACATGATTTCTGTGTCACAGATCGTCAGATCTATTAAAAGAAGAAGAAGAAGAAGATGATGAAAATGAAACAAGAATTATAGTACAACCGAGAAAAACGTTACAAAATCTATCAATCAAATTAACATTGTTCATATCTCAAATTACACTGATTAAAAACTTCAAAATTAATTTCTAGATTTTGTATTGAGAATCTATAGCGGTATGAATAGAGTTTATTAAATATGTAATTATTGTTGTGGTTTATTTGAGAAGAAAAACAACAAAACAATGAAGAAACACAAATTATCCTAATAATTTCGGAATCAATAAAACCAGTCAAACAAATTTTGATTAAGATATAGTTTAGTGTGAGGGAATGAAATTTACGTTATTAGGAAGAAAAGTTATGGTTATGTAAGATACCGCTTTTACACCCCAAACACGGTATTCAGAAAAAATTACATTATTTCAAAGTAAGGTTCAAATCATGAAAAATATCATATAAAATTAATTTAACAAAAAAACCAACTAACCAGCACACCGTCTCTCCGAAGATTTTGGCACGAAAAATGGACCGCCACACTTTTCTATTCTGACATACCTTTCTCGCTTCCTCAACATTCAAAAAACTTGTCATGCACACACGTCGATTTCTCCGACTCCTTAAGTGGCCAATATTCAATATTTGATTTATTTAATCGTGCCACGTTTTTTTCGGTCCTTCTCTATTTCTAGTTCCATTCATATCGTTAACATATACATTTTTTTACCATTTTTTCTTCATTCATTATCTCCGTGTGCCACACCATCGTAATGTTCATTCTATGGTGAATTATAATTATTGATATAATTAACTGATAGCATTCAAAATGAACAGAAAATGAATTACATAATCCATTGTTTTGCCGGAAACACTGTGATACCTCAACACCATCAACTTTTAAATTTGGGACTCTTTGAAATTCAATGAAATTTTAGCGGCAGCTGTTTCACCGACCATATATACATACTCGTATATACGAGTAGATATTGAAAGAATAGATAATATATGAATGGTAATTACATTTCAAGTAACAATATTTATAAAAATAATAATAGAAAACTGTCAAAATGCTGTTGACTGTTTTAATGTGAATTAAAAAAAAAATTGAAAGCAAAGCTAATTTGTGTTCCTCATGTAGGTACAAAATAATGAAAATTGTCTAACCCAAAAATATATTTTATAACCGCAATTTTCAGGACTTATTTACTGATGTAAACATCGTTTTATCGTCCGGGGTCATAAATATCTCAATATTTGATAAGCGAACTTAACATTTAATGAAAAAAAAAACTTTCTCACAACTTTTACGATTGACGCTAGTGTAAATAGAAGGGCGGTCTTGGGAGGATCCCCAGTGGCGGAAGGGACTCGCCCTCGCTGTGACATGTTCACGACAAAAGCCCTTCGGAGCCCGGTCTGCCCGGGCGACGCAGGTAGCGGAGCAAGTGGGATTTATGCGAACAATTCACATGCGTGGCTTTTCCCGGGAACAATTTCGGCCGTTTGATGAGAACTCTTAATAGCCCATAAGTTAGCTCAGTTTAATCATTGTTTAAATGCTCGGAAGCGATTGCGAGGTTAAATGGGCGCTTCTTATTATAATGCTTATCGTGTTAGCGCTGTTTAGCTATTAATATTACAGTCGGGAGGCGATGAATGACAGGACATAACGAACCTGGATATACTTAATTATTAATATAACTATGAATACATAAACAAAAAGCGCCCTTGCCGTGAGTTACTCGGGTTCTAAAAATTTGTCTAGTTATAATAATGAAATAAATAAAAAATTTTAATGACTAGATCCACTTCAAGAATTAATTGTATCTCAAAAGAGACGAAGATGTAAATTATTTGGAAACAGAATATGGTGATCGAGGCGTTTACAGGACTTATGACCTGTCATTGGTTGTGTTAATCGATCGCTTTATGTAATACATTGGTTGGGGATAGCTCATCAAACTTTCTGGTACCTACATCAAACTTTGTTGTCCTTATATAGGGGATGCTAATGATGTAATATAAATTTTGATAATGACCCGGCTGGTTAGTCGGTCGATGCCAGCTAGCCTGTCAAAACCGGTCGCTTTTGAAGTAAATGCAAAAGTGTAACAAATACTTGTAGACAAATACTGGATTTTACCCATTACGGGTCAATCATTAGGAATTAATTGTACCTCAATATAGACGAAGATGTAAATTATTTGGAAACAGAATATGGTAGTCGAGGCGTTTACGGGAGTTATAACCTGTCATTGGTTGCGTTAAGCGATCGCTTTATGTAATACAACATTCCCTATTCTGCCCTTCTTACGACCACCACGTCGGACAATTATTTTTGAAAGATGTATATTATATATAATGAAAATAAGAAATTATTATTTATAATTTCTCTATGTTTATTTTTAGTGTAAAATCTACTTATTAATTTTCGTCTTCGACCGGTTTCGGCAGCTCGCTGCTATCTTCTGGTACCTTCATCAAACTTTGTTGTCCTTATATAGGGGATACTATTGGTGGGGGTTTAATTGTGAACGATTTTACCTAATCCATTATTTCTAGGTATTTCTTACTGTAAATTTGTGTATATAATTAAAATGTGATTTATAATATGACTAATGTTGGCAAAGATACAATACAAAGAATTTCGAAATGACTAATTCTATGAAAATATTTTATGGTTTGTATATAATTAAAAGGTTATTAAGGATATAAAGTGATGCTATACAATGAAAGGTTTTAATGGATTGTTTAGTTGAAGTGAATTTAATAATATATATGAGATATCTAATTGGCTCTGATTTTGATGATTGGTGAACTCGTTTGGACTGCAATTCTGAAACAAAATTATTTTCCCGGCGGATTACATGTTCTTTGAAATGGTGAAATGTTTAAAATTGAGAATATAAAATATTGTAATTATTTACAGTGGGTATAGGAGTGGGGAGTGTACATACATAAGTTGTTCATTTATAATATTTTTTTGTTTATTATTTTTTAATCTGTTAATTTCAAGGATTTCTAGTTTATCTAATTTTGGTCCTTTTGATCCTACTGTTGTTGCTATTGTAAAAAGTGTGATTAGCTTATATTCGGTGTTTAGCGAAGTTAGATTTATCTGTTTGGTTAAGCCAGCTACTTAAGTGTTCATTTATTCTTGGTTTAAATGCTCTTCCTGTTTGACCTACGTACGTGCCGTCGCAGTTGTCACATTCTAGAAGATATGTTCCCGAGTTACTTAATTTGTTTCTTTTATCTTTATTTATCAACTAACATTTTCCCCGGGTTATTATTATTGTAAAACGCTTTATTTTTACTCTATTTTTTAATCAATGTTTCAATTTTATTCGAAGTATTTCCTAAATATTGTATTTTAACCCATTTTTTGATTATTTTATCCTTAGTGTTTTCACAGGTGAAGCCCCTAGTTATTATTTTCATAGCCATCTTTTTACTTTTTTTAGATAAGAGCTCATCTAACAGTTTGAAATTGTACCGGTTATTGTAGGCTATTTGTTTTATTAAATTTAATTCATCTTTAAAATTATTAGGGTTAAGTGGCACATATAGTAAGCGGTGTATTAATGTGTGGAAGACGGCGAGTTTGTGTGTCATGTGGTGTTTTGATGTATAGTGGATTATATTATCGCTGTATGTTGGTTTTCTAAATATTTTAAATTCTATTTTATTATTTATAATGTTTAATGTTAGATCTAAAAAGTTTATATTGGTTCCTCCTAGGAGGAACCAGTATAAACATTTTAGAACCAATATAAACTCCTTAGGAAAATTTATTAAGGAGTTCAAGAATTCTACGAGTTCTACCGACAACTTAATAGTATTCAAATAACATACTTACATCATTTTTGGTCACACATCTATTATTAAAAAGCATCATTATACAATTTTTTACGTACGACGTTAAGAAGAATCCACAGTGCGAATATTTAAATAAAACGTTATAATACCGAGGTAGAGGATATTATCATAATAACAAGATATTTCACAAATATTTTTTTTTCACCTTCTTATCATAACAGTAAATTATCTTCGCTTGATTGTTTTTGTTCTTTATGAATATTTTATCATTTTGTACGAGAGGACCTTTTGAGCGTGTGAAAATATTTTTCATATCAAACTCAACAAAGCGTTTTCTCTTCGGGTATTATTTTTTGACCTAATTCCCACGAGAACAATGATAGATAAAACGAAAACAAAACAGAAAATTATTCTATATTAAACCTCCTCTTCAACTCTAAAGGGAAAAATATATTACGAATTCGCCATCATTTTGGTATTCATCCGAAATATATAATACATATCATAAAATAAATGTTTTTGTTTATTTTTTGTCTATCGATAGGCCGGATAGCAGTATTTATAAGTAAAAAATATATTATGTAGAAGTTATGTAAAAATATGTTATGTTAAAGATTATTTCGAAATAAGCAAGAAATATGTAATTAATACTTATTAACCAAAACAAACACCAAAAAAATCTATCACGCCGTTTCCCCGTAGGGGTTGGCAGAGGGAAGGGTCCGCCACACTATTCTATCCTGGCACATCTTTCTGGCTTCCTCCACGTTCATACAGCGAGTCATACACGCACGTCGATTCTTCCGACTTCTAACATGACAAACCTTTAATATTTTGAAGATTTAAATTTTAAATTTTATAAGAATTTGGAGCAGGTGAGTGAATTTGTGTATTTAGGTAGCATGTTCACAGCGGATGGCCTAACGGATAGTGAAGTCGAAAGAAGGGTTGATGCGGGTAACAAAGTGAATGGAGCTTTAAAAACAGTTATTGGAAACAAGAATTTATATTATTAACCAATATCAAATAATAAATAATAATGAAATAAAACGAGGTTTTTTATAACTAGTTCCACATTTGTCTTGACTTCGACAACGACCCGTTTCGCCAGGCTCGCTGGTATCGACAGACTAGTTATCTTAAATAATAAATACTTATTATTTAGTCAGAATGGATGGTGACAGACTCGCATACACAGCCGCTTACGAAATCCCCTCCGATCACCGTCCACCTGGAAGATCACCTAAGAGATGGAAGGTCAGCTGGACCTCATCCTCCCTCCCAGAATACAAAATAGTTAGATCTATTTAAAAAAAAAAGAAGAATATTGATTTTATTATAAGGTTTTATTTCACTATTTCATCTAACTATTAAACGTGTAAAACAAACAAGTATAAAAAATAACATTAAAACGTCTCTATAACTTTTGTCTTGTAAACTTCAATAAGATTATTTTTATCTCAGAACAGTTATTTGGGCCTTTAACATTTTAATCATTTTTGAAACTTTTGTTATTAAAACCACAAGTAAAAAATTATTTCTAATAAATTTTATTTTATTCTAGGCAGACTATTTCATTAGACTGTATTAATGTAATAATTCGTTGGTTATTTTGCATTTTGGCCAAAAATGTTTACTTTGGATTAGGTACATCAAGTTAAAATCATACATTTTAGAACCCCTGTTTTTAGTAATCCATTTATGGTAAATAATTTTAAATACACAGAGTCGCATACATTTTATGATGGCGAGCTACTTAAAACGCTCGTAATAATTATTAAATATGTATTGTCTTATAAAGTAATCTCTTTTAATATTAATCCATGTATTCATACGCTCGAGTAAGTATTGTCTAATGGAGTCATTATTAATATTTTAATTTTTAAGGCGTTAACACTGTGGAATTCCATAATAACGAATTTTTATGAAGTAAAACACTGTTTTTCCAGATTTTTTTATTTTTCTCGACATGTTACGAAGGCTTTACACCGTCATCATCGGGAGAACGATATAAATTCAGTTCTTCCGATGGTGGAGGCGGAAACCCTTTGAAACTTGTCGATAAAAATTCAACTCGGTGGAAAACTCAAAAATTCAATTCAACTGTGGAAAAAAACAGTGTTTTAATTTTTATATGGAATGACATATTTTACCCTTCTAAGGCCTCAAATAACGAATCACATCATCGGGAGAGTGATATATATTTACAATATTTTTTTGAATGTGTATACATATACTTGTATACGGATACTGGATTTCACCCATTGCGGGTTATCAATTCACGATTTAATTCATTCCCCGCAATGGGTGAAATCCAGTATTCGTATACAAGTATATGTATACATTCAAAAAAATATTGCAATCATATCTGGTCTAAAGTTTGGCATATAGATAGGAGTGACATCTCCAGGCGGCTTCTAACAATGCGCTAATGGCGGGGTAGCCTTTCACATTGTGTTAAAAAGATGCTTAATGCTTAATAAACATAAATCTCCATAGATGGCGTTAGTATGAAGATTATATATAGATTAATCTTAGAGATTAACATATATAATCAAAATCTTCATAGATGGCGCATTGAAACTGACATGTGAAATCTGGTGTAGGACTTTAACATATATATAACTTCCAAAAATTTGTCAGACATCATAAAGAAAGGTAAAAATTAACCCAACCAATGACAGGTCATAAGTCCTGTAAACACCTTGATCAACCATATTCTGTTTCCAATTTGCATCTTGGTCTCTATTGATATATATTTAGTTCTTCCGATGATGGAGGCGAAAAGTCTTTGAAACTTGCCGAGCCAAATTAAACTCTAAAGAAGAAAAAACTATATAAACTGTTAAAATAATGAAGTTTATTTTATGTATCACAATTGTATTTTTATTTTACGCGACACCTGTTTCGTCAACCAATGTTGACATCATCGGGTGTTATTGTAACTCCTGATGATGTCAACATAGGTTTACAAAACAGCTGTTGCGTTAAATAAAAATAAAATGGTGATGCATAAAACAAGGTTTATTAATTTAACAGTTTAAAATGTTAAATTACATATCATAGTGTTTTGGCCAAAACAATGGACTATAAAAAATTGTGTTTTAATTTTAATATGGAACGACATTTTTCGTCCTTCAAAGACATTATCAAATGATAATAGTGTTTTAAGACATTAAAAATTCGTCAAAATAGTCATTCTCAGTATCATAAAACAAGAACGAGTAGAATAGAGTTTTGATTTATAATTCAATAATTAAATATTCTTAAGGATTTCTAACATTTGGAATGATTATCGCGAGGATTGAAATAATTCTCTTCACCAAACGAAATTCTCAAATTCACAAAAGTCGCTGGAGCTTCTCTTTAATTATACACAGTATAATTCTAACTCCCTACAAACAAAGTAAACTAAGGAGTTCTAAGAATATTAAAATCTTCAATAAAACAACTCGAAACAGTCGAATCAAATATTAATGTTTTGAGTGCTCACCTTCATATCAGAAAATCTAAACAATAATCATTTGTTGTGGGTTGCTGAATACATAAATTTGGTTTTCTTTCAAGGTCTTTCGTCAAGGAGTTGTGATTGTAATTGTATATGAAATAATTAACTCGAAATTTTAATAATACTACTGATTTCTCTTAATGGAAGTTCATTTTCAATAAGACGATGTTTTTCAGAACTAATTCCACTTTTGTCTTTATTTAACCAGTTTGTCGAAGTCAGTGAGTCTGACGAAATACAGAGAAATGTGGAAGTAATAAAAAAAAACGGTAAAAAGTTGTTAAATAATGAAAAGTGCTTTGGCTGCCCCGCCAAAGGTCCCGGGTTCGATTCCCGACGATGGCAGTGTGATTGTCACACTGTATTTGGTCTGGTGCAGAAATCTCGTAAATATACAAATAGGACAATAAAATGGAGACATATTAGCTACCTATCACATATCACGAGAATCAATATGATAGCTTTACCGTTTGTATCGATTTGGCTCGCGCTGTAATGATGTAAAGAGTGATTCAACAAAAATAATAAATTATAAAAAAATATTATATTTGTTAAATATCTATAATAATTATGTATGATATTTATTGTTTGTATTAATCTGTTTTTAGTTCCTAACCATGTTAAAAAAAAACATTATCAAACAATGTTTTAATAATATATATTGTTAAATATATATTGTTGATATTCTAACAAAGTCCTACAAAAACTAGATTTTGATATTGAGATAGATTGCACTTTAAATTAAAAAAACTTCAAAGTCAAAAAGATGTTCCACGTGATAATGAAATATTGAATATAAATATAGTAATTTACTAGCCATCGATAATAGTATTTTAATACATTAAATATAAATCAAATATCTGCCACGTGAGGAGTCAGAGAAATCGACGCGCGTGCATGAAACGGTGTATGAATGTTGCGGAAGCGAGATAAATATGTCAGGAAAGAAAAGTGTGGCAGTCCATACTTTCTGCCTACCTCTTCGGGGAGACGGCGTGATGGTTAGTTAGTTATTTTCTATTCATCGAGGAAATTCAGATTCAAATGTAGAAGAAAATTAATGATATAGGTTTACTTTGTAACTAACTATCAAACTGACCACGCCGTTTTACTGGAGGGGTAGGCAGAAAGGATGGACCTCCATACTACTCTGTCTTGACATACCTCTCTTGATTCCTCTACATTCATACATCGTAACATGCATGCTCGTCGATTTTTCCTACATTGAATGTGGCCGTCCTTTAATATTTTTTTTGCAAAGGAAATTAAAAATACATTACCACGCTAATACGACACATAAAAAGGCACTAAGAATTTTTTTATCGAAATATTCTCTGTATCAAAGAGCGATGAGAAAATAATACGTATTTATTGAAACTCCGAAGAACGTAATTTTTCCGTTTTCCTTTCTTACTAACTTGTATGTGAGGTTGAGGCCTTTTGTACGATACATTACAATTGGTTACCTTGTAATAAATTGTGAAAAAAATGTATAAATTTAATAGCACTTAGGAGGCATACGTGGTCTTTTTTTTTCATTTTTATGGGAACATAAAACTGAGAGCAGAAGCGTGTTCAACTTTAAACGGAATATACGCTAATGTGCTTGTAATGACTGCAACTGTATAAATAACATCGTATGATATTTTGAATATAATTTTATAGTTGAATTTCACGTTTGTTCGCTGTAATATGGAAACTACAGTTTTTCCATTGCTGGACATATACGAAATTATATTTTTAATAACCAAAACTCTTGTAACTAACTAACTACCCAACCATCAGGATAGGTAGGCATAAAGGATAGACTGCCACACTATTTAATCTTGACATTACTCTCGTGCTTCTTCTATATTCACACATCGTGACATGCACGCTCAAGTCTCTTGTGTATTATTCATCGAGAAAACATATTGAAATAACGTTTGAAATCATAAATGGAGTGTACTTAAACACAAACATAGTGGAAATGAGGGTATCGAAAAAACGTTTTCTGAACCAGCTAACAGCACGCAAGCCAATTTTCGGGCAGAAAAACGGCTGTCGGATCGTTACTGTATCACAAAAATTCAAAGTTTCCCGTTAAATTTGAAAAAAAAGCAATATCCATTTTTCAAACCTGTAGCAACTTTGATCTCAAGTGACCAATATACCACAGTAAGTATTCCTTATACTCCATATTCTTGTCGACCAGGTATAATATATTCAAAATTAAATATTTGATAGTTAATAATGTGGAAGTTATACATAATTAATGTGGATAATCCATTGTTTTAGCGGAAAAACTTTGATATTTTAACATTATTCACTGTTAAATTAAAAACACTGTTTTATTATAATATTAACTAAGACTGAAGTGGCAATGGCCGGGTCATATGGCGAGACAATGTGAGGATAGATGGACCCAGAAAATAATTAGGTGGAGACCATGCGAAAGTAGGAGAAGCTTCGGCAGGCTGCAAAAAAAGGTAAGCCGATGACATTGCTGCCGTGGGGTGGCTGCAGCTGCAGAAAATAGAGACGAGTGGAAGAAGAGAAGAGGCCTATGTCCGGCAGCGGACCGATTAAAGCTGACGAAGAAGAAGAACAAGATTTAATTGAACAGTGAATAATTAATGTAATAGAAAAGAAAATGTTACATGAATGTGGATATACCATATGTTTGTTTAAATGCTTAATGCTTAATTATTAAATGAATACCAAATTAACAGATCAAAAACGAAATGAGATAAATGTAAAAAATAAAATTGTTTTAAGAATGGCGAAAAGAATAAAGTAATTAAATTTGAAACGTAAAGAAAAACCAAGGCATTACAAGTAATTGTTAATTGCTCATGTTCATTTATCATAAATGAAAATGTTTCTTTTATATTTTATAAATACATTCTTTAGAAAAAGGTAAAAACACACGTGTCAAAAAAACTAAATGATTTAATGTTATTTTTTTAGTAAATACGCATTACAACCGTAAATTTCCTTGCTGTCAAAAGAAAATTGTGTTTCTTACTTGTGACGTACTCGGCTTGTTATAGTTGGTAGCCGCTTTTCAATACTTATCGAATTAAGCTGCAAGAAACTTTCATACGCAAAATATGAAGTTCTCGCTTTTGATGTTTAAACAAATTTCCGCCTCTTTGAAACAAATTTGTTCGCTCCAAACGATTTTGCTTTAAGAAATTTATTATTGCAAACGCAAAATATTCAAATGATCATGTTTTGAACATAAATATACGGGACAAATATGTACAAGAAATGCTTTTCAATTACTGATGCTATCGTTTCTCATATAATTAATACATTAAAACTTTAAAATTATAAGATTGCTGTAAACATTATGACGTTCAAAATTAATATTGTTACTTTAAATTTCATTTATTTCATTGTAAATAATGATACTGAAAATACTCGTATCTTAATTTGTATTTTTAATACACATTTGCATAAATTCCACTTACGGTTGTGGCTTCGACCGGTTTCGGTAGCTGGATTCCATCTCTGGTCTCATCTTTTAATCGGTCAAAATTGCAATTTAACTTAATATGTAATTATTAAAAATATATTCATATTTTATTTCCCTTATATATTTTTAACTTGTAAATGCTGATTTATTGAATAAATTCTTAATTATTACAGTTTTCTTGGCCTATTATATTCGCTATTTGTGTTGTGGGTTTACAATTGAGTAACTTTGTATTTTCACGACACTTTTTTCCACTTTGGACAAAAATGTTTTTAGATATTCAAATGATTTTACTGAAATCTCTTGATGGAAGTATTTCAATAGTACGATGTTTCATTATTTAACTAAAATCTCTTGATGGAAGTTTATTTGTAATAATATTTCAATAACACAATATTTTTTTACCTGTTTCCACTTTTGTCTATATTTCAACAGCGACCGATTTTGCAAGGCACGCTGGGATCGACAGATTGGATATATTATAATTGTTTTGACCCTTGGTTTTCGTTCTCAGTTCATTGTGGTTAAAATAAGAGAGGACGTCTACGGTTTTTGTGAAAAATGCAGTATGATGCAAAAATACAATGTTTTTCAAAAGTAATAAACTGTAATATGTTTTAAAACAGGATAAAGTAGTAATAAATTTTACAGATTAAAGAATAATAAATAAAATTAGCTACAATTATATATTTTATACTACATGTAGTGCAAACCGCAAATGTATCTCTATGTGTGTTTTCCACATCTTTCAATAAGTTTTTGCGTTAAGGTGATTAGTTAAAAGCGGGCACTGCTTTGAATTTTAATTTTAGTCATGCTAGAAGCAACATGAAAAATCACGAACATTTTTTTTGTTAATTAAAAATAAACGGAGAATTTCATTAAAGATGTGTATAGCTTTCTAAGATTGAAAACTCCATTTTGACCAAATGAAGGGATAAAGCTGAAAATTCAATCTTAATTAAATGTAAATTGATTTCCCGATCCGTAAAGAAACGAAAGAAAATAGCGGGTAATACTGACTGAACAGCTGCGAAAGTACAATCGAAAGAAATCTTGAATGTTTGTAACTTAAAACAAAAAACTCATTTGTCTCCTTAAGATCAGATTTTAAATGCGCATAGCTTAAAAGAGAACTATTTCACCTTATTGGAAAAAATATAAAATCCCTTTTTAGAAAAGCACATAAAAAACTACTTACGTTAGATATTTTTCACATTGGAACATACATTTGAATAAAATTCAGAATTCATTATTTTTAAGATTTTTATTTCAGACTTATAGGCAAATAGAAAAAAATAATTAGTATAATATATATTCGAGGTTTATTATTATCATAAATGTACATAGCCTTCATTATAAACAGCACAAAATCCTTTGAAAAAAGTTATTTACTATTTAAAAAATGCGTCATTCTTTCGGTATATAATTCTGGAAATCTCGTTAATGGATATCAAAGTTCGTAGCATAAATGATTAAAAACATATAATACGTATTTTTTTGCTACACAAATTTCAAATAAATTTGTGCGGTTAATTAAAATAAAGTAAAGTAAAGTAAAAATAATAATTGAATTCTTGAAAAGGAAAAATAATAATTTTATGTAGAGTGGAAATGGCGAAATTCATGAAATAATGATTAGCATTAACTTTGATATTCCATAGCGTTTTTTCAATATTTATTTAAAATTGTTTTCCCCTATTTTTCTCGACATGTTTCAAAGGTTTCATCCTTGATCAACTGTTAATTACACTCACGATGGCATGTTGTGGATTAACATTTGAATAAGTTTTGAAAAACATTGCATTTTCGCAACATTTCGTTGTTTTTTACAAACATGTTTCGGGCCGCAGACGCCCTTCCCCTGTATAAAAAAATTAAACAATAATATGAGATGTTTCTTTAATACTCAAATAAACGAGATGGGAGTTTTCATCTAGTAGAAGGGGTGTTCAATGCATATTATCCACATGAAACGACAAAAATAAATGTTTGTGTCGACATCTAAGACGGACAACGCCAAAATATGGGGAAAGCGATTTGCCGAAACCAGTCGAAGATACAAATTTTAATGGATTTTAACTTAACAAACTAACTATTTTATCAGCATTACTCGCAATGAATTCCCACAGTGAAATTTCAAATATTTTTATAATTATTATTAGCGTGTTTAATTTGAACGTCGTCATTTTCGTTAAATAAATGAAGGGCTTTATTCATTGAGGTGGTTTACGAATTCCGAAAAATTATGTATTAAATAAAAGATTGGCGCAATTTCTTCAGTTTATTAGCTTAATAAACCGAAAAAAACTTTTGCAATTTTTTGGAATATTGCATTCCCCAGTTGATGTAAGCTCCCCGTGGACGGGGAACGGGCCTAAGGATTGTGTGAGCGAAGGGCCATAAGGTACCATAAGGGCGCGCTGCGTCCTATAACAGCTACGGGTAAGCGGTGGGTAACCTTTATGTAACTGTATGTTTGTTCATTTGTATATGTACTAACATTCACTGTATGTTAACCTACAATGAATAAACAACCCTCTGCTTACATAATATTCTTAAGTTCCCCATAATGTTCATAAGTATATACAGGGTGCGGCAGCATAACTTCCTTTTTTCAAAACTTAATAAAACCAATTGTATGAAACCCAATTTTTTAATTTGTTTTTTATAATATAGGCACATTAAAGTTTGGTTTTACTAAGTTTTTGAAGATCAAATCAGGTAGGTGACATCCCCCATTCTCCATACACTGAATAAACCGATTTCTGGTGTTTGTCATGACTCTTGCCAGCATATCAGGCGTTATCTTGGCAATTTCTTCATATATGTTTTTTCTTTAAATCTTTAAGGGTCTCTAAACGGTTCACATAACGCGGGATTTAAAAAAATACCATAGAAAAAAATCACAAGGGAACGAATCGGGAGGGCGGGCCGGCCACTCCAAATCGCCCCTAATTGCGATGATAATTGAGGCTCTCTGGGAAGCGTTCTCTAAAAACAGCCACCCCGTGATAAAAATCCCGCTGCATCTCCTCTACGACATCAACCGACTAAATGGCGCGCAATTAAAAAAAAGAAGTTATGCTGCTGCACCCTGTATAAGTTTCATCGTATTGTAGCAAAGAACTCATTACTACATAAAGGCTATTTAAAATCCCGGTTTGATTAATTGTTTGTTAATACATAAGCATTAATTATATCTTCATATCGGGCCACGTCTAAGTATTTTACTGAAGGCGGTTGTTTATTTTCATATTTTACCCAATACCATTTTGGAATTTTCGTATCTGGAATATCGTGCGGCGCCTCCTACTATTCGGTTGATTCGGAATTCAATCGGTAAAACCGATTCACGTTCGTCCGAGAAACCTTTTGCGAATTCTGCAAGTACTGCATTCTTCGGGTGCCGGGAATAGAATAGAAATCCTGGCAAAGTCGCTGAATAATCGGAATTCGCTGAATATCGGGAGAGACCTATTTATCGAATCGCTTGTTTCTGAATACATTGAATAGATTTCCGTTCTTTTACATATTTAATTTAACTGTTGATTTAAACATCTCGTTGCTTTAATGAATTTTTCAATTTGGAAATTTTCCAATCTATAGTCATAGACGAGTTTTATTGTCTTCAAAATTCACCTCTGTTGCAGATTCATTGAAAATTTTTAATTTATTTGTAAACAGTACTTTACGACAAATTAAAATTACATAAGCATGTGTCGGACATCTTCAGTCCTTCATCATTTTAAATAATTATTGCATCCGTTTTTATTTTTTGTATTTCTAATATAGAGCGCTCAATATTCAAGATCTATTTTCCCCAAACAGTGTCAAATGCCGTTCTCTAGGCCATGGCAGGCGAAAAGCCAATACAATTCACTAGATCGGTCACACTTTGAGACGGAACCCAGCCTGCATTGCTCAGGGCACACTAGACTGGTCCCCAATAGAGAGAAAGAGGAAGCGAGGCAGACCTAGAGCCACCTGGAGAAGAGTCCTGCAATACGAGGTTAAAGCAGCAGGTCTCACTTGGGATGATATTAGGCATCAGGCATGCTATAGAGTCGGGTGAAGAAGGTTTCTTGAGGCCCTATGCACCACGGAGATGTGACAGGACAAAATGAAGAAGAATATACGAGTATAATATAAGCAATGGTAAAAACTTTAAAGGCTGTTTTTCTAGGAAATGGCTTGCCATTGATTTTCGTACTTTGACTGTCGAAGATTCTTAGGGTGTACTACAATGTCGTGCTTTCTCCCTGTTAGAATATTTTATTAATTTATATTCATCTCTAGCCGAATCCGTTTTATTTTATTTATTTAATTAATATCTTTATTTACATTTTCTTGGTAGAAGTTCATTTTAAATAATAAAAACAAAAAAAATATATAATTTTTTTTTTGTTTTCATAACTAACTAACCATCACGCCGTCTCTCCGAAGGGGTAGGCAGAAAGAATGGACTGCTACACCTTTCTTTCCTGACATATTTCTCTCGCTTCCTCAACATTCATACATCGTGTATGCACGCGCGTCGATTTCTCTGACTCCTCACATGGCCGACATTCAATATTTGATTTATTTGATCGTGCCACGTTTTCCTCGGTCTTCTTCTATTTCTGGTACCATTTACATCATTAACATATATTTTGTTTAACCATTCTTTTTTCATTCATTGTTTTCATTATTTTATTTATTTGTTTTATTATGTATTTTATTGCCTCATATCTTCACAAACGATTACTAGAGAAGCGCCGATAAATTAAAAGTTGTCCAAAGAGCTATGAAAAGATCAGTTTAGCGAACAGGGTGAGAAACATCTATATTTGGCCAGAACAGAAGTGTCGTATGATATCATGGGAAGAGTGGCAGTGCTTAAATTCCAAAGGGCGGGCATTGTCGTTCGTAGTTCTGATAATAAACGGACAAAACACCTCCTTTTCTGGTGTCATAGGACTTCGACCAGAAACCCAGAACGTCACCAAGTTCGATGGAGGTTTGATTTTAAAAAAACCGCCGGTATGACATGGCAAGGTGTTGTTTAAGATTGACGGTCATGAAAATAGATTGAGGAGGCCAACGTTCATAATTAAACGGTAACAGGCTAATAATGATGATAATGAATACTAATTAATCATTAAAAATACTAAAATACACAGCTGACTTCTGAAAATAGGTCAATTTTAGAAACTTTAATCGTAGAATGTTTATTTATGAATCTCTTTTTCAGTTGTTCTAAGAAAACTTCTACCCAACTTCAATGATATCTATATATTACAATACCAACTGGATTCAACGATGCCACAAAAGTCAAGGGTACGTATTTATGGACCCTCTAACAGACTCAAGAAAATTAGCATCTCTTCTCCCAACAGATGCATAAAGAACACAAAACGGCGTTCGTTTATCTGAAATCCTGGGAGCCAGCATAAATTTTGACTTCAAATGAGAGAGATATTTTAAAAGTTCCTACACTCACCGTAGATTTACTGTATATTTGGTGAAAGTTTTATCCCAAATGTTTATTTTCTAATCTTGACTACACGCTTTACTATAAAAGCTTGGAATCGATTTGTTCGCTTGAGAAACTTTTCCAGAAAATTCTACTTCAGCTTAAATTTGAGTAAAAAAAAATGGTACGAAGACCCTATGTGGACTACAATATTGTTTTTTAAAACATATTTGAGTTTTGAAGGATTAATTGTATCTCAATAGAGATGAAGATGTAATTTTTTCTTTGAAAACAGAATATGGTAGTCGAGGCGTTTACAGGCCTTATGACCTATCATTGATTGGGTTAAGCGATCACTTTTCACTCAATCTACACTAGCGCCATCTATTAAGATTATTTAATAATAATAATAATAATAATATGCTAACTTTTAAAGCGCCGTTTTTGTGATGTAATCACCTCAAGGGCGCATATATTTGTAAGCATTAAGCAGAAAATCTTTATTAATGCAATGTGAAAGGCTTACGCAATTATCACACCGCTAGACAACGCCTGGAGATCCAATCTCCAGGCGTCCAAAATAATTAATACAAATTGACCTAAAACATGTGAACTTATTTAACATAGTAGTATATAATATTAGGGTCCTTACATATGAAATTGGCGTTTTGTATGGGAGGAACATAAAGTTTTTTTTTTTTAATATAATATATTTATTTAATCAAAGTATGTACCATTGCTATCTATGCACTTTTGCCATCTCATAGGTAGTTCTTCGATCCCTTTACTAAAAAACCATTCGGACGGGAATCAATAAAATCTTTGAAGTCGGTTTGGACTGCCCCATCGGAGTTGAATGTTTTCTCTTGCAAGAAGTTACTTGGAACGGTGGAACTCGTACTCGTAAATAACGCGATATTTCAAGTTTTCCATTTTGTAAACTGAGTGACGCAAAGAAAAAAAACAATTGAGGAAAAAACAAATGAATTATAATTTTCGAAACACAAATACTTGAGTAAATAGCTGTATAAATTTGAATTTGGAATTCCTAACCAAAGAGAAGATATTTGAGATCAAAGTTGCCAGTACGGCAAAACGCCAATTTCATATGTAAGGACCTAATATATACAAGTTTCAAAAATTTGTCAGACGTGGTGGTCGTAAGAAGGGCGGAATGGGAAATGTTGTTAACATAAAGTGATCGCTTAACCCAACCAATGACAGGTCATAAGTCCTGTTAACGCCTCGACTTCCATATTCTGTTTCCAAAAAAAAAGTCATCTTCGTCTCTATTGAGATACAAAAATTATTCTTAAAAATGATTAACCCGCAATGGGTTAAATCCAGTATTTGTCTACAAGTATTTGTATGCATTCAAAAAAACAATATTTGAGTTTATTTACCAACAAGAAAAAACGTGCGCTTCCATTAATTGTAATAAAATTAATGTAAAAGTATGATAGATACAATAGAGTTTACGTACTGTTCTTGAAAAATTAAGAAATAATTCGTATTAAATAATTATAACATAGACAAAATAATTGATAAACAGTTTATTGATTTTTATGCGAATGACATATTTCGTCTTGCAAAAGCATTATCAAATCTTAAACAGACAGACAATCATTAGGTTTAATTACATAATATGGAGTTTCATATTTCAGTGTTCGAAAATCGGTAAATAGTGCAAATCTACTCACCTAAGTGAAAAGAAAATTATAGTAAAAAATTCTGTTTTCTAGAAGTACATTTGTTATACTTGATAAATTTACTTATAGAAATTCATTATTAATTACATGTATTTCTTAACAAAACGTGATTTTATCATATCAGAACCCCTACCCCTCAATGTGCTACATGTTCTTTTTTCAAAAAAATAGCATCTCATGTCACTGGCTCTCCTGAATGTCCCGCGAGACAAGCTGCAGAAAAGCGTGAGCTCTCGAAATTTTTTTTTTTTGCTGAAATCTATTAGTCCTGATGGAGAGACCTGCTTTAATGCCTATTATCAAAATGTCAGAGGCTTTAACACTAAAATCAGTACCTTGCAAAAAAATATACTACTTACTCAATATGACATAATATTCCTGACAGAAACATGGTTAAAAAGCAGCGTCTCTTCATCGGAATTGGGGTTATTTGGCTACAATATCTACCGTTGTGATAGAGCCAACGACTCTAGGGGAGGCGGTGTCATGATATGTGTAAAAAATATATACCCATCCCTCATGCTAGAGATGCACAATAAGGATTACGAACAAATAATTCTAAGTATCTCAGTCGGTTCGAAAAAACTCGTCGCCGGTTGTGTGTACATACCCCCATCTTCCTCATTAGCTGTTTATCAATCTTACACACAAGTTTTAGATAGAGCACTGCGTAAAAAACACGACTCCTCGGTCATATGCGGTGACTTTAATCTCCCCAATATATCTTGGTCAAATGACGACAAAGGTGCCACAATATTCGGTCATCAATCAACCCAAGCATCCCAAATATCTAATTTCTTTGCATATATGAATATGTTCCAATTGAATTTTATTCAAAATGCTTTTCGATCATATCTTGACCTAATCTTTAGTAATATGCCTTCAATTCAAGTTCACGAAGCTGACGAAACACTTGTACCAATTGATAAATATCATCCACCCCTTTTTTTCATCTTTCAAATATCAACAAAAACTGAAATTCTTATCCCGAAAAACACTACTTATAAAAATTATACAGACGGTAATTATTTCGAAATGAATGAATTCCTGGAACAAGTAGATTGGAATTCCCACTTCCAAACAGATGATATAAACGAAAGTCTTTCAAACTTAAACTCTGTCCTCACCCAAGCTATCGAAAATTTTATACCTACTAGAATCTTCTATCCACCTAAATTTCCAAAATGGTTTAGCCCAAAACTTAAAACATTAATAATTGAGAAAAAGAAAGTACATAAGTTGTACAAATCTACTGGTCGCTTAACTTATTATAAACAATTCTCTCATCTTCGATCGCAATGTAATATTGAATCCGTGTTATGTCACAACTCCTATATTGAGGAAACAGAAAGAGTATTAAACTCCAATCCTAAAAAGTTTTGGCACTTCGTTGCTGAAAAAAGAACCGATAACAATCTACCATCAAATATGTTTCTTGATGATATCATAGCATCCAATGGTCAAGATATATCTAACCTTCTTGCATCTCATTTCTCTTCTGTGTATTCCTCCAATTCAAACACCAATAACCTTGTACTAAACTATAATAAAACGGTAGACTTAAACCTCCTACAGATACAACCCTCAGATGTCCTTATCGCCTTAAAGTCACTAAAGGGAAAATCTTGCTCGGGACCGGACTGGGAATACGGAGTCGAGGCAGATCGAGAAAAACATGTCATTACCAAATTAATCAAATTTTAAAGGTTGGTCTTGTGAGAAGTCGAAAGAATCGCGTATGAAAGCGTACGTGTATGAGTCGTTGTATGAATGTGGATGAAGCTTGAGAATGAGGATATGAGATCTACTAGGATATCTTAAATTCCTACCTGCGGCTAGCTACACGAACAATTTTTGTTTGTTTTACTCTCACATACAAAATGTACTTTGTATGAATGATCGTAAATTTTCTTTTTGATTTCGTTCTAGATTATCTGTGAAGACTGCCCGTATTTTTGGGTGAAGAATCACCCTAATAAATGTCAGCCACGGGCTATAACATACGAAAAGGTCATAATTTTATAGATCTGACACTACGTTATTTACAAAGCTTTAACCGTATTTAAGAATTTTTTTAAAGTACCCTTTAACAGAATACAGAAGCTTAAAATCACTGAAGTATTAGTGAATTAGCTGAAAACTGTTATAATTTAACAACAATCACAAGATTAGAGATGGAGAAGTCATTTATATATTTAATACTTACTTTTCAGATTATCAAAAGCTGTGACTGCCACATCGAAGGTCCCGGTTTGATTCCCGGCGATGGTCGCGTGATTGTCACATTCTCTTTGGTCTGGTGTAGAATTTACGTGATAATAGAATTGCGATTGATTAGCTACCTGTCACATGTCATGAGGACCAATGTAATTAACTATATAAAGAAATAATTCCCCAACTAAAAAAAAACAATACTATACTCGTACTTGTTAATTTAACGTTGAATCAGATATAATGTTTTTTATGACAAAATTTCTATTATTTACACTTTATTTTAGAATCTTAATATTCTAAGTTTATGAAGCAGTTTTGATATAACATTCTTATTAACGTCGCTTTTAATGCAAAAAAAAATTGTTGAAATAAATTATTTAAACTAGTTCATTTATCACCGCAATAGACGCACTTATCGTTATTCAAACCTACTAAAATAATGTAAGGAGTTTACTTAAGCTCAAATTTGGGCTTATCCACAATGCATATTACGTTTTTAATAAGAAAATTTTGGCTCGACCTTATCTCGATCCGAATCTTCTGTGCTGAGGAGGTTGCTTTACAAAAACGGCTCTCCCTGTGAAATACATTCGCCAGATCTGTTATTAGCCCCAACCCCCGCCGGCGCCGACATCCCCTGCAGTTGGCAAACGGGTTGGCATTAAACGTGAATGGGGGCGAGTTGGCAGAAACTTTCTAGTGGCGTTGTCTCAAAGACACGTAACGGGTAGAGTCTCGGGCAATTTAAAGGCACAGGGTGGAGATTTTGCTTCCCCTAATTTATCGACCTCGAATTTACGAAATCTTCAAGTGGTTTTATCTACGATTGTTTTGAAATTTTCGTAATCCGCATTTTGAATATATTCAAATAATATAGAGACGATCTTTACGCAAATAAATAAATTTACCTTACCATTTGAAATTTATTCTGAAAAAATATGTGAAAATTAGTAAATAAGCTATGGTGAAAACCCTGTTTTATTGTATGAATATTGTAAATTTTTATAAATTAAAACAAACTTTTCAGGATTCAATATTAATTGTATCGAATCCTGAAAAATGGACATATGGGACTAAATAAAAATATTTTATATTTAATATAATATTCCAATTGCGGAGAAACTTTGAGATACTTGTGCTTCAAATTCACAACATAAATTTGAATTAGGAATACGCATATATTTTTTTTTAATTAAAATAAACTATCATAGTATGCAATGAATGATGGTATAGTAAAATACTATATGTTTCTTAAATAATACATGACTTTGCGGTACTTAAAATACAAAAAAACACTTTAAATTTTGTTATATTCACTTATAGCTTGCAAATAACAATTAATGTTTTTAAATTAATATTATAAACTTCTGTCGTTTTACGCACCCTATTTATTTCCAACAATTACAGCTTGTCTCTGTTCTAAGGGAAGCTTTCAATCTCGTACATTGTCTCATGACAATGCAATATGAATTTACCAGAAATTAGCTGTTCCTTACGAGCTTTCTGTCTTAACTAATTCTATATTATTTTTCCTGTAAAACATAGACAGGAATGTACAGAGAAATTACTCAAAAAATCTATTGAAAGCTTTGAATTTTCCCGCACAGTAAGAATAAATTTAACTTAATTTAACAACAAAAACAAACCATCACGCCGTTTCTCTGCGGGTGTAGGCAGAGAGAATGGACCGCCTCACTACTCTATCCTGACAAACCTCTCTATATTCCTCCACATTCATATAGCGAGTCATACACGCACGTCGATTCTTCCGGCTTCTGACATGACCAACCTTTATATTTGATTAATTTGGTCATGCCATGTTTTCCACGGTCTATCTCGACTCCGTACTCCATTTACATCGTTAACGTACACTTTTTTAACATTTGTTTCTTCACCCATGGGCTCCATATGTCCGAACCAACGGGTTCAATTTAATACGTTTGATTTTTTTTTTGTCATAGCAACATATTTTAGGAGGTGATATTATTAAAACCGAAATATATGTAGTATTTTAATATGTAGGTAGTTTCCGTAGGTAGATTCTTCTGAAAAATTAAATCATGTATATTGTATAGCATCATTACAAATACAACTCTCCATTTTAGCAAGCCGTAATCGATAAAATGTATATTCGAAATCAAATAATCGTTTTATCTAATTTTAAAACTTTTTAAAAAATATGGAATTTCATTGTTCTTAAAAAAAATTCGGAGACTAAAAAAATACATATTCATTTAATATACGAGTATTTCTTCACATATTTGCTGAAACTCTCATTATTTTATTCTCTTTGCTGTATTATGACTTGAGAAGTTTGTCACATTTATTAAAAATGTGGTTCTGACAGGACACGATTGTTTGCAGGAAAAAATGTACGAACAACGGCAGAGGAATTTATTATTTTTTTAGTGCCCGTATAATTGTAGCGTAGATTTAACATCAGATAACATGTTTTGAATACACTTGAGGTTAAATTCTACTTTTACTTTGTTTTCAGATTTTTTAAACATTTAAAAAATAAAAGTATTTTAAACATAATTCATTCAGTCTCGGCAATATGACCATTTTGAATCTATGTCAATGTTAACTGTATGGTCATAAGCGCTTTGGTCATATACTGTAATGTTTATTATTTAAAAAAAATAATAAAAAATTAAAAAAAATAATTGAAATTGAAATTAATGTATTCAAAATGTATGTAGTACTGAAGGCACAAACAGCATGAAATATAGTTTTAATTAATTCAAATCTCTAATGAGTAAAAATTAAATAGTAAATCATTGACTGTCTCTAATGAGTAAAAATTTAATCACTTAAAAAAATATTTCTAAAAAAAAAACATACACATTTATAAAAATTTTGTATTTAATAAAAAACCGGCATATATTCAGTGATGAAATTTAATATAAAGAAGAGAAAACACATATAAACTTACAAATGAGGTATTTTGTTGATATCTTAGAGTAAATTTAAACATAGTTATTAATATTTGATACAGAATACTTTTTGCGTATATTTTGATTATCAGTTATAATACTACTAAGAAAAAGTTCTGAATTAAAAATTACAAGATAAAAACGAAATTCACAAAACATGGATATTTTTTTTCTGCATTATATACATATAAATAATACAAATGTGTGGCAAAACTGTATAATACGATAGAGTGTCAATTGCAAGTATAAAAAGTGAATGCGGTGCGAATGAAAATGCTATGAACAAAATAATGAAAGGGTCGTTAAGATGGTTTGGACACACGGAAATAATGAGTGAAGACAGAATGGTGAAGAAGGTATATATTAGGTCCATACATATGAAATTGGCGTTTTGCCGTACTGGCAACTTTGATCTCAAATATCTTCTCTTTGGTTAGGAATTCCAAATTCAAATTTATACAGCTATTTACTCAAGTATTTGTGTTTCGAAAATTATAATTCATTTGTTTTTTCCTCAATTGTTTTTTTTCTTTGCGTCACTCAGTTTACAAAATGGAAAACTTGAAATATCGCGTTATTTACGAGTACGAGTTCCACCGTGGCACCAGTGCTGCAGAAACGGCTAGAAGGATTAATGATGTGTATGGCGACGGTGCCGCAAAAGAAAACACAGTGCGTTTTTGGTTCCAACGTTTTCGTTCTGGAAATTTCGACTTGCAGAACAAGCCCCGTGGACGGCCGGAAACCAAAGTTGATAATGAAGAATTGAAGGCTATTGTGGAAGCGGATCCATCGCAAACCACGTCCGAGTTAGCTGCAGGCTGCGGTGTTAGTGATAAAACTGTTTTAATCCACTTGAAGCAAATTGGGAAGGTGAAAAAGCTTGAAAGGTGGGTACCTCACGAATTGAGTGAAGCAAATCAACAAACGCGCGTTGACTGCTGCTTTGCATTACTCAATGACGGGATTTTGAATCGAATCATTATCTGTGATGAAAAGTGGATCCTGTATGATAATCGGAAGCGCTCATTGCAATGGCTGAACCCTGCCGAACCAGCCAAACCATTCCCCAAGCGAAAATTGACTCAAAAAAAGTTACTTGTGAGCGTTTGGTGGACTAGTGCTGGTGTCGTTCACTACAGCTTTCTTAAATCTGGCCAGACGATTACGGCAGATGTCTATTGTCAGCAACTGCAAACCGTGATGGAAAAGCTAGCTACTAAACGCTAGACCACACACTGCACAACAGACGGCTACCAAATTAGAAGAGCTTCAATTGGAATGTCTAAGACATCCACCGTACTCTCCGGACCTTGCCCCAACAGATTACTATTTTTTTCGAAATTTGGATAACTTCTTGCAAGGGAAAAAATTCGACTCCGATGGGGCAGTCCAAACCGACATCAAAGATTTTATTGATTCCCGTCCCAATGGTTTTTTTAGTAAAGGGATCGATGAACTACCTATGAGATGGCAAAAGTGCATAGATAGCAATGGTACATACTTTGATTAAATAAATATATATTTAAAAAAAATCAACTTTATGTTCCTCCCATACAAAACGCCAATTTCATATGTAAGGACCTAATATAAACGACGTGAACGGAGCTTGAAATAGAGGAAGACCGAGAAAAGCGTGGCACGATCAAATCAATCAAATATTAAATGTCGGCCACGTGCGTCGGAGAAATCGACGTGCGTGCATGACAATATGTATGAATGTAGAGGAATCGAGAGAAGTATGTCAGGACAGAACAGTGTGGCGTTCCATTCTTTCTGCCTACCCCTCCGGTAAGACGGCGTGATGGTTAGTAAGCTATAATAGTTTTTAATTAATAAGTTTTCTTCTTTTCAGGTATGCATTTTGATGTTATTGGGAATATGCTTATTGAGTTTTGCTGTTGGAAGGTAAGACATTTTATTTTATTTTATTTCATTGTTTTAAAGGAAAAAAAGTCATTTCATCTTATTTCCATCCATTTCTCACTTATTTTGGGACGGCTCTCCTAATTGAACATCTCCAGGTGCATCATTACAGTATTCGACCATCTCACTGTCGATTTGCAAAAAATCGTGTTTTTTTGCAAATTAGGTCCTCAAATGCATCCGGTACTTGCTTTCCCGCGTATAGTTGTAGGGTATTACGAACGATGTGGTATTTGCCCCCTCTGCAACATGCCCGTACAATCATAAACGAACCTCCCATGCCTTTTCCATCACATTGAAACTTCGAAGCTTTCTTTAATATACTCTCTCATTCAAACGATTCAGATCACTCCAGTTCATCCTCATATCTGCAATATCATCTACTATTCCTTTTGGCGTCTTTAAGCCCATCTTTCGAACCATAGAGCATAGTTTGTCTGCTCTGAAGTTGGTCTGCTCTGAAGTCAGCGGAACGCTGGGTTGTAATTTTAATTAAATATCACAATGTTCAATATTACTTTTACGTTAAATTAACTAAAAAAACTCAAATTTTGCCGTTCTCGAGTTGTACATATTTTTAAAGTATATTTATACAGTTAGTATATTTATCAATTAGAAACCAGATGTAAAAGTCATGTTATATATTTGTTTTTGGATTAGGATGGATAGACTCCAGACCTGTATGAAGCTTCTTCTCTAGCACGCAATCATAGAAAGGAAGGCTGATTATTTTTTGGGGTTATGATTCTTTGAATAGATTTTAGTAAGTTTAATGTTGTTGCGAGTGATCTAAACCACTCCCTGCACTCGAAAATGTCTTTGCACTCGATCAGATTTGCCCCGTCCATCATAAGTTTGGAATTGTATCTGTTGAATTCTTCGCGCTGATCAGCTCTGTCATGTCAAAGAAGTAGAGGCAGATATCCTGCCCGGTGCTGTGACCAGATTAAAGAGATAACTGGGGGAGACCTCTACTCGGCAATGCGGGCTGCGGAGAACAGAGAGGTTTGGAGGCGTTTTTTTAAGCCATGGGTAGCTCCTTGGATCACGATCCCCAGTAATGAGGTAACAAAGAAATTAGAAGAAGAAAGAAAATAGTAAAAAAAGATACTCGCTACATTCTTAAAAAAAAGATATTAGAATTCAAAAGTCAAGTCACCTTCCAATTTGTAACAAAACCTTTTTTGAATACAGTTAGAAATTTTAATTAATGTTTTTCATAGGCTCGATTGGATTAAATTTGAAATTTTATGCTGTACTAAATTAATGAAGTTTGATATAAACAGGCAACTGTCACGGAAATTGAAAGTTTTTGCAGGTAAAGTTTTCCTCAAAATTTTTATATTATATTTTTAAGGTCTGGTTACACGAAGAAGACTCTCTAAATTAAATTGGTTTTAAATGGGTCAGGGCTCATATTTTCGAAAAGAAATGAAACTGGTAGGAAAATCACACTTTTTGCTTTGGTTTATTAGATTGTTTTATTTTATTTTTGTTAAATTGTGTAAAGTAAATTAAAAGAATTCAAAATTGTTTATCACTGTCATAGATACCAATATTTTTTTTCTGAAACAATGAAAATCTCTCTATCTGAGGAACTTTAATTTATTTTGAGAAGAACATGTTTCACCTTTTGACAGCATTTTCAAATTTACTGTTGATAATTCCTTAGTAAGGAGAAACAATGTATAATATATCATTTCCATTCAATAAAATTATTAAGTATTTAATAAAATTTGAACAACATCACGCTATTCCCCCACATAGGTAGGAGAGAGAATGGACCGCCACACTACTCTATCCTGACACACCTCTCTAGCTTCCTCCACATTCATACAGCGAGCCATACACGCACGTCGATTCTTCCGGTTTCTGACATGACCAACCTTTAAAATATTATTAAACATTATTACAATATTAGAAAACTTTAAGTAGAACCTCTGTTTTTTAAGGGTTTTAAATAACTATTCATTTAATATATAGACAATTTGAATGATTTAAATAAAAAATAACTTATAATTTGTTCCTTGCGATCCCGCTGGAGCTTTGTAATGATTACAAAATATGTGTTTTTCAATCATCTGTACTTTTCTTCAATACATTATAAAAATATCTGTATTCAAATGAATAAAGATATTTTATACATAGAATATTATAGATGATGAAACATTTTTTAACAGTTCTAATTTTTTAATGTAAGCACATCAAACAAAATACTTCACTAGGGTTTTAATGTTAAATTTAATATGTAGCGAGTACACAAGTGCCTAATTAAATTTGAAGATTAAGAAATGGTAATGTAACATCTTACGTTATAAAACGTTTCATTAAGTTTTCAACAATATAAATAATTAGTTGTTTTGTTTTCCGTAATTAAATAAATATTACCAACTGAAATCCCGCCTTGAAACGTGTCTAACGAAAGATTTCTCGCTCGGTAAAAGTTTCAAGAAACCTAATGAAAAAGCATGTGTAACACAAAATTTGCTTCTCACCGAGCAATAGGAGTACAGAGAGAGCATTCACGACTTCACAAGTGTAATTTTTGAAGCTGTCTCCAAAAATTAAAAAAAAAAACGCTGTTAAGCACGCAACTTTTTTTTTAAACTTTTTGCAACTCAATTGCATTCTAGCAACCTATAATATAATCTCTAATTTAAAAATCGAATATAAGTTCCCTAATAAGATTGATAAAATTTACATCACTGTTATAATTTACAAAATTACAATAAATTTATAGGTGGTGCTAGATAGATGGCGCTAGATAGATGGCGCTAGATTGAAACTACCATGTAAAGGGTGGTGTTACAGATTAACATATATACAACTTCCAAAAATTTGTCAGACATGGTGGTCATGATAAAAGGTGGAATGGGGAATGTCGTATTACATAAAGCGTTCGCTTAACCCAACCAATGACAGGTCATAAGTCCTGTAAACACGTCGATCACCATATTCTGTTTCCAATTTGCATCTTCGTCTCTATTGAGATACAATTAATCCTTGAATTGATAACCCGCAATGGGTAAAATCCAGTATTCGTCTACAAGTATTTTTATACATTCAAAATGTTGTTAAAATAAAATATTCAAAATTTCATAATTATTATATATTTAGTGGGCTTCTACTTGTGTTTAACGTCAACCGGTTTCGGCAGCTCGCTGTCATCTTCTGGTCCGCAGTCTGGCAGCAAGCTGCCGAAACTGGTCGACAATAAACACAAGTGGAAGCCCACTAAAATAAAATAATAAAGAAATGTTGAATATATAATTTTTTTCATTATTTAAAATTAATTACTTCCAAGAAATTTAAATTAAAAATATGAACATTAGAAATAGCCCATTGTTTTGGCTGAAACACTGTGATAATTCAACATAATAAACTAATAAAATATAAAATTTAGTTTATATATCGCAATTTTTATTATTTGATTTTTCGCAACAGCTGTTTCGTCAACTTTTGTTGACCCCATCAAGTGTTACAATAATTTACCAACTAATAAAATAATTATTTATATCAAGATTTTTCGAACCTTTGTGTGTTTTTGTTCCCATAGAAAATAAATTATTCATTTATAAATAAATTATTGTAACAACTGATGATGTCAACAGAGGTTGACGAAACAGCTGTCGCGAAAAATACAAAAATAAAAATTGCGATACGTAAACAGAGTTTTATAATTTAACAGTTAATTTCATTTTAATATTTGTTAAATTATACGATGACCCTAATTTTTTTGGTTAGTTAAAAACATACAAGAAACAACACTTTTATTATAATAACCTTCATGTTCTTATTAAAAAATATATATATATTATTAAAAATAACTTCCCAAGTAGTAAAAGATGAAGTAGTTGAAGTGAGATTTCCATAAAATATTAGATTAATAAAATACTTTTTTTATCTTTTATCCGACATCACGTTTGCTCATAAATGCTACTTCCAGCATCATTAGACCACTTTGTAACACATCAACCTGATATTTAATTATGTTTTCCTTACAAAGTGTTACTACTTTACGAGTCTCATTAAAACTTGAATTGAGTTTCAGCACTTACTTGATATGCAAACGTATCATCTTTATAACGACCTTACAATGTTGGTATTTTCTTTTATAGCGTCGTAATTCTCGAATTTGAATCGCAATATGCCATATTCAGTGATTTTTCACATGTACTCTATTTTTTTTTAGTTTAATGCTACGATGATATCAGTTTTTTTTTCTAAAATGGTTTTCCAAATTATTGTCATTGTTTTAAATGTATCCATCATATTTAGATTCAGTTTAATTGAAGGAATAAGCGAAATATTCGAAAATCCAAAAAAAAAATGGTTAGGATTAATTTATTTGAAACATAATTTATTTATCCGTAAGATAAAACCTTCTTGGACTTGGACTTGGACTTGGATCTTCTGGCTTACAGAGGTTCAGCTCATATGGCTATTCTTCTTACGTCTGATGGGAACATTGTTGGAAGGTGATTTGGTGGGTTGTTAGTTAATCGGGGGCATGATTTGTGTGGCCCGGAGTGTTCCTCTGAAGGAGAATCGATTTTGGGCGCTTGTGGCGGCTGGAAGTGTTTGGGTCGTAATTAGAGAGGTCTTTTATTGTGGGGTTGGGATGTGAAGGGAGTCCTTTGTAAAAACGTTCGGCAAGTTTCAGAATGAATTCATCTATCATCGGGATTCCCGATTCTAGGTGCAGTTGTGTAATCCTGGTCCATGAAGGCGCACCAAGCGATAAACGGATAGCCTTATTTTGCAGGATTTGGAGTTTTTGTATGTGACTCGAAGCTGCATAGCCCCAGATTGGGGCTGCATAAGTGAAGATCGGCCTTATAACCGTTTTGTATATCAGGAGTTTATTGTCGATGCTTAGTTTACTGTTTCTAGCTAACATTGGGTAGAGGGCTGAGATTGCTTTTGACGCGGCTTTGACTTTATTTGTAATGTGTGGCCTCCATGTCAGCTTAGAATCCAAGGTAACCCCAAGGTATTTGATTGTTTTGGTCCAAGGAACGTCTTGGCCGAACATTTTTATGTTGGGAATGTTTGGAGGAATGTGTATTTTACTGAAAAGGGTCGCTGCGCTTTTACTCGGATTGATGGTAATGCGCCAGTTTCTGCACCACACCTCTAGCACATCGGCCTGTTTTTGCACCCTGCGGGTCGCGAGAAGCGGCCTTTTAGCACTGGAGATGATGCCCGTATCGTCAATATAAAACCTTCTATCAGTTACTAAAAATACGTAAATAATGCTTGTGTAAAAATTTGGTACTGATCGGTTAAGCCGATTCCAAAAAATATTGCTCCATCGCCGTCGCACTAAGGGGTATTTCTGCTTATTAGGCGGCCATAATTATATTCTTTGTATATTTATTCGAAATCATTTATATCTTTAAATTGACGGTAGATTTAACCTTGGTAAACATATTTTATACAAAAATACAATTTAATAGAAGAGTAATTTAATCAAATAAATCAAATATTGAATGTCGGCCACGTGAGGAGTCAGAGAAATCGACGCGCGTGCATGACATGATGTATGAATGTTGAGAAAGCGAGAGAAATATGTCAGGAAAGAAAGTGTGGCAGTCCATTCTTTCTGCCTACCCCTTCGGGGAGACGGCGTTATGGTTAGTTAGTTAGTTATTGTGAGAACATACCTTATAGGTACATTTCGTACAAGTCATAAAAAATCTCCGGACTCATTACGATGACGAATTCCATCCTTCTTCACCCGAACTCCATTCAGTTGTGTCATGACCAAACTCATCCACAGCCAACTCCTCGTCAGAGGAACTATCATTTTTCGTGTGGGGCTCGGCAGAAATAAACATTTCCATTGCTTCATTACTATGCGGCATAGATTTTTTTGTTTTGGTCTTATGCTAGATATTATATAAATGGATCGGAGCTAAGCAATAATCTATTTATGATGTCTAAATTGCATTCCTATCTTGAGAATTTTCTCGCAAAATTTAGCCGATACTTACGGAAATGCTTGTTCCGCGCCTCGGCTGCTTCTTCCGATAATAATCCAACAGGCAAAAGTGCATGTTCCAAGACAGTTGCTCCATGAATCAGTATTTTATGCATGGTAGGAGTCATAGGATTCCAGGCATATAAGTCTACATACATTTTTGCAGTTTCAAATCCGTATTCTGCGAATTTTTTCAAGTCGACACTCGATATTATTTCCAATATCACTTTAAAACTTTTTATTGCTATTTATTACTACTTCATACTGTCGCCTTGAAAGGTCGGCTTCCACAAACATTGAAAGGGCAGCTGTTGGATCTAACTGTGATTGTTTTTCAGTGTTTTGATGTATTATATGCTTTCTGATATGCCTGAGCTGTGTGAGGAGAATTAGAAATGTTTTTTAGGATATTAGACGCAATCCTTTCTCCAGATTTTTGAAACGATGTTTGAGTAGCATGTATTAAGACTTATTTTTCTATAGTACTGCGTACTTCTTGTGTTTTTCTTCGTTTGATCCTCACACTTGAGTCTTCAAATGACTTAATGGGTCGACCAGAAGAATTCCGTTTAGCCCTCGGTATTTCAAATGTTCCTTGTAGCCACGTTTCATTCTTTTGAAGAAAAAAATTTACATTTTTATACTCTTTTGTCCACTTTTTCTTAAATTGTGATGTCAATTGTGAAATTTTATGCTTAACTTCTTTCATTTGCTCGTCTGAAAATTCATCTTGTGATAAAATATATCTCTTAAGATATATCAGCTTTTCGTCAAAACTTGGCAAGTCTTGTTGTTGAATTTTATCAAAAAGTACTCTACGCTTAACTGTTTGGGTTACTGAGTAACCTTCAATTTCTGAAATATAATATAAACTCATTAAAAAGAAAAATAAATTAATCTTGATATAAGGGGGTTTTGCACTCGTATGATTCATTGACCCTAAAAACATTGAATTCGAGGGAATTCACAGCCAATTTTGATGCGTTTATTAAGTACAAACCCTCTATTTTTAGTTACAATAAAAAATAAAAAAAACTTTGCCAAAACACGTGAAAATACAACAAAAACCATTTTGAATTTAAAAAACAATAAATTATCTACAAAAAAATTGATCATAACTTTCATCTTACTAAAATATATTAATTTATCAATATATTTTAATATAACCTATCAGTATATTTGTATGATAACCTGTAATAGCAGAATCCATCTCAAAATTTTCGTAAACGAACACCAAATTAAAAATATTCACTTTTTAAATAAATGATTTTTCAAGAATGCACTAAAACGATACGGACAGTTAGAACGACAGTCGAATACAAACTGACATCCTTCAGTCCACACTTTGTATTAGATGGCGGAAAGGGTTGCTCGTTATTTGGTGTCTATTCAAGATTCCCAGAAACTGTCTATTTCTTATCGGGGACAAATTCTACGAATTCGATTTATGGCCGGCTAATTACAGGAAATACCCCTTAGTGCGTCGGTGAGTTTACGACATACTCGAAGTTACTCGCATATTTGTTATTTACTCGCATATTACTTGCATATTTGTTGGATTGACATGAAATTTTCTGTGCATATACTCGTACGTAAATACTTAAAGAAAATAAATCCCCCCTTAAATAATACCTTAAATGACATTTAAATATGTAACAATCGAGTAATTAAGTATATTTTAATTTCTAATCTGCATACGAGAATTCGAAGAAGAAATAGTACGTTCCAGTCATGCGAATTAACGTTCTTGATGTTCCTCTAGGACGAGCGCGTTTAAGTTAGTTAGCAGGTATATAATTCCATGATTGTATGAAAATGCGTAACAAAAGACGTTCTTTCGGGAAAATTGGAACGACCCATATGAAAGTACTTACCTACCTCAAGTGCAATAAATCTGCGGGGTGGTTGGCAGCTTTTGTAAGTAGTTTTTGGGGTCCCATAGTTGGGGTGGCCCATTCTATCTAAACCCAAATACTAAAACTCTAAAGTTGAGGGTAGTTTCCAGTACGACTCTCGGTTCCCGTAAAAGTTAAAAACTTTCGAATATCTACCGCGTACACCTGTTTAATATTTAATTCGACTTTGGCTTGTTTTTTTATGTACGTTCTTTGGGTATTTTTTGGGAAGGCAATAAAAATGTATATTTTCAACATTGTTTGAATAATACTGGGGTTGGAGCCCCTGGAATATTAAATTGGAAATTGTTAGATGAAATTACGAGAGGAGACTTTAACGGCATGCCATAGCAAGAATCAAAATAACAATATTTTCATGACCTACAAATTATTACTGGCGTATATAAACAGGCATGTAAATTTTTGCATCAAAATATCTTCAATAATTACAACATAAACAACGTTGATATGGAAGAAATTATCTGAAATATGTGAATGTGTATATAATCTCCAGAACCAAAAATCGCGGATAGATATTTTTTGGTTATTATTACTTACATTCTTTTTCTTTTTATTTTTTATATTATATAATAACAAAAACAAATACACATATTCAATTTGGATATTACCTCTCGTTTGATGGTTGGAGTTTTTGTTTTGAAAAGACTCCATTGTAAACTACATTATCAAACTCGATTGTTCAAATGATTTTACGTAGAAAAATAAAAATATTGGTTAGTTTTTATTTTGTCATGGCTATTAGGTTAAGTTTTACAAAGGAGGCAAAGCGAATTCGTAAGCAATATTCATATAATATTTTATGTAAATAAAATATAGTATTATGTCAAGCCAATAAAACAATCGGGTTTGATATTATAATTAATAATGAATATTACCTATTATTCTTTGCACAAAAATACATGAGTTGAAAAATAATATTATATCACAAATAGTTAAGAATAAATCTAAATAAATAAAGTAGAAACGATATGATATTGATTCCTAAAGTATAAATCGATGTATGATTAAGTGTATAGAATTCCAAAATGATGTTATTAAAATAAACAAAAGTTGTTTAAAAATACTAAAAATTCTATAAGTGATATGAAATATTCACGACACGTGTTTCGTCTTATGAAGACATCTTCGAGTGTCCTCGAATGTCACTCGAATATGTCCTCATAAGACGAAACACGTGTCGTGAATATTTCATATCACTTATAGAATTTTTAGTATTTTTAAACAACTTTTGTTTATTTTAATAACATGATTCCTAAAATATACAGAGAGTTTTGTTTATTTACGAATATTTTTTCATTTATTCTTATTTAAATGATCCTTTGATCTTTCTTTAAATTTCTTTAAATATTCTGATGATATTATAATTAATAATGAATATTACCTATTATCCTTTGCACAAAAATACATGAGTTAAAAAATAATATTATGTCACAAACAGTTAAGAAAAAATCTAAATAAATAAAGTAGAAACGATATGATACTGATTCCTAAAGTATACGGACAGTTTTGTTTATTTACGAATATTTTTTCTTTTATTTTTATTTAAATGATCCTTTCATCTTTCTTTAAATTTCTTTAAATGTTCTGATACATTTTGTAAGTCATTCTCTTTGAATATCTGTATTTGATACTTCATCATCTAACATTTGAACATCTAGAAGTTCTGAATTTATTTCACTTATTCTACTTTCATCTTTCATCTAAGGTTCCAAACATACATATTTAGTATCTTAAAATCATACAATCACCGGTTCACATTGTTTAATACGGCCGATTAAACGGACGCCATGTCTGAAATTTTAATAAGATGTTATAAAAATGTAAATGATTGCCACTTTTAGCCTCTCGCTGCAAAGAGGGTTGAAAAGAACAAAATATTCCCCCACTCTCCACCCCTGCCTGAGCGATAAAAACTTTCCTTCATATTCTTTGCATAATTTTCCACCACCGTTATCATTGGATAAAAAATATCAATTTTAATTTTTGTGAAAGCTTTCTTAAAACGTTTCGGGGAATAATTATTTTCTCGAAGAATACCTCAATATTTCTTTGAAAAGTAATCTGGTTTAAAGAGCTCTTTATTGTGGCTACTGATTGGCAGAACGAAGATAATTTGATTGCCTTCAATTCTAAAAGAGAAAAATAATTAAAGACATATTTTTTTTGAAAAAAAAATATTAATCGTTATAAATCAAAGTTTATTACACTTATCAAAATTTCACCAATTAGCACGCAACTAAGTGCAAGAGACACATTTTTCTGTGTTTACAAACATATCTAGACTATTTTACAATATATTCACATATTTGGTCATATGTGTCTTATATGCTCGTAAAAATATCATCAAATTAAAAAATGTTGTTCTGTTATTTAGTTAATTAAATGATTAAATGTTATTGTTACATGAAAGTTTTAATTTTATGTTTTAGAACTGATGAAATAATTCAATGAAAATAAACATGTGATAGCAGTCAGTTATTCTATTAAGATAAAACTTCGTTTACATATTGAGAGGATTTGTGGCACAGCACTGAGGATGTTGGACTTCATCGTCCGGACCCGAAGAATTTTCAGGAATCCTCATGTGCTAAGAGTCCTATACAACACATTGGTTCGGAGCAGACTCGAATGTGGTTCTGTGATATGGAGTCCTCACGAGGCGAGATATTCCGTTATGCTGGAGAGGGTTCAGAAAAAAATTCTGAGGTATCCCTACATGAGGGAGTATAGTAGCTATCCGTGGCTCTATCCCACGGCATTTCTTTTGAGAATGCTTGAGGTCAACTCTCTGCAGCTTCGAAGAGATGGGCATCTCATAACCCATTTCTTTAGATTACTCAGGGGATATTTTGAGAACTCGGCCGTGCTGGAGATGTTCGGCTTTTTGTCCCTGATATTTTTGTCCCTCCGACAGCGACAGCATAGATTGTTTTACCTAACGGCCGCTAGATCGAACCTGCCTCTGGTGACACCGGTGGGAAGAACAATCAATCTGCTGAACGCGGTCTCCTCGGATATCGACGTCTTTCATATTAGTGAAAGTACGTTCAGAAGGCAAATACTCTAATTCTGGAGAGTATCCTGTCTTTCTGGTAGTATACGAGTATTATACACAATATATTATTTTACCTGTTCTCAAAAGATGCCTGAAATTAATTTTGTAATGTCTATTGATGAAATAAATTGATTTGATTTGATTTGAAAACTATTTAAATATATTTAAATTGTTGATTAAATATTAAAAATGTTTTAACATTTGAAAGACATAGTCATTTATAATGTTTTTTTTATTTAAAAATGAAAGATAAACAATATTCGACACATGTCTGCGATTTTTTTTAGTAAATTTTGTGAAAATAAAATGTTTTTTTAAAAAAATATTTTTAGATCCACAACATGGCTTATCACGGCTTATCCGACAGATTTTAAAAATATATATGAAGTTTAATTTAAAACGATCTATGAAAAAATATAACATATTTTTTTACACATATGGTTTACTTAAGATCTTAAGGTTATCTCCAGTTGTTAAACCAGTTAGATTTAAAATAAACTGAGATTACATACTCGTATGTAATACAAATGTTTCTTCATTAAACTATTTTGTTTTGCTGCAGTAATATGAATTCGTTCATTGGTTTATCTTTCACTCACTGATTTTATCTCTCAAGACGTAAGGTTTGATGTGGGTTTGGCTAATTTATGTTGTATATCAAAATTAATCTTCAGGCACATTACATTAATGACTCCGATGACGCAACACGAAGGAAAGTGATGTGGATCTTGCTCTGTTCACATCCATCATAGAAAATTAGGAATTGCTTATGAGCCGTATATCCATGAGTTAATAAGGAGATTGAGACAAACAAAAAAGCTTTTAGGGATACCGTTAATTGAGAGAGGAAGGACCTCTCGGGATCTATTTCCATTTTCACTTTCTTTCAGCAAGTTTTCTTAGCAAACAGCGAGGTAATTTGAACTCCTCTTTGGGTGTCTTTCGCTTTTCAGGCCGACTTCTTGTCTCTCAATCTTTTGAAAGGGAAATAAGAAATACTTATCAAGAAACGTCCCAGCAGAATGACCTTATTTTGTAGCAATTTTTTTAACACGTAAAGAGATACTGTTTTTTTTTTCTATTTGTGTGACCGTCAATGAAATTTCGTATAATGTTATAGAATATCACTAGCGTGTTTCTACTATACAAAAAAAACTTTTTCATGCAAAATTATATTTACCGTGCGAGATTGAATTTATATGTCAATTGCTAGTGTAATACACTTTATAATAATTAGGGGAAAGTTGAGGGACGCCGAGGGCCCGGTAGGAGACATGTCTTGGCTGCGAAACGTGAGGGAGTGGACCGGCATCCAAAGTGTGGAGGAGCTGTTCCGAGTGGTGCAGGACAGGGACAGGCTCGCCTAGGTGATCGCCAACGTCGGAGGGACGCGACAGGGCACTTGAAGAAGAAGAAAATGCATACCATCTTAATTTTGCTATAATGATGTTACTCATTACACTTTCATTCGCACTGCATTCATTTTTTACATTTGCATTTGACATTCTGTCGTATACAGATTAACGACACAATTGTCTAAGAGTTCTTATTTCATAGATTAAAGAATACTTCATAATTGTATGAATATATGAATAACTCAAAACTCCTAGAGCCATTCGACCACGATGATATCCTAATTTTGGTTGCTCGAATTAAATTTTACTTGCAAAATACATTTCAATAATGTTGTGTTGATCAATATAACACATCTGAAACGCTAAATCTATATACGCAACAAAGGGATAAAGATAAGTAAACACGCTTTTCCGATATTTATTGGCCATTAGTATGAAATTGTACACAAAGAGTCATTAACCACAATTTCGCCTATTTGAGCTCTCCAAAACACTATTGGAAGAAAACTTTCATTGTCGAAATCAATAACTCGATCCTCTACCCTTGTAATAAACGCATGAATATTACAGTCGATGTTTGTTAACCGCGGAAATTGGAAATAAACAAACCCTCCACATGATCTAATTTCACGAAACTAACCAATAAGTTTCCTTACTCATCCGGATACACGCGAAGTTAGGAGTTCCTGTTTATATTTATACATCTAGAGTACTAGCAATATAACATTAGAGAAAGCAATTAAAAATTAAACTTATAGGTATAAAATAATAAAACACTTCGTATTTAACCACGGTTTGGTAATTATAATTTATGCAAACTAGTTTCGTTTGGACGCAAGCTTCACCAGGGCAGTATATTAAATGAAAAAAAAAACGCCAATTAAAAATTGGTGATAAATAAATAAAATGATTTTTATTTTTCCTTGAAAAATTATGTAAAAATTCATATTGAATAATTTATATGACGGAAAAATATTCTAAAAGTTTTATTATAACTTATGAGAATTACATGTTTCGATTTTCTAAGTCGTTTTTTTGTACACCAGTTCGTTTTAAACCCAATGACTTAAATTTTTTTTTTAGCTTTTATATAGATTCTCATGACATGTGATAGGTACCCAATCTATCGCCTTTTAATTGTCAAGTGAATTCTATACTTGACCAAGGACAATGTGACAATCTCACTACCATCGACGGTAATTGAACACAGGACCCTTAGGTATGGTAGTGAGAGCTCTGCCACGATGGTCGTCAATGTAGCGAAAATCAAAAGCGTTGTTGTTTTTATACGCGAGTTAAGAGACTATAATACAATAGTTAAGGTGATTGATGCAGCTTAATACATTGTTGACAATAATTAATAGATAAACCCCAGAATACTGGAAAGTATTACCAGTAACTACTTTTTATGACAATTTATTAACAAAATGCTTACATAGGTACTGAATACTTAAGGACGTTATATAAATCTGAAAGGTATGCAAGTGTTAAAAATATTGTAAAAATAAGAGAAAAAATCTTTGAACAATTATCTACAAATAATATGTTGATGATTTTACACATTTCAAAATAAAAAATGATTCTAAGTTTATTATAATATAATATATTCATCATCAGCCATCTGCCATCCACTGCTGAATGTAGGCCTCTCCCAAAGCCCGCCACCGCCCCCTGTTCATTGCCGCTCCCATCCATCTATGTCCAGCAAGCCTCTTCAGATCGTCGGTCCATCGGGCAGGGGGTCGTCTAACTCTGCGGAATCCTGAACCCGTCTCCCCCATCGGCCGTCGGTTCTCCGACAGATATGTCCAGCCCATCGCCACTTCCGCAGAGCCACCTCAGTCACCTTGGTTTGTTGACGAATGAATTCGTTTCTTCATCTGTCCCTCAAGGTTATTCCAAGCATGGCTCTTTCCATGGCGCTGGGCGACCTTGAGTTGACTCAATCTGTATTTTTCTTGTCTGTATCTGTTATATGAAAAAATGCAATGCATTGAATAAAGAATTTGGAGAGTCTTATTCCATATTGGAACTATAATTAATGAAGAAGTGAGGATGAGTATATTATGTTTAATTATTTATTGATTAGTGTTATTTTAGGGTTTTAAGTGTGTTTGTTAATTTCTAACTGTTATAGTAGGTTTAGGCTGTAGATTTTATGTTTTTTATAAATTTCTCTTGACAGCTAGAAGATTTACTTCAATACATAAGATGACTTTGAGCCTTCTTCTTCTTCTTCCTCTAAGTTTAGGTCGTATGACTTGTTTATGACGGTGGGTTGTCCTAGGATGATGATGCCCAGCCATCTGTCCATCTTTTTGACGGCCTTACTCCTAATCTCTTGCTGCTTGGGTTATCATCTTTGTCATCCTCCTCCCAAACAGAACAGGCAGAGAAATAAAAGAGCGCGGGAAAAAGAGCGTCAACGATCACCGAAGATCGGGGGAAAAGGCGATCCAAGGCGTCCTATCGACGCTCCGGCCTATTTCATCGCCGTGTACCTGACCTACCTTCCGGATCCTCGCCGAGTCCTCTCGTGCATCAGCGGCTCCAGGGTCCTCGGGAGAATAGCTCACCAGAAGGGAGGTCCAGCGATGCCGTCAGTCGGGGAAGGTAGACAAGCCGGAATGCGCAAATAAAAGCGTGGTTTGTCAATTTTAACATATAAAAATTTATTAAAATAAAAGACTTACCCTAAATATAATTATCCTTATGGTGGCCACCTAATTATAAACTAATTAGCCTAAAGAACGCTTAAAACTAACTATATCTAAACAGCGACACGGTGTTTCGCCGAGCGCGGCTCCAGCCGAGAGGGCGAGCGAAGGGCGGGAAGAACCATGTTCGGCAGCAGGATGTGGGGTGAACCAGCCACGGCTCTCTCGTTCTCTGACGGGGCGGCGGCTGGGTCATGGCGAGGAGGAAGACCACGGCTCTCTCTCGTTCTCTGACGGGGGCGGCGGTCTATCCTCTCTCCGCGGAATGGAAGGCGGCTGAGGGCGGCGACATCATTAGCGGACCGGCCCGGCTCTTGGCTTCTCGTGGCGGGCGGCGACCGGTCCTTCATCTTGGCGGAGACGCGTGTGACGCACAATATTTCGTGCGCGCCCATTTTGGCGCGCTTTCGGCTTGGCGCGAAAGAGTCTTTAATGTTCACATTTTTAACAGTTTACACTTTATTGTTCACCCAATTGCTTCTTAAGCCCTCCCCGCGGAATATACATCGCGAGGAGGCAATTCACTTAACTTTTTCACAGTTCTTGAGTCATTGTTATTTTAATAGATTTACACAATCGCGACGTGTCCGTCCGACTGTAACTTCCATACTATCTGTCCGACTGTCACTTCCATACTATGTGGCGATTCCGTTCATTTCGGAACTTGCATTGCGGGGAGATGTTTGAGGGGAAGGTCTCCGAGGGGTAGGAAGGCTTTTGTTCCTTCGAAGCAAGGAGCCTGTAGCCTTCTAGGAATTCCTACCTAGATAAGCCGGCGTGAAGCATTTTAGGTCTTTTGAAATACTTTTACGAAGATTATATGCAACGCAAGCTCGTTTGAAAATATTATTTTGAAATGGTATAATTTTTGTCACAGAATAATTTCATAACAATCGACCCTGCCTTTTTTGACAAAAATTACACCTGGGATCGCTCTTTGGGGTGGAATAGGTTCGAATACTCTCTTGGAGTTAAAAACCGGAGGGCTGTAATCATATGGTTTGATAAGGACCGGTGGTCTCCTTATCTGGATCTCATCGGATCGTACGTTTTTTGTGTAGTTGTTTGATACGAGTTGTCCGCTTGAGGTAGGCCAATCATTATTTGTAATCTCACATGGAGGTCCTAACTGGTAGGTACGAAGGCCATGTGAGGGAGGTTCAGTTACACGGTGCGCTAATATTCTTCGTTACGTGGCCAGGTGGGATGTCACCTGTATCTCACGTACGGCGGGAGTTAGCGCGATCAAGACGTGAGGTAGAAGTCTCTCTGCCGAAATTTGCAGAGAACACCTATCCGTTTCGCAACGGATCCCGTATCAAGTAAGTTATTATTCTGTATGTATAGTTCAACTCCAAAGCCAGAGGATAACTTCAAGCCTTACCCGCTGAGAGTCGAACACCATTAGGATGTCCTTTAGACCGCCTACAGTTCGACTTTGTTCATCAGCGGGTCGGGGGCACGTTTTTCAATTTCGGCTACTCGTTACTCCGGATCTTTGCCGGGATATTAGAAGTTCCGTCCACTGAAGCCGGTTTGGAGTGAAAGATGCTGCCATAGCAAATCCCCAGCGGTGGACGGTGTCTAATTTATATTATTGGGGCTGTGCCTCTCAAATTGTATTTTTATATGGCGGCTGGCAGATCGTTGCTGCCTAGCGGCGATTCAATTTTTCGTCGATAATATTGCATCACCGGTACTGCCTCAGTTAATTTAAAAACGTATTAATTTTGCGTAACCTACTTGAGGTTACGTCGTCTTCTCGCCGCAGTTAGCCTACATAACCACGACGAGGTGTTCTTAAGATTTTCTTTTTTTTTTAATGTTGGGCGCCACTGGGTTTTGATGAACCTCTCCCAGAAGAGGTAATTGTTTGGCGTTACGGTACCTGTCGACTTAATGGGAAAGAAAACAGGCACACAATAACAAACAAAATTTCAAAAACAATACATGAAAATTTTAAATCTATACGAGCGACACTTCTAAAACTACGATTGACAAACCAGCCCTATTCATTTACGCATTTCGGGATAATTTACAACTAGCTCAGGGTCGTGGATCGGGGAATCGGACACAATCCGATACCCTACTGAAAAAATATTTTTAAACAATAAGCCCCATATGTTGGGCAGCCAATTGTCATCCTCCTCCCAAACAGAACAGGCAGAGAAATAAAAGCGCGGGAAAAAGAGCGTCAACGATCACCGAAGATCGGGGGAAAAGGCGATCCAAGGTGTCCTATCGACGCTCCGGCCTATTTCATCGCCGTGTACCTGACCTACCTTCCGGATCCTCGCCGAGTCCTCTCGCGCATCAGCGGCTCCAGGGTCCTCGGGAGAATAGCTCACCAGAAGGGAGGTCCAGCGATGCCGTCAGTCGGGGAAGGTAGACAAGCCGGAATGCGCAAATAAAAGCGTGGTTTGTCAATTTTAAACATATAAAAATTTATTTAAAAATAAAAGACTTACCCTAAATATAATTATCCTTATGGTGGCCACCTAATTATAAACTAATTAGCCTAAACAACGCTTAAAACTAACTATAACTAAAATACGCGACACGGGTGTTTCGCCGAGCGCGGCTCCAGCTGAGAGGGCGAGCCTGCGCGAAGGGCGGGAAGAACCATGTTCGGCAGCAGGATGTGGGGTGAACCAGCCACGGCTCTCTCGTTCTCTGACGGGGCGGCGGCTGGGTCATGGCGAGGAGGAAGACCACGGCTCTCTCTCGTTCTCTGACGGGGGCGGCGGTCTATCCTCTCTCCGCGGAATGGAAGGCGGCTGAGGGCGGCGACATCATAAGCGGACCGGCCCGGCTCTTGGCTTCTCGTGGCGGGCGGCGACCGGTCCTTCATCTTGGCGGAGACGCGTGT
Organism: Lepidostoma basale; assembly: GCA_022606425.2. NCBI lineage: Eukaryota > Metazoa > Arthropoda > Insecta > Trichoptera > Lepidostomatidae > Lepidostoma > Lepidostoma basale. Next base: position 58,694 of record JAHDVF020000566.1, on the reverse strand, counting down.
GACGCACAATATTTCGTGCGCGCCCATTTTGGCGCGCTTTCGGCTTGGCGCGAAAGAGTCTTTAATGTTCACATTTTTAACAGTTTACACTTTATTTTTTTTCTTAAGCCCTCCCCGCGGAATATACATCGCGAGGAGGCAATTCACTTAACTTTTTCACAGTTCTTAAGTCATTGTTATTTTAATAGATTTACACAATCGCGACGTGTCCGTCCGACTGTAACTTCCATACTATCTGTCCGACTGTCACTTTCATACTATGTGGCGATTCCGTTCATTTCGGAACTTGCATTGCGGGGGTGTTTGAGGGGAAGGTCTCCGAGGGGTAGGAAGGCTTTTGTTCCTTCGAAGCAAGGAGCCTGTAGCCTTCTAGGAATTCCTACCTAGATAAGCCGGCGTGAAGCATTTTGGGTCTTTTGAAATACTTTTACGAAGATTATATGCAACGCAAGCTCGTTTGAAAATATTATTTTGAAATGGTATAATTTTTGTCACAGAATAATTTCATAACATCTTTAACAATTTTTGTAATTCTTGTATTCTCTATGCGATCCACGTGGCCTCTCCAAAAGCGCCAACTGCTTTTTCCCTATCTTACTATGTCTTCAACACCACAGACAGACCTTATCATTTCATTTCTGATCCAATCTCTGAGGGTTTTGTCTGCGATGGAGCGTAGGGTTTCGCATTTCTGCTACTCTAAGAAGGCTGCTCTCGGTCTTCTATTATTCTTGAGTGGAATATTTATTTTGTTGATGTCTTTCTTCAACACACTCCTGGATAAATAATTTATGTTAATTGCTCCAATTTTTCGCCGTTCGCACTTATGTCAAAACCCGTCATACACTATTCCTTTTCAATAACTATTACTTAAAACTTAGACACGTTTATCACAAGGTCGCTCTTATTACAAGCTTCATACATTCTTTAAGTCTTGCAGATTGTCCATTCTGTCAGCGATTAAGTCAGCGTATATACTTTCTTAGCCGTTATCTTAATGGAAATTGATATATTAACGAACTATAACCAATTCTACTATATTCAATTTAAAAAATATTATTGTTTAACTGATTTACAAAATTGTATCTTTATTCTTCGTTATTTATACGCCATTGTTATTAATCTCCATTAATCCAATACAAATCGCCTCTCAACCATTTTGCTTGTAATAAAAGAGATAAAGCTTTAATAAACGGTTCCATTTCGTTAACTCAATTACATTGTAGTTATTTTATTCGTTAACTGAGGATCGTTAAGATTATTACCGGAATGGGGCACAACCGGAAACTTCGAGTTGCTTTGTAAAGATGAACATTCTGTAAGTGGCTAGCGACCCATCCCGTATTTTAAATAATTAATTTACGAAGTATTACGAATACTTAAAATATTAAACATCCACTTTGCGAATAAAGTTAATGAACTTCTAAAGCTGTTGAAAAATTGTATTTTCCTACCAGAGTCGGAACGTAACTTTTATGTGGTATACAAAAATAAAAATAAAATTAAAACAAGAAATAGAGGAAGACCGAGGAAAATTTGACATGATCAAATAAATCAAATATAGAATGTCGTCCAAGTGAGGAGTCGAAGAAATCAACGTTACTGCATGGCACGATGTTTGAATGTTGAGGAATCGAGAGAAATTCGGACCTTGTTATCATTGAACTTTGCTGAGAGTCCTCCTTGCAATAGTTTGCGACACTTTCATCCCAGACGTTCGAAGAAGGCTTTTGGTTATATTTTTGTATTTCATAATTATCATGATCAAATCAATTAAAACGGCCACGCGAGTCAGATAAATCGACGTGCATGTATGATACGATGTTGAGGGAGTGAGAAAACTATTTCAGGAAAGAAAAGTGTGGCAGTCCATTCATTCTGCCTACCCCTTCGGGGAGACGGCGTATTGGTTAGTAATAAGTTAGCTTTGTACAAAAATAATCATTTTTCACTATTTAAATATTTGAAACATTCAGCAATATACAACATTATTATACAATATAAAAAATAAATACTTTGATAAGATACCCATTCTCACACTATTCATGAAATAATGCATATTAAACAATTTTATTATTGGAATGGATAAAGTAATAACTGTTAAATGGTAGAAGCTGAACAAAATTGAGACTTTTTGTGGCTTGACCAAATGCATCAAATATTATACTATCAGATTCCCAAGTTGGAGTCTGGACAATCCACGAGCGTGCCTGACATGATATATGCGTGAATCGAAACTAAAGACTTAGGAAAAATGTTTCTGGTGGACCATTATTATTTCCTACTAACTCGGAGATAACTTATAGCGGATAATGAATGACTACTAGTTTCGGTTTTCACGAGCTTATGAAGGATACTATAAAATAATGTTATGAAGAAACTTGGTCATGTGAAGCATTACATCATGTGTATCATTACGTAATGCTACGCATGACATGCATCATTACAACAAATGTGCCACGATAAACAATTATCGACAGCAATTGAACCTTTTATAATATTAATGTTGTGAATTGAAAAATCTTGTTTTAAGTTCATTGTATAATAATATAATTGACTAATAATAATCAAATTGTTTTTTTACTGATTGAAACACTGTTTTTATGCATTCAAAAATATTACAAGAGTGGAAAAAATTATTATTATGAAATATCACAGTCAGGCTGCTGAAACCCGTCAAAACGAAAGGGGGATGACATTTATTTTATTTTAATGTTTTAAATTTCAAACAAAATACATGTTTTAATTAAGAAATATTCTATGATATGTAAATCATTATAATGAATATCATTCAAAAAAATTAAATAATGGAAATAAACTTTTTCAATCAGATTTGTTCAAATTAACTATGTTATCTGTTAAATCAAACAGGTACTTAAAAATAATTATGTGGTAAGCACTAAAACGAAATGGCACTATCAGAACATCTTGGAAACGTAATGTCATGGAATAATTATTGTCTGTGATATTCCCCGGAGCGAGCTGCTTGCTGGAGAAGTACTTTCCTCGCAGAGGTGTTGAAACCACAGTCAGAATTGTTAACGTGATTGGTTTTCAGTAGTAACATAGATAGGAGTGTAGTCGGAATCATAATGTAATTAGGGACATAGAGGTGGTTGGAGCTTAAGAACTTACAAGAGATTTATTGTTTTAGCAGTTTATAATACTCTGAAAGTATATTTGTATTCCTATCATTTAATATTTCATAAGCAAGAATACATACCCCATTTTTTCATCGAAAAAAAACTTCGTTTTCTACCATATAAGGTGTAATTATACTATATATTGTTTCTAATACTTTGTGAAAATATTTAAAAAAAATATATATATATATATATATTTAAAAATATGTTTTCTAGACTTTAAAGAAGTAAGAATAAGAAGAAAGGCATATTTTAAGCATCTTAAAGCTTTGACATCGGTGGATTTTAACTAAATATGCATTTAATTTTTTTTTTCATTTTCATTATTTAAGAAGAAAGGCATTGAATGTGATAATGCCTTAGTATGTTGAAACACATCATTATCATTAAAAACATTACAAAGATTTTTTTATTTAATTTTTGTAGTCATTATTTAAAATTATATAATAAAGATGATTTCATTCATATTAATTCAGTTAATTTATATATTATGGAAGTGATATATTTTGCTTTAACGATGTCCTAACAAGGCGAAAACATATTAAAACATCTAGAAAACGGGCATTCTGATCAATATTAAAAAATATTTGTATTTGTTATGATGGTGTAAATTAAGTATAACAAATAGTGCAAATACGCTAAATATTAATATATACTAGAAAACGGAACAGAAAAGAAAATAATGCAACGAAGAAAATGATCACTTTATATTCAAACTTATTAATAACGGGACTTTAGTTAATTCAATTTATAAGTATAAGAGTTATGCCATGGATTTGGTTCCAAAACCTTAAACGGGATATCGGTGTATATTTTATATTATTCAGATCTCGGATCACAACCGAAATCCGGGTCACACCAAATCCATTTAAAAATAATGTTGCCATTTTCGAAAATTGTTGCCTTTTATGAAGCCCTTACTTATCTTGTCATATACAGTGTATAACGTAAACCCTTAAATTTTATACTGTTTCATAAAACCGAAAAAATAATTAAGCTGTTTAGAGAGTAGCGACAGTAGCTTATTCACGACATTAAAAGTACTGTACTGAAAATTAGATGCGAAACCAGCATAATTACGACGGGGTTATGAAGAAAAGAGTTTTCGTTTAATGTTAGTTTTATTGGTTGTATTTATGTATACTAGTGATAAAAATTGACTCTTTGGTGACATAAATATAAAATTTTGTGACATTTAAGTGAAATTCTTCATAACAAGAATAAGAGAAACGGTAATAAATAAATGAAATGTTTAAATAAATACATGTATATTTTTAAAACGTAACTTAAGGGCAAGCATTTTGTACTATTTATTTATTTTGCAATAAAAACATATTTTAAAAAAATGTTTCTACACAATAATAATAAATATTATAACTATTTAGTAAATTTACCCCTTACATCATTACAACGTAAGTCAATCATTCAACAAAATAATGTATGATACATATTTTTTTTTAATATAAAGTTTTAAAACTTATTTTTTACATGTATCATTAAAAATGACTATCATCCAGAAACTTCATCATTGCAGTCTTAAAGCGATCTTGGAATCTTGGAAACAATCGAGCTGCGCTTCTAAATGCTCGTGCCAGGTCATCTTCGATGCTGGTGATTGAGCCTGGTGAAAATCCCTCATATTGCCAAACTTGTCCCTGGATCTCCCAACGTTTGTTCAGAATCATGTCTTTCAATTTTTCCATGGCTGCTCCTGTAAAGCCTCCATGGGTTCCAACCAGTATAGGCAACAATAGTGGAGTGGAATAAATAAATAAATAATAGTGCAGTGAAGTATAGAAAATTTATGGGCTTTGGACACACTCAAAACATTATTAAAACATAATATGACCATCATAATTGCTTTCACCCAAATATTATTTTTTATAGCTTAAGACGTGATGGCTCTCAGGTATAAACACATATTTTATATTTTGTAACCTTGAAACGTTGTATTTTCAAACTGCAAACGAATATAGACGTATTTTTTTTATTTTAAACCAGCCTAACCTCAATAGAACTTGACAGGTTTAATGTTTTTCAAATTAATTTGTTAAACGCAATAGCAACGTAAATAGACGCAAATAGACGTGATGGCTCTCAGGTATAAATATATATTTTATATTTTGTAACCTTGAAACGTTGTATTTTCAAACTGCAAACTAATATAGACATATTTTTTTTATTTTAAACCAACCTAACCTCAATAGAACTTGACAGGTTTAATGTTTTTCACATTAATTTGTTAAACGCAATAGCAACAGTTTTATGCAATAGATATCATTCAAATTATTCTCATAGCCTTCCTGGGAGTAATAAAAACAAACTGCGATATTTTCAGCGAAATCCGTGTAGTAATTTTCGATCAAATCGAAGACAAGCAGACAAACGTTCATTTTTATGTATATTCGAGTATAAAGACTACTTTACTTAAACATTTTTATGTCAATTTCCATCCAGCTCTATCATATCAACATTAAAATCTTTAGACAAAGAAGATAAAACATTAGAATTATTTTATTTATTTACAGTGTTTCTTAAACATATATTCGAATGTGAGAAATATGAATAAATAAATAGAACGAACACATTTTTTTAATTTATAAACGTAGATACGAAGGTCAATCTGATAACTGATAGCGTTCGAATTTTGAACAGGTGTATTTGTTTTTACTTTAGACTTAAAATCAACAATCAAGTTGATAATATCTTTCGGTGTCCATGTGGTTTCCGTGGTGTAGTGGTTATCACATCCGCCTAACACGCGGAAGGCCCCCGGTTCGATCCCGGGCGGAAACATTTTGTTTTATTTCAATTATTTAATTTTATTTTTACAAATTTATTTTATTTAGTATTATATTCCTAAATTCGAAATAGAGGGTTCGATGGTCAAAAAACAATCCATGGATTTATTTTGAAAAAAATATGGAATTCTATCTATTGCAAAAAAAACGAATAATTATAGTCAAGTACGTGAGCATATTAAATATATGTATATAATACATCAGTGCGTGAATTTTTTGTTATCTTTCTAAAATATGGAAATCTCGTATTTATCTCAGATACTTTTTCATTTTTGTGGGTTTTGTTCGATAAAATAATAGTGCCACCCTTACACAAATAACGAAAATCTCAACAGGGCGTTAAAAAAATAGAGGAGGTTAACTCAGAATAAATAAAACGACCCTGAATTATTATCTTTATCCATATCGCCATCCGAAGAAAGGAAAAAATAATGGTGGGTTGTCAGAGGGAAAATTGAAATAGGAGCCGACCCGCGCCGTTCCGCTAGTAATGTTTGTTCATACGAGATTACGCCTCGGCGACTCCAAGTGACATCTAGCGGATTTCGCAGGAAGCGGCGGATCGTGACGAGCGCAAGGGAGGGATTTGCACCTCTACAAATTAGAGCTTTTATGAGTGAGTTTGTTTTAGAATCGTAGTGCTTTGAATTTGGATTAACGTTTTTTCATGTTACAATTAATTAGTTGGAAAATGATTGATTATGTATTTTTTGTGTCAACAACATTGAACAAAAACGTCTGTTTTCTAGAAGTTTTATTACATAATATTTTATATGAATAACAGGTGAAACATGTAATTCCCATAAAATAGAAATACTAGAAAACGGACGTTTTCATTCGTATTCATTATTGATTGTTTCATTAAAAGGATAAGAATGTAGTATAATTGTATGAAAATAAGTAATTAGCTATAAATAGTTTTAAAATATTGTTATAATATATTCTATAAAACATTCATTTTAAAATATAACACTTCAAGATATTTTTTGTTCCCCTTGTTCATTAATTGTTCCCTAAATTTGTAATTTATGTATTGAGATTATATAGATGATAAAGCCTCTCTAGAACGGGTTACTCCAGTTGGGAGGTATTAAAACCATGTACTTGGTATATGATCAATAAATATTTATCAATGTATATTTTTAATTCGTTGAAAACGAGTATTTCGCACTTTTCTTAACATTAAGTTATATGGATTGGTTTGCAGCAAAGTCCCATATCTTTGCTGGAATCTTTGCCCACTTATACCTTTAATATGATAGTTTCCCGCCTTTTTCGACGCATTTAGTATTAAAAATAATGAATATATCATATAAAAAAATATTTTTGAATTTCAATTAGTCTTTTAATGTATGAGTTTATATATTTACGGTATTATTTTGGATATTAAAAAAATGTGAAACGGAAAATAAAATCTTCATCTTCTGCCATTCCAGGTTTCCCCGACGTTGGCTTTAACATGTTGAGCTAGGTAGGTTCGTACTCTTTGCCCCGGGACTAGGGACCTGGTATTCCAGTAAGTTCCACTGATTCTATTCGTTCATCTCCACAGTGATTCCATAGGAAAAGATTATCAGAGAGGTTTCCTGTTGCCTTCTCTGGTGAGTTTTTCTGTGGGTGTCACCTTTCCTTAGCCGGGTAGGTCGGCTTATTTGGCACTAGACATTCGATATTTGCCCTCTTACGCTATGACAATAGTTATATCCTTGGTCACACTATCCGGGGTTCACGAGACCTAAAGAGCGCTCGTGGACACTAGCGAATAAGATTTGTTGGTGTTGATGCTGATGTAACGCATTTTGGCTTTTCGTAATATTTTATAGAAGTATATATTCCTGCAAGATATACCCCATCACACCTAACCGACCATCGAAACTCTTAAAAATATAAGAATAAAAATATTAGACATCAGATCAAATAAAAAACTACTATTATAGTACAGTAAATTAATATTTTAGTTCAGAATTGTGTTTTCTAATAAAGTCTAAACATATAAAATAAATAAGTACGAGAAAACATTTGTTTGTTTTCCATTTTATCGTTTATTCAATATATTGTAACAGAATACAAAGAAAAAAATAGTAAAACAAAGTTGACTGGTAAAACTGGGGTATATTAATATTTGCTTTGCGTGTACAATGATAATATTGGACGTTCATTCTGTGACGTCAGCTTCCGATATGTCTATATAAATAAATAAACAATCTAACCGAGTTACCGACAGGCATCAAAAGGCCCGAGTACTGCTATTGGGTCAGCAAACACAGGGAGGAGAGGAAATTGAATTTGTTATGAAATCAAGTTAGATAGGGTTCGGTCACTCTGGACCGTTATTAATGTCCCTAGTTTAATAATTTATAGTAACAAGTTAACTACTGCGTAACTAGTTTCCAGAGGAAATTGTAAATAAGGAGAGGAAATTAAGAGAAGTGCTCTAATTGAATAAGTTTAACACTTTTCAAGTTCACGTTATTCGAAAAAACAGTATTATTACAAATTACGTTTTGAATGAAATATTATTTAGCTCGAAGTGACTCGAGTTTATTTTTACTCTCAAGCCAAAATATTACAAACATTAATGTCAGAATGGTAGCTGCAATTTATCGACCAGATATTATATTATCATATTTTATATTACTCACTTGAAGAATTTGTTTCATTACTTCTTCTTAAGGGTAAGATTGAGGGTCGACGAGGTGTTGGGAGAAGGCAGGTTTCCTGGCTGAGGAACATCCGAGAGTGGACAGGGCTGTTCCGGGCTGCCTAGGACAGGGAGGCCTACTCAAAGGTGATAGTCAACGTCGGGGAGACCTGACAGGAAACGGAAAGATGAAGACTTCTTTTTTAATTATGGAGGTATGTGAGAGGTCCTATATTCTTCTTCTCTGTTTGATTGGTTTGCAGCAAAGATCATTAACTTGTTCTCCACTCCTGTTAGAACATCCGTGGGCCCTTTTCAGCTACACGTATGAGGCGCGGGTATTCTCGTCGAGGGCGTCCTCTGGAGTTCGCCCCTTCAGTCTGCCCCTCCTTTATGTGGAGGAGGTTTTCATGACGTATAATGTGGCCTATCCATCTGGTCCGCCCGTCTGAGATGGTATTTACAAGGTGCCTCTCTTACTCGACTCCGTTTAGAATATCGTCATTTGTGATGTCGTTGAATTACATAAATGTTCCTCTTTTAAATATATTTTTTAAATAAGAAACATCAATATAGTAAATTTTGAATTGTATACATTAAAAATGTTGTTTAAAAAACTGATCCAAATTAAAAAACATAAAAATTGGAGGAGAAAAAAAATCTCCAGGCGTTATCTAGCAATGTATGATAATTGCATAGCCTTTCACATTGCATTAATAAAGCTTTTCTGCTTAATGCTTACACCTAATCTTAATAGATGGCGCTAGTGTAGATTGAACTAAAAATGTGAAGTGTTCTCAACATAGTAGCATATATACATCTTCCAAAAATGTTGTCAGACGTGGTGGTCGTAAGAAGGGCGGAATGGGGAATGTTGTTAACATAAAGCGATCGCTTATCCCAACCAATGACAGGTCATAAGTCCTGTAAACGCCTCGACCACCATATTCTGTTTCCAAAAAACAATTTACATCTTCGTCTCTATTGAGATACAATTCATCCTTTATCATTATAGTTATCACATAGATAAACAAAGAATCGTACATTTGAAATCCAATGCTTTCTATACTTTGTTTTCATTATAATGATGTTGTAGAATTTTTTTGTTTCAAAGCCTTTCTACCCTCAGATTGAATAATTTTACTCTGTAGGCAATTTTACTTTTTTATGCGTATTTCAACGCGAAATATTTTATATATTTGATATTTGTTTACCCTTTTTTTGTATGAGATGGAAAATAACAACGTTTTATAGATTTTCTATCTTGCTTTACAAGAGCGAGTGCTAACCCCACAGTTTATAAAAAAATACTCAATCAATTAAAACAAACATAATAACAACTTCGGGATCTTTTTTTAGGTAATAAAAATATTTTGCTTTATGAAACATTATTTGGATGACAAAGGGCTCTAATTGAAAGAGCTTTTGATTCATGATAATGCACCCTTTCATCCTCCTATATAACAACTAAACTAACAATTTTGTTTTCTGTTCCCCAATACCTCATTATAAGAATATATAAAATTCTTATGATATTTAGGAAATAAACATTTCATATTCTTATTGCTTTTGCTTATATTTTGAAATTGAAATTATTATTCACCATTTTTATCTAATGCTACATTAAAAGGAAAAAAATAATTTCAATTAGTGTATTTGAAAACTACATCACTACACAAGGTTATTTTTAAGTGAATAATTTTTACATAATCCATTGTTATGGCTGAAACACTATGATACCTTAACATTTTAAACTGTTAATGAACAAACTTTGTTTTTATATCACAATTGTATTTTATTTTATGCGACAGCTGTTTCATCAACCAATGTTGACATCATCAGGTATTATAATAATATATCAAATGTCAAATTTACGTGATTTTTCAAATTATTATGTGTATTCTTTCCTATACCTGATGATGTCAACATTGGTTGATGAAACAGCTGTCGCGTAAAATAAAATACAATTATGATACAAAAAACAAAGTTTATTCATTAACAGATTAAAATAATTTTTACGTATAATTTACAGGAATTTTGATATCACGTAGGTATGTAAAAATAAGGCAATATATTATATGTGTTAAGTTTGTGTATAAAACACGATAGATATTTTTTATCACTTGCTTTCAAACATGTCAGCATCTTTTTTATATCAGATCTAGATTATTTTTCAAGGTTTTTTACGAAGCTTTCTGTTGGTACGCTTATGTGAGTGAAACATACGCTAAGTCGCCGCCTCCATTTGATTACCATAAAGAAAATTTTTCACGCTAGACCTAAGCATTATTCATCTCTAGCGTTTCCAATATTTAAAAGATCTGGTCATCTCTCGCAAGAGTGAACTCGAGACCATCCTGTATAATTCAGCGACTAAACCTCGCTAGGTTGAGTGCCGATCCCTATAGGGTTTTATGTGTCCGCATCCCCGCTGAGGGCACCAACTCCCAAGCGCGATCGTTTGCGGCAAGCGTGGGAACACCTAGTCGAAAAAGTTTTTTTGCTTAAAATTGTGCTTTCTTATAAATGGAAAACACAACATATATAGGGTGTTTTTTTTTAGAGGTTTGGTTTTTAAACTTGCAACATTTTTTCTACAGACTGTCAATTTGACAGTTGACAGTTTATTTGTAGTGAATACATTTTGCCATTTTACCGTAAATAGACTGACGTCAGAACAGCGCTTGCAAATTGTGAAAAATTATTTTGAAAATCATGGTTCGGCTCGCCAAACTTATCATGCATTACGCCCATTTTACAGTCAACATAATCGTCCATCCGAGCAAGTTATTCGGAAGACCATGGATCGTTTTCACACCACGTACACTTTAGTCGATAAAACGCACCCACAAAGCCGACAATTGTCGAAAAATTGGACTTCACGATTACGCTTCATTCGAGCTAGCCGTGGCGTTCATATGCCAGAAATCACAATGAAACAATAATGTCATAAAATTATCTAATAAATAAAGCTGATATCACAGGCCTTAAAAGTATTTTGATGTGTTTTTTTTTTCATTTTGAATATGTATTGTATATTTTACTAAAATCTCTTGATGGAAGCTCATTTTAAATCACAATTAAATAAAACGATGTTTTTTAACTACTTCCACTTTTGTCTTTATTTCGATAGCGACCGGTTTCGCCAGACTTGCTGGCATCGACAGACTGGTAAAACTATTGCTTGCTTGCTGGATTACAAACTTGGTGTTTGCAATGGTGTCGCCAGTCTGTCGATGCCAGCGAGCCTGGAAAAATCGATCGCTGTCGAAACAAAGACAAAAGTGGAAGTGGTTGAAAAACATCGTTTTATTTAATTATTAAATAAAACGTTGTTTTTTTTGTTTTGAGTTTTTTTCCAATGCATATTAAGAAGGTTTCATACCTTCACTATTGGTTAATCGATATTAATTTGAATTTGAGATGATGAAGGTATACAAATTTTCAAAACTTGAAAAAAAAATAAACTCGAATGTAGAAAATCAGTTTTGAATTCATTTAACAAATCGTCGGAATTTTATGATTTTGGGATAAAACGTTATTTCCCATTAAATAAAAAGAGAGAATACGTTTTTTTACTTCGGCATTCAATTTATGTGACAGAACTGTCAAACTTCATACAAAAATGTACCATTTTTATCCTAAAAGTTCTTACCCCTTTTTTCTATGTCCGATTCCTTTTACTAAAATGAAAAAAAAAATCGAACAAGTAGAAAGGTTTTCTACAAAAGTATCAAACCTTAAATAGTCTTGAATTTTATGAATTTTAAAACGATGACGCTTTTTTGTGATTGGTCTCATTTCTACAGTTATTTTTCTCAGAACAGGTGTTTTCATTTGAGTTCTGACTGTCTTATGTTTGAGAGAAAAGCATTTATGCTCCCGAGTAAAGAAAAATTTCTTACATTTACTTCTTGGTCCCGAATATTATTCACCATACTCAGAGACTACTGGTACATATTTGAGGGAGATAATTGAAATGGTGTTTACCCTTTTTTGCAAAACGACTCAAAGGGCAGATAAAGTATTGGGTTACATGAGCGTGTATATTTCAACGTATACAACTCAAAGGGTAAAACGATTACATACACTAACGTCTCTGTATCCGTATTAAATATGTAAGTAGGGAAATCCTTTTGTGAGTGTTGTGACTTAGCAGTATTGAGTTAAATAAAATGTACCTTTTAGCGTTGAGCACAAAGTTTATATATTTTTTTTATAAAACTACAGGGTTAGAGGTCACAGTGTGATGAACTAGAAATGTACAGCCGTAGCCATAACACATTTAAGCTACACAAGAAACTCAAAGAAATGACAGGCACATCAAGAAAGAGTACTCCATCATGTTTAGTTGACGATTCGAATAAACTGATTTTGGATGAAAAAGACATTTTGCAAACATGGGAAAAATATATCTATGATGTATTTAAAGACAATAGACCTGATACTGATGTTTCTACCAATTTGTACGGACCTAAAATAATAAAATCGGAAGTTCTTCACGCAATACAGACCTCAGACAATCGTAAAGCATGCGGCCCAGACGACATCCCAGTCGAGGTGTTGAAGCTCATTGACAATGACAATATTGACTACCTATTGAGACTTTTTAATGCAATATATGACACCGGGAACATACCCCACGACTGGCTGAAGTCCACCTTTGTGACGTTACCTAAAAAACAACATCCTAAAATATGTGGAGACTACAGATTGATTAGTCTCATGAGTCACATCCTGAAACTATTTATTAAAATAATACATGCCAGAATACGTAGTAAATGTGAGCAAGACTTCGACGATACTCAGTTTGGTTTCAGGAACGCGTTTGGAACACGCGAAGCACTATTAGCTATCAACGTAGTGCTACAAAAGTGCCGGGACCAAAAAAAAGAGGTAGTCGCATGCTTTATTGACTACGAAAAAGCATTTGACAGGGTAAAACATAGTGACCTATTAAAAATGCTTGTCAGGTGCAATATTGATACCAAAGATTTAAATTTTATTAAAAACCTGTATTGGTTCCAAACAGCCGAAATAAGACACGGATACGAAAAGTCTAACGCAATTACCATCCAGCGAGGTGTGAGACAAGGTTGTATCCTTTCTTCATTGTTATTTAATCTCTACTCCGACTATGTTTTTAAACGAGCCCTCATCAACACCGAGAAAGGACTGAAAATTAATGGCGTTGTGATAAACAATATAAGATATGCCGACGACACTGTTTTATTAGCTGAAAGTGTCAGCGATCTTCAGAACCTCCTTAATCTTGTTGACGAGTCCGGTGAAAGATTGGGGCTAGCAATAAATATCAGCAAAACCAAATGGATGACATTCGGACGGCTTGACTACAGTGGATCAGTATTGCATTTGAACGGCCGTAACGTTGAAAGGGTGGAAAAATTTAAATACCTCGGCAGCATACTAACACAATCTCTTGACCCAGATGTAGAGATAAAATGCAGAATTGAGGCAGCAAGAACTACGTTTAATAAAATGAAATCACTCTTCTGCAATGATAACGTAAACTTGAAATTCCGCCAGAGAATGATCAAATGCTATGTGTGGTCTGTTTTATTGTACGGGTGTGAAACTTGGACCCTGAAAGTTAACTCAATGAACAAACTGAAAGCATTTGAAATGTGGCTCCATCGCCGAATGCTCAGAATTCCCTGGGTAGACATGGTAACCAATACCGAAGTCCTGAGGCGATGTAGAGTTGACAGGGAATTGTTATCAACTATCAAGGTTTGAAAGATCTCATATCTGGGTCATATACTGCGTGGGAAAAGTACCACCTTCTCCAACTGATATTGGAGGGGAAAATTGAGGGACGCCGAGGGCCCGGAAGGAGACAAATGTCCTGGCTGCGAAATGTGAGGGAGTGGACCGGCATCCGAAGTGTTGAAGAGCTGTTTCGAGCGGCGCAGGACAGGGACAGGTTCGCCGAGGTGATCGCCAACGTTGGGGGGACCCGATAGGGCACTTAGGTTAAAATTAGAAGATTTGTATGACATAATTACCATTGGAGAGAACCTGGAATAAAAAGAGAATGCCGAGCTTAACCCTTCTTTTATCTTCGGGAGTTTAATAATAAAAAAAAGTACAGAATTTTCTCGTCCAGTTGAGCGCACAACGAAGGTGCAAGCTCAAAGAGATGATTAAAATTTTCATTAATGCTCCATCATTGCAGCCACTTCTTTAATATCTTAGTACTCGAAATAAGTGAGCGGCGTTTATGAATAAATTTGTCGAAAGCATTTTCATGCAAAGTTTTAATTTTGTTCAGAGAATAATTTTGGACATAGCTTGCGCGATACTTGTAGCTTGAAAGACTTTCGGCCTGATTTAATAAGCGAGGGAGAAAATGTATGAATAATTTAAATAATTATACATTAATGATATACAAGTATATATCCTAAGGCAGTTATGCCATTAAAAGTACATACAACACAGCTCTTCGAAATACATATTAACTGCTTAATTAATACTACAAGCTTTGAAAATATAAAAGTACAAGAAACAAGTTTAACATTACGACACATTTCAAAATGTGTTTTTGTTTATATTTGTTATTGAGTCATTTTATTTTATTTTCTTTGCACTATATAAATGGCTTGAAGAAGTATTTATTAGGCTTTATGCAATTTAACTAAAATTATTAAATAATTAATACGAATTAAAACGTCGGTTTTCATGTCTTAGACAGGTGAAACATATCATTCACAGGCGTTTTCTTTCATATTTTTTTTTTAATATGGAGTTTTAAATCATTGTTCAAGAAACAAATAATAAAATTACTGAAATCTTCTACTTAAAGAAACATATTGAACTCCTCAAATATATTTCTTGTGGTGTTCATCCATGTGGAGAAAATTTGGAAAAATAATTAAGCCCCATTAGAAAGTTTTTCTGGAATGTTTTTATTGTATGTTCATTCACTTTTCCGTTTTTTTTTTACAGTAACCTAACGCCTGTGACTTGAAAAGCTTACTGATTTATATTAAAATTTATTTATATGGTCCAGTCACTGCAATACATATTTTTCAATATTCAAATAAGGTTCTTACGTTTTTAAAATAGTGTGATTCACTTTCTGGTCTAACATTAAAGTATATCTATTTAATCGACTTCAGTAAATAACTAGATAGCTCTTTTAAACAACATCAAATCAAACCATGAGAATATGTTCAGATGTACATATTTAAGAAAATCGAATGAATTTCCTGAAATTTCTTGAGAAGTTAAATTATAATAATCCTTAAATAAAACGTCGTTTTTTTTTAATGAGTTTAGAGAATCATGTTGACCACTCTATATCTGTGTGTATATAAAAGAGTCAGTTAATAACAGTATCACCAGTCTGTCGATGCCAGTGACCCTGGCGAAATTCAGACGAAAGTGGAAATAGTTAAAAAGGATATTTTTATTTAATTATTATTCAGATTTAATATTTTTGCAAAAAATATTTTCGTATTATTAAAACTATATAAATATACCATGAATAAATCTTTATCAAACCAATTCATCAAAAATAAAACATTCAGCGCTTACAAAACTAAAGTTTCTTGGAAAATATCAAGTTACGCTTTTTAATTTTCTTAATGCACTATTTATATTCCACGTTACTCGTTAGTGGTTGGATATATTTACTGTAAATAGCGAAGGACTTCGTAGTTGTAAGATAATTAAATTTACTATGAATCCCGAGAGAGGGCGATCCCAAGGGTACCCAAGATCGCACTTTATTTTCTTATATTAAAGAGTAAACGGTCCCACTACTTTTCTCGTTCGTGCAATGTCATTCAAAGACATCTAATTCCATTAAAGTTCACAATTCTACTCGCGAACAAGTGCTCAACAGCACAGCCAATATAAACTTTTAGACATTAAATAAATGTTGTGTAGATACTAAATTTACTGTTGACTTTTTTATTAAATTTTCTTCCCTGCAGCATATTAAAAAATGCTCTTGGATTTACGAAATTAACAACATAAGCTAGAGCGGTTTTATCAATTTAAAACGATGAAAAATGTCGTAGTCGTGAAGGCTACATCTTTTAACGACTAAAGAAGAAAAGAGTAAATTTTATTTTTAATTTGCCTCTAACTGTAACCTGACATATAATCGAATTTTATTGTATTCTTTATAATTCCAAATTATGGCCAGTTTTGGGCTTCAGTGTATCTATTACTCGTATAATATACTACCAGATCAAATGATACGTTCAAGCAATGTCCAGCGGAAAAAAAATATTTAGATTTTCAATATCGCGAGTTTTTAGTATAACGCCTGTTTTCTAGGAGTTATATTATATTTTAAGTGAATGACATGTTTCGCCTGTGTAAGGCATTATCAGAGGTCAAAGACATTTCATTCACGCAAAATATAATAAAACTCCTAGAAAAGAGAAGTTTTCAATTGAATTAATTATGTAATACGGAGTTTCACATCATTGTTCAAGTCATAAATAAAAATTGTTTTTTCTTTTGTATAAATTATAATATTAACACTAAGTTTCAATTTCAATCAAAATTTTGCAACCCCTTCAAAGGCTTTTTTTCAATTTTAAGTACCATATTAAACATTTTGTTTTAATTTTTTATCAAGCCCTTAAATAAAAGAACTCAATCATAATACTACAGTCGGAGAAATCGACGTGCGTGCATGACACGATGTATGAATGTTGAACAAACGAGAAAAGCATATCAGGAAAGAACGGTGTGGCGGTCCATTCTTTCCGCCTACCTCTTCGGGAAGACGTCGTGATGGTTAGTTATTAGTTAGTAAATACAGCTTGCTTAAAAAATAACAAGATTAAGCTCTAATTTATAATTTCTATTAAATAAATAATTCAATTGCAAATCTCATCAATGCTACAGTTAATGTTTCATTTTTAATTGATACTATAGGTATTTTATTTGTTACCCTGGTTGACGTACCATAAAATTATTTTCAATAATCGTATTCCTATATGAATTTAAATTTTATTTTATATTATTAGATTTTGTGTCTTGTATCAAAATTCATGGATTAAATTGTATAAAAAATATCAATACAATTCTTATATTGTATATTGAAATCAACTTTCTATAGACGTATATAATAGAAAATATATTTGTAATTCGAAATCCCTTTTGCAATACGACGTGAACGAACTTCAATATAGAATACAATACGTTGAATTCCGTTCACTTGCATTGTTTTTTTATTCTTTGATTGCTTTAGAGCATGAAACACTTTAAAGAATCTTTCATCCCTTTATCCGATTGGAGCTTTTACAGAACACTTCTGGAATTTATGGCTATAATGTGGACTCTAAGTTGGTCTTTGTGAATTCAGTTTCTTCCCGAGGCGTTCGATGGAAGTAATTGAAATAGCTGTTTTCAAATGGTTTTAATTGAAATCCCACAACGCCGGAAAGTAATCAAGATGAATTTTTAAAACCGGTGATTACTTTTCAATCTCTGAGGCGTTAATTCACATTTTTTTACGGTAACAGCTAAAGAAATGTTTTCACAGATTTATTCTAATTGCAAATTTTTAATGACGAAAAAAGTATCACAATATTCATAATTTTGAATACTTTATTTAATTTTCACATTGTCTATGAAAATAAAAACAAGCTCTAATAATGTTTATGAAAACATTTTAAAGCAAATATTAAATAATTCGAATATTATACATACAATTATTTTGGCCTTTTAAACTTTAAAAAGAGCATAAAAAACTGAACAGTTCAAAATACAATAATGACATAGCTCTTTGATTGTTAATATGTGTCAAGTTTAGCAAAAGTAATCAATTAGTAACTTTACATATTAAATTATATTTCCTATTGAATGGTTAGAATCGTAGCTATAAAAGTCCAATGACTATGACATGAAACATGTTACTTAATTATTTTAATCAATGTTTAAATACAAATTAGGTAAGTAACTGTTCAAATTGAAAACACTGTTTTGATATCACACATATTTTTATTATTTATCGTAACAGCTGTTTCGTCAACCAATGTTGGCATCATCAGGTGTTACAAACATTGTTGACATTAGAACAAATACTCGAAAAGGTTCGAAAATTAATTTTAACAGTTGTCAGTACTCTCCACATAAACGAAAACTTATATAATTTCAACACCAAACAGCACAAACGTATTTTGTTTTAAATACGTTTTCCTTGGTCTTCCTCTATTTCTGGTACCATTTACATCATAAACATATAATTTTTTTACCATTCTTTCTTCATTCATTCTTTCCATATGTCCAAACCATCTTAATGATCCTTTCATTATTTTGTTCATGACACCATCATTCGCACCGCATTCACTTCTTATATTTTCATTCGACACTCTATCATACACAGAATATCCACACATTCGTCTAAGAGATCTCATTTCTACTGCATTTATTCTACTTTCATCCTTCCTTTGCCAGTTTCATGCTTCGCTTCCATACATAAGGGTCGGTAGAAGAACACCATTGTGCACTGCCATTCTAGCTTTTTGGGATAGGTTTTTGTTTGCGATGACAACTTTAAGTGCACCATTCACTTTGTTGCCTGCCCCAACCCTTCTTTCAATATCCCTCTCCACTCTCCCATCTCTTGTAAACATACTACCTAAATACACAAACTCAACGACTTGCTCCAAGTTTTCACCATTCACGCTAATGTTGCAGACTGTCGTGGTTTCTTCCTTTTCAAAAATCATTACCTTGGACTTATTAACATTCATCATCAGATCATTTCGCATGCATACCTCATACATAGAATTCACCAGGACTTGTAGTTCATGCTCGTTGTCAGCAAGTAAGACAGCGTCATCCGCATACAAGAGACAGCTTACTGACACTCCGCTCATTTTAGCACCTACATCCAACCCTTTCAGCTCTCTCATACAATTGTCCATATACAGATTAAATAACCACGGGGACATTACGCAACCTTGTTTGACACCTTTATTGATATCAAACCAGGCAATATCAAATAAGGTTAAGAAAATTACAAAACAACTCAGCGCCCCCATATCAAACACTTAGTTCACTTAAGAAACTAGAGCGTAATTTTCAGCTACACAATACACAATTATATAATGTATTTGGAAGGTATCCACCAATCAAGCCATTTTATCATAACTAACGTCAAATTTTCGGTTCCATAACAGAGCGAACGCCACTGAATCTGTCATAATGTTGTATTGTTTCTTGGGGGGTGATTTATTTCTAAGGAATTACGAGACGTGGACACTTAATAAGAAGAGTGTGGTTTCCCACATCGTGTCTCTAGCACGCTTATTCTCGTACATACTGAATAACAAGAAATTGTTATTTATTGTGTAAAATGATGCAAACTCCACATTACATAAGTAATACGAATAAAAACGTCTGTTTTCTAAAAGTTTTATTATAATTATTTTTTTCAACTGTTAATGAATAAACTTTGTTTTTGTGTCACGATTGTATAATACTTTATTTTACGCGACAGCTGTTTCATCAACCTATGTTGACATCGTCAGGTGTTACAAAAAACAAAGTTTATTCATTAACAGTTTAGAATATTAAGGTGTCATAGTGTTTCGGCCAAAACAATGGACTATTAAATTATGTTTTCTTTACGCTATAGGAAATAATAGAAGTGAAGAAGTACACTATTTGGCCTTATATATAATAATTTTACAAAAAAATACTACTATACGAATGAAATCGTCTGTTATCTAGAACATTTATTATATTTTATGTGAAGGACATATTTCGACTGCTAAGGCATTCAATTAAAATATAATAAATCTTTTAGAAAACAATTCTTTTCATTCGTAATAATTAAGAAATTATTATTTTATTAAGATTTCGAAATACGGGTCAAGTCAGTCTGAATAATACCGATGCTTATTAAAATCATTCTTTTTTTAGATAATCAAATGATTTTACTGAAATGTCTTGATGGAAGTTCATTTTAAATAATAATTAAATAAAACGATGTTTTTTAAATAAAACGATGTCTTGTGCCGACCCTTATGTATGGAAGTGAAGCATGGAACTGGCAAAAGAAGGATGAAAGTAGAATAAATGCAGTAGAAATGAGATCTCTCAGACGAATGTGTGGCAAATCTGTATTTGATAGAGTGACAAATGCAAGTATAAGAAGTGAATGTGGTGCGAATGTAAGTGTTATGAACAAAATAAGTAAAGGGTCATTAAGATGGTTTGGACACATGGAAAGAATGAGTGAAGACAGAATGGTAAAGAAGGTATATGTAAACGGCGTGAACGGAGCTAGAAATAGAGGAAGGCCGAGGAAAACGTGGCACGATCAAATCAATCAACTATTGAATGTCGGACACGTGAGGAGTCGGAGAAATCGACGTGCGTGCATGACAAGATGTATGAATGTAGAGGAAGCGAGAGAAGTATGTCAAGACAGAACAGTGTGGCGTTCCATTCTTTTTGCCTACCCCTCCGGGGAGACGGCGTGATGGTTAGTTAGTTAGTTAGTTAGTCCACTTTTGTCTTTATTTCGACAGCAACCGGTTTCACCAGGTTCGCTGGCGTCGACAGACTGGTGTCGCCGACATGCTGGCATCGACAGACCCAGTCTGTCGATACCAGCGACCCTGGCGAAACCGGTCACTGTCTAAATAAATACAAAAGTGGAAGTAGTTAAAAAAAACACCGTTTTATTTAATTATCATTCCTCTTTTTAATGAAATCAATGCGTTAACACTCGGGAATTCCATAATGACATTGATTTTTAAATGAAACACCGTTTTTACAACTTTTGAGTTTATTTTTCTCGACGTGTATCGATTTTTTATATATTCATCATCAATCCCAATTCTTCTTCTACGTGTCAATTGCAAGATATTCTGAGACGTAGTTTCTAGGGTCGTCGGGTGTTATAGTGAAAACACATGTGGAGGCAACTGCCTTTTTTCAATTACTAGGCGATGAAGTGAAGTGATTTCAGGATTGCTCACTTGATTGAATTTAAAATAAATACTCTAAGAGTTAATTAACAAGTAACACGTATCTTGTATAAAAATTATACTCGTAAATAATATGTATGTATAGAGAGGGTGGAGGGAAACCAACCAAAACCAATTCTGGCACAATCATTGTCAAATCAACATTTACTTTTGGTGCTTTTCAATTAAAAATTGGATCAACTGTTTAATTTTGTCGTGTACTGTTTTCCTTAGCTCACATAATAAATTATAAAATCTTGTGTACGTTTGTCAATATATCTATTATTTACGTGAACCTGGATACGGTAACTGAATACTTAACTATCAAACAATCTGAATTCAAATAAAGAAAGCTTACCAGCACCGTACTCGTATAGTCCGTTCACTACATGGTAATCGTTTGCAATAGTATGAGTGACAGTGCGTTTACAAAAAATATTTTTATAAAAAATGTTTACGATGATGTTTCAATTATATATTCGAACATTGAAATAAATAAACATGTTATTAAAAAATATATATTAACAAAAATACTATCGGCTTAATTGTAATGATTATAAAAATTAGGTTTATTTAACTTATTATTTATTTAATGATTTTTCCTTGGAAGAGCGACTAAGGGTGAGAGTAATACTCCCAGTGTTAATATTCCAAGGAATTCGTTGTTTTTAAAGTATAACTTTCTAAATTAATATTTTCAAAATACTCCTGCAAAACGATTATTTTTCTAATCACCGAATATATGAGCAGCTAAACGCGTGCGCTCCGCCTTACGTCTCGTAATTCACTGATTGCTTGAGCAAAGATTCTTGTTATTTATGACAGAACTAAAGTATTCTTTTTAAATTAAACTATATTTAGACGAACTTCGTGGCAGAGTGGCAAGAGCTATGACTGCCGCACCGATGGTCCCGGGTTCGATTCCCGGCGATAGCAGTGTGATTATTACACTGTATTTGGTCATGTGTAGAATTTACGTGATAATAAAATTACGATAGATTAGCTACCCATCACATGTTATGAGAATCAATAGGTTAAAAAGTTGTATACTGACTAACTAACTAACTAACCATCACGCCGTCTTCCCGAAAGGGTAGGCAGAAAGAATGGACTGTCACACTTTTACTGATGCGGCACTCCATCCTTCTCTTTTCGCCCCGCGGGAGACGCGGTGTGATGGGTTGCGAACCCCATCGCCACCAATAGGCATCTCCCGCGCACACTTCGATCGTCCAACACCCACAAAATAAATCTAAAACAAATAATATAAAATACAATGATATAAAATAAAATAACAAAATAAACACTGTTTATGTGGAGTGTTTTGACAGGTGCCAAAAAATACTGTGATTGGGTTTAAATAACCTGATGTATACAAATGAGGAAAACAACGGGAAACTACCACATTAAAGGCCCAAGTGGTATTCCAATAACCATAAAAATGTAACACTTCTCTGCAAACTAATCCCATGGATTAAAACTAGCGAAGAAACAATATTTAATTTTGTTGTTTTTAGGCTCAATATATCATAGTTTATAGTAAAACCAGTTCTATGTTTTGGTAGACACCTTTTTTACATTCCTGAGTTTATCAACAATTTAAAGCTAATTTATAATCCAAAAAAAAATGTGAATCAAACATAAATATTCCTTTTGAATAAATTACAGACCAGAATTGCAGTCTAAAGAAAATATATCATTTTACTTGACATTATGTTTCTCATATAGACATGAGCCTTTTTTTATTATTCTCACATTGCACGTGAGTTATTACTTGACAGTTGTATAAGCACTTTTGATTATATTCAAAATCAAATCAAATCAAATCAAATCAGTTTATTTACTCAAAAGACATTACAAACAGCATAAATGTTTAAGGCATCTATTGAGTACAGGTAAGATATTAAACACATACAACATAATACCAGGAACGCATTAGTTATCGTTCGACATTAGGAAGACAAGATACTTTCCAAAGTCAAGGCTTCAGTTTTTTTTTTAATATATAGAATACGGAAGACATCTTTATTTGTTATTTTAAAAAGTTCATTATATTTTTATGTAAAACATTAATTTGATATGCCGGTGGGTTCTTGCTTAACTGAGCGAAGTCTGGTGCCATAAATAAAATAACTCACTCGGAAAAGCAGCATATTGCACGTAAAAATACGGCATAAATACGTAGGTTTTATTGTACGTTTGTAAAACGTAGGATCATTAAAACAAAAGGACCGTTTTTTATTCCGAATAGAAGGCCGTAGATTTGGATTACGTGCCTTCAGAGGACCTACATTTCTCCAGCTACCTCACGCGTTCCTATGAGAATAGCCTTCGAAAACGTTCAACCCTCTGGTTCTGCAATATCCGAAAGATACTTAAGTGTACAATAGGCTAAAGTCCTCATGAAAATCTAGATAAGTAAGGGTTGTTAGAGACAAAAACTATGACGACGGAATCGCTGTACCTTTATGAAAGCTGTAATATCTGGATTATGCTCAGTCAGTTTGCAAGACGAATGACGCGTTAACGGATCTTCAAGGGAAAATAAAAAAGAAACGAAAAACAACAGAAAATATAACAACGCAGGAAACTTCTTGCATGCGTTATTTTTTTATTATTGTATCAATATTTTGTTATTTTGCTTCTACGCATATTCCTGTGAAGTTTTCAATGTACTCGTACTTATGCTTTTATATAATATTAACCACGCTATATTTTATGACTTGTTTACTCAGATTGTATACTTCAATAGTTGATTTGTATTTTCAAAACATTCCCTATTCCATTGTCAGCAATTTTCTTATTTGATTCATTCATTTATTTGGAATTAAAACTTAAAATATGTTTAATATTATTTGTTACAACTGAACATAAATTATGGTATAATAATATAAAAAATATTTTTAACCGACTTCTAATTTAGTGAACAAATGAGTAATCTTATAAATTGTCTTTAATATGTTTTCAGATCCGCAATTTATGGTAACTGAAAATGTATATAATGAAACTTCATCGCAAGGAGAATAATCGACTAATTTAATCGAATTTTCCCGAGGATGAAGACTAAATAGTTTCAAAACGTATTCTCGCTAGTGAAAATCATAGCGTTTAATTCATTTATACATAAATACGATCTGTCCCAATAATTTTATATAAGTAAATATTTCGTATCTCGGCTTACAAATTAAATAAATAAAGTTTTCGGTAAGTCAAAATAGCAGAATCCGCACATTTGTTTAAGCAATAATTGAAGATGTTATATTAGTTTTTAGTAACCACGAAACTAAACTTCCACCGTAGACCGTAAGGAAGGTTGGGGTAATTAATATTCAAAATTTCGCCGTACATCACGAAACGTAAGTAAATTAGACCGTAAGCTCCTTTGTAATAATATTACCTCCCCTTAACCCTCGACTGAGGTCTGGTTTTTGCTGATACAACACGTTCTCTGGCAAAACAAATTTTCGCGTGTCAATGTCACTGAGGGCGCAAACCGCTTTGGGATGTTTCCCGCCAATTAAAATGCTTACTTGCATTGAAAGACGCTATCTTCGATAAGTAATGTATATACAATTGTATAATTATTAAATATTTTATTTTTCTAACAGTGCGTGCATACCTATCACAATTTATTTTTTATTTTTTATATTATATCAGTAAAATTTATAAATAATTTGTGATACGCATAATGACAGTGTTTCAAAATTAAAATGTTTAATAATATTGAAATATCAGAGAATTTCTTGTGAATGAATTATATAATTGTATACTTACTAACTACCTTAGCTTCACGCCGTTTCCTCGGAGGAGTATATGTTGTAACTAACTAACTAACTAACCATCACGCCGTCTCTCTAAAGGAGTAGGCAAAAAGAATGGACTGCCACACTTTTCTTTCCTGACATATTTCTTTCGCTTCCTCAACATTTATACACCGTGTCACGCACACGCGTCGATTTCTCTGACTCCTCGCGTGGCCGACATTCAATATTTGATTTATTTGATCGTGCCACGTTTTCCTCGGTCTTCCTCTATTACTGATTCCATTTACATCGTTAATATATATATTTTTTTACGATTCTTTCTTCATTCATGCTTTTCATATGTCCAAACCATCTTAATGATACTTTCATTATTTTGTTCATAACACCACCATTCGCACCGCATTCACTTCTTATATTTTCATTCGACAATCTATCATTCACAGAGTATGCACTCATTGGTCTAAGATATCTGGTTTATTCTACTTTTATCCTTTTTTTGCCAGATCCATGCTTCGCTTCCATACATATTATTTTATGCCCCAAATTGCCGCACAGAGG
Organism: Lepidostoma basale; assembly: GCA_022606425.2. Classification (NCBI taxonomy): domain Eukaryota; kingdom Metazoa; phylum Arthropoda; class Insecta; order Trichoptera; family Lepidostomatidae; genus Lepidostoma; species Lepidostoma basale. The sequence goes on along the minus strand of JAHDVF020000566.1, from coordinate 32,822 downwards.
CCCTTCGAAGTTCTCCTGTATTGAGGGCGATTCGTCTCTTAAATGAGATTGCAAAAGAGATAGACCTCTTTGGATGCAATTATGGCGAATTCGTAAATGCCCTTATGATAAAGGCAGCAAGCAGATAACTGGCTTTTCCTATTCATATGGTTCTATGTATATTTCCTTTGATATTCTTTTATTTCACCCTTTACATCGATTTGGCTTGCGCTGTAATGATGTAAGGAGTTTTTTCAACAAAATAATAATAATAATAATAATAATAATAATAATAATAAGGATCGGTAGATGAAAACCAATGCGCACTGCCATTCAAGCTATAATATTGAAGTATCATAGTGTTTCGGCCAAAATAATGGACTAAAATTAACTTATTTTTCTATTGTAGATCCAATCTTAACTTCCTGGATGAGTTACATTATAAAATGTAATTTTTCATGAAGGTATTGGAATTTTCTAGTGCCTACCTTAATGTATGGAAGTGAATCTTGGTGCTGGCAAAAGTTGTTGTATAATTATAATAATTAAAAATTATACGAATTTGTACGTGTATGTATTATAAATATATTTTCGAGAGGAAATTGAAATAATTTACGGAGTTTTAGCTATTTGATTGAAACAGCACGTCTGTCACGTTGGAGCAATGTCTCAAGGAAACTGGAACTGGTCATAAAATTAGAACGAGCTTCCGAAAATATATATTTTGAAGTAGAAGAAGGCACAATGAATGAATAAGGGTTGGCCGATTAACAAAATATAAGTACAACTTACCATTCTGTGACTGCTGCGGCTGCTTGATACTAGCTCAAATCTTTAAACGCGTTTTTTAATATGGTTGACATGATATCTCAAGTTCCCTTTCACCAATTTACTTAAAATTTTGTACCAATAATCATTATTAAGCCTTCTATCGCCCCTACTAAAAAAACGCATATTTTCAGAAAGCGGCCAATTTGCGGATAAAATTAATGCTATTTCTGCGGTAGGGACTATAACAACATTATTACTTATTAAGAATATTATTTCAGATGACCTGAAGTGAAGAAATGACGGATGATGCAATCGTGCCAACCTTATGGTAGGCATGATTGCATCATCCCCTTTTTTTACCTCCCACTTAATCAGCTTAAAACTTTATTAATCGGAACCTAGTGGTAAATATATTATATTATTAAAATATCCGAAAAAAATTATAGTAAAAATATTTTTCTTTTCTTTTTTATCGAGCTCAAAAAAAAACCTAAAATGTATGCCTCTACACCAGAATACCCTCTCCTTTTCACTCGAATTTTTTTTTATGTTGAAACCGATTACTAAGTATTAAAAATATATATACAAATTAAATCAATATTTCATAACTAACTAACTATCTAACCATCACGCCGTCTCCCCGAAGGGGTAGGCAGAAAGAATGGACTGCCACACTTTTCTTTCCTGACATATTTCTCTCGCTTCCTCAACATTCATACATCGTGTCATGCACGCGCGTCGATTTCTCTGACTCCTCACATGGCCGACATTCAATATTTGATTTTTGATCGTGCCACGTTTTCCTCGGTCTTCCTCTATTTCTGGTTCCATTTACATCATTAATATATAATTTTTTTACCATTCTTTCTTCATTCATTCTTTCAATATGTCCAAACCATCTTAATGATCCTTTCATTATTTTGTTCATGACACCATCATTCGCACCGCATTCACTTCTTATATTTTCATTCGGCACTCTATCATACACAGAGAATATTCACACATTCTTCTAAGAGATCTCATTTCAACTGCATTTATTCTACTTTCATAATATTATATTTTCAAATCTATCTATTGGATTATAATGAAATAAAACAATGTTTTGTATAACTACTTCCACATTTGTTTTATTTCGATAGCGACCGGTTTCGCAAGGTTCGCTGTCATCGACAGACTGGTCCTGTCTGTCGATGCCTGCGAGCCTGGCAAAATCGGTCGTTGTCGAAATAAAACAAATGTGGAAGTAGTTATACAAAACACGTTTTATTTAATAATTACACTTTTAGTAATTTGTATTAACACCACTTTATTTGGTAACACCAACCGGTTTCGCTCCCGCCGGAGCTTCGTCAGGGTGAGTCAGTAAACTAGTTCAGTTGGGTCCAGTTTACTCTCTCACCCTGACAAAGCTCCGGCGGAAGCGAAAGCGGTTGGTGTTACCAAATAAGGTGTTGTTATTACAAATTACTAAAAAAGTATTTTTATTTTATAAACCTATTATTGTTTCACTAAGACAGGTTTAGAATAAATACATAATTTATTCCTATATATTGTAGCGCTTTTGTGCTTGTAAAACAATTTCAAGAGACCTTCCTTTCAGTTCAAGAAATGGTTCGCGGTGTAACAGAAAAGGAATTTTAAATTCATTTTATAACCCTCTTGGGGGGCTGGATCGAATGTTTGTTGTTTTGGGAAAAATGTTTTTTTTCTTATTCAATTTGTTATAAGTAAAGGCTGGCATATGGAGGTATATGATTCAAAAACTGTTTTTTTATACATATTTAAAAATAAATATGGATTCACTTTCACTAGCTTTTACACCACTTTATTTTCTTTTGTTAAAACCAACCGGTGTCGCTTCTGCCGGAGCTTCGTCAGGGTTACAAATAAACTGAAAAACGGGTTACGAAAAAATCCTGACGAAGCGAAACCGGTTGGTTTACAAGAGAAAATAAAGGGGTGTAAAAATTAGTAGAAATGTGTTCATATTATTTTTAATAATGCCACACCACAAATTAATAGACTTTTAATACGAAAGAATATATTTTTGGTGATTTAATTTGTGATTGCAAGATACCAATTGCACACTATGATCAGAATTTGCATTTTTTCACAAAACAGAGGCATGAAAAATAGGCGAAATACTTATAAATAAACTCACGATGAATCGGAATATCTGATAAATGAATCAAATAATAAATTAGTATGACAATTTTAATGTAACGTATAATTAACTACTAAAAGTAAAAGTAAATCTAAAAGAAACACAACGATAATTTGAAGCAAACTGTGGAACTTGTGAAAAAAAAATATCATTTTGAATGTAAACAAATACTTGTAAACGAACACTGGATTATACCCATTGCGGGTTATCATTTTTAAGGATTAATTGTATCTCAATAGAGACGAAGATGCAAATTGGAAACAGAATATGCTGGTGAATTGCATCACATTGCGTTAATAAAGTTCTGCTTAATGCTTAATCCAAACTTAATAGATGGCGCTAGTGTGGATTGAACTAAAAAATGTGAAGTGTAGTACAAGATTGTAGCATATATACAACTTCCAAAAATTTGTCACACGTGGTGGTCGTAAGAAGGGCGGAATGGGGAATGTTGTATTACATAAAGCGTGCGCTTAATACAATCAATGACAGGTCATAAGTCTTGTAAACGCCTCGAACACCATATTCTGTTTCCAATTTGCATCTTCGTCTCAATTGAAATACAATAAATCCTAAAAAAAATATATATACTTTGTTGATTGGTGAATTATATTGCCTTGATAAAGCTTAGGTCCATGCGAAACTATTTGTTATCAATTACAATAAAAATACTTTGGATTGTTTTGTTATTTTATATCTATAAGGCTATATAAATAAATAAATAAATCGTAATAGATATCAATATTTTCTATTGAGACTAAAATAAATAAAACAAGGATGTTACTAAATAATTTATCACAAGTGATATTGCTTGGCTTCTTATATTGTATTTGTTAGAAACAGTTATGTCTATGAGAGAAATTATCTTTATTATTCTTGTAATCACATTCTTATCCTCAATGACGTTAGCAAAAATAGGCCATAATATTTATTTGTATTCTAAGAATCTATTTTATTATCAGAAAAACTCCACTTGATGAACATATGGATTGCTTTGCTTGATAGCTGTGGTTCAAAAAAAACGAATCTATAAAATTAAATAACGAATAATTGTACTTGATTTATGGTTCTGTAAAATGGATTAAAATAAATTAATGACCACATTGAAATTATAATATTTTTACTCACTAGAGAAATGTAAATAAAATATAAATATTGCATCGATGAAACAAGATTTGTACTTTTGTATGAATATTAATACACTTGTAAATTTGTTTAAACACAACTTCATTCTTTTCAAATACCAACCGGTTTCACTCCCGCCGGAGCTTCGCCAGGATTACAAAAGAAACTGAAACATTATGTTTATTGTCTATATTCATTGTCTTAAGCGTGTTTCAACGATAAAAGATCTTGGTATTGTTTATGAAAGTAGGCTGACATCGAGTGAATATGTGGAGTTGCACTGAAAATGTTGGGATTTATTCTCCGAACTGGTAGAGTTTTCAAGAATTTTGTATAACTCATTGGTCCGGAGTATGGAGGTATACGGATATGGAGTCCCCACGAGGCGAGATACTCGCTCATGTTAGAGAGGGTTCAGAAAAGATTTCTGAAATATCTCTACATGAGGGAGTTCGGTAGCTATCCGTGGTTTTATCCTACTGCATTTCTCTTGGGCATTCTGGGGACCAATTGTTTACAGATAAGAAGTTAAAAGAAAATTAAATATACACTGCTTTGTCCATTCTTGAATTTTAATTTTCTCATCATATTTTGAAGGTTTTACGGAGCATCATTAAGTTTATTATTTACATAATTCAACCTTTGAATGTGCGAAAAATAAACTCAATCAGGGAAAAACAGTATGTTAATTCATAAAAAAGTCTGTATAATTATTATATCTTAAGATTTTTTTTATGAATATATAGTATTTTATGAATATATTAATACTGTTTTATCCATAATTGAATTTTAATTATCTCGTCATATTTCGAAGGTTTTACGGAGCATCATTAAGTTTATTTTTCAAATATTTCAACCTTTAAATGTGAGAAAAATAAACTCAAAGAGGGAAAAACAGTATGTACATTCATAAAAAAATCGTGATTATGGAATTTCACAGTGTTAACGCCTTAAAATTATCAAAAACTTTTCATTTTTATTTTAGTATGGTATGAGGTGTTTCCGCTTAATATTATAAAATATACTAAAGACATCAGTTTGGATCTCTAAAGAATCACAAATAAAAGTTCGACTTATCTTATCGTTAAAGGCGTGTGTGGAAAACATAATTTATATTGCCCATAAAACATTTTCTTCCTGGAATTCTGTTGGTATATTTCAAAACACTCTGGAGTATGTGATCCCTGAATGACAAAACGTATTACTATGATGGTGTATACTTTGCGCTCGTTCGTTTCTCGTGCAGACGAGTGGCAGTCTGGAGGAGAAATACGTACATATGTAGTGAAGGGCACATCTTAGTAACAGCGGGAACATCAATCTCCAAGGATTCGAGGAATGTCTCACCATTAGGATGAAGGTCTCAGAAAGAACATCTTCCTCGCGGCTTATTCTCATTTCGTTGGTTTCGAGAGCGAGAGTGCAAAACATCCTTAAAATATTCCCTCCCAAATAAATGTACGCACACAAATCTTAATACAAATGTCAGAAATGTATGTACGTAGATCGTACGAACCAAACCATTTCAAATTATACGTAAAAAAAACATTTTATACTATTCGCACAAAATTTTATAAATATGAATATGAATGAAAACATCTGTTTTCTTAAAGTTTTATTACAATTTATGTGAATGACATGTCTTTCCTCTCTAAGGCATAATCAAACTTGTCACATAAATTATAATTATACTTCTTGAAAATAGACGTTTTCATTCGTAAAACTGATATGGAGTTTTTCATCTTTTTCTTTTTTATATAAATTGTATAGATATACAACACTTATATTTAAAAAAAAATACATAGGCATGTTTCGGACAACCAGTCCTTCTTCAGTGATACATATTATAAAGACACATTTTAAAAATATAAAAAAATAAATGATCTGACAGATGTAATAAAGATTTATTTCATAATTTTGTATTTTTAATATAATTATTGTATATACACAGTATATAAAAAAAGAGAAATAAAGCACCATAACAACACAAAGTATGGCGTATATAGAAGAAATTTTACATCTTAGTTCGAGAAACAATAAATATTTAAACATCATTTGAATATTTCTCTTTTTCTTTTTTATATACTTTGTATATACAACACTAACATTAAAAAAATTAAAATACATAGACATGTTTCGGACAACCAGTCCTTCTTTAGTGATACATATTATAAAGATACATATTTAAACCAGTTGGTTGTTGAAAACAATGAAAATATGTAACTTTAAAATATGCATCACCGAAGAAGGACTGGTTGTCCGAAACATGTCTATGTAATTAAATTTTTTTTAATGTTAGTGTTGTAAATACTAAGTACATAAAAAAGAAAAAGAAAAATAAAGCATCTACAATACAAAGTATGGCGAACATAGAAGAAATTATTTGAATATTTCTAAGATATTATTTTAATAATTCGTACATCTTAAAACCTTAACAATAAAAAGTCCTATATTATTGAATAAATCACACAAGTACTATCAAAACATCTGTGTTTTTTGTGTAGCTAAAGAGACATATTTTGATACCAAATATGATCAATACAAATAAATTACTGTTTTTTTAAAGCTTTAATAAGACATGTAAAGTTCATCGCTTATTCATTAAACATTTTACAATGCACAATCACGGAAAAAATTGTCAGGCTGACTTAATTATTCCAGAATTAATAATTCAAACATATTTGTTAATAAATCACATGTACCTAATATTATCACGCGAGCCAACAAAATGTTTAGTTTTGTTCTAAGAAACGCAAGATCATTTTCTGACACCATGGTGATTCGTAAGCTTTATAAAGCGCTGGTTTGCAGTAATTTAGAATACTGCTCCATCATTTGGGACCCCAGAGAATAAACGAGTCATCTTGGGACTAGCGTAGACCCAGAAACGATTTTTGAGATATTTATAAAATACCTTAGGGAGTATAACTACAATTTTTTTTGTACGCATCACTATTTTTCACAGGAATGTTGGATTTCAATACTCAACTTTCACTTGAAATACGTTGAATGATCTTACTCGGTAAGCATTTTTTAAACTTTTATCCGGGGGTATTTACAATCCAGGAATAGTGAGAAAACTCGATTTATACGTTTTCCACAGCTATAGTAGAGCAAGGGTTTATCTTATTTCATGCTCCAAATTGCCGCAGAGGTCCATCGAAGTTCTCCTGCATTGAAAATGATTCGTCTTTTAAATGAGTTGGCAAAGGAGATAGACAACTTTGGATGCAATTATAGCGAATTCGTGAATACCCGTACGATAAGAACAACAAAGAATTAACTGTAAAATTTTATTTACGTGGTTCTATGTATATTTCTAACTATACAATAATAACAGTTATAAAAAAAATGGTTCAATTAAAATTTTGTTTTATGTATCACGATTGTTTTTTTATTTTTCGCGACAACTGTTTCGTCAACCTATATTGACAGCTGTCGCAAAAAATAAAAATACAATTGTGATACATAAAACAAAGTTTTTTTAATTTAACAGTTTACAATGTTAAAGTATCAAAGTATTTCGGCCAAAACAATGTACTAAAAATAAACAAATTAAACACGTATATTCGTTTTATAGTGAATTGTGTGTTGATGAGTCGGCTTTGTACATTTGTGAAATCTTTATTACTTAAACCACAATCCCTCCTAGTTTTAGCTTTAAATGACTTAAATATTTAATCAACATGTACTTTGAAGAGAGTCGTATTTCTTTAAAACCGATGTAAACAATTCTGCTTCCGTTTACCCCGAGCAAGGCGCAAGGTACCTTTGAGTTAGCCGAACCGGGAAACCGAAGCGGGGAGACAATTTATTGTAGTTTACTTCACAGAAAACCAAATAATTCCATTCTAACAAAGGTTAACGCAATACACTTAGCCGCCGAGCGGATCATATACTAAAGCACGGGAAATTCTGGGGAAAACTGGGAAAACGGGTAAATTTAATAATCCCTTGCGCATTAACTTGATTTAGGATACATCTACGACATATGTTAGTAAAAAACAATACTGGACACTTAATTTCATGTTTTGCTCTATGAGTATCTGTAGTAGAAATATAACAACTGATTTTATTGTATATATAATTCAAACGAGAGCATATTTGTGATTGAAACTTTTAGTCCGAAATTTACTATAACCAGTATGAAATCAAGGGTGTTTATTGTATTTTTTTAAATTATAATATTTCTTCAACTTCTCAGTTTATTTTTCACGTTTTGATGTTTAAATTTATATCGTTCTCCCGATGATGAAGGTGTTAATTCTTCTAAACATGTCAAAATAAAAACTGAATTGAAAAAACAGTGTTTTTTTCTTAAAATATTCGTCATGATGGAATTCCACACTGTTGACGTCTTAAATTTACCAAAATCGTTTTTTATTTCTATAAAAAAAAATTATAGATAATTTGAAAACGTTAACGTTAACCGAAAATGAATTTTTATTTAGTAAAGAAAAAAAAACTACAATTTTGTAAGAAATGAGTATGTTTTATTTACCGAACAATTATATAAAACCCCGTTTTAAATAAAAAATTAAATGAGAGACGTAATATATTATAATGTCTAAGCAAGGCAAAGTATGTCAAAACATTACAATGAATTTTCAATAAAACAGACGTTTTCATTTATATTTATTAATATGGTTTAGATACATGGAAATAATGAATAAAGAAAAATGGGTAAAATAGTGTATGTTTACTATTGAAATGAATCTAGAAATAGAGGAAGACCAAGAAACTTGCAACGATCAAATAAATTAAATATTAAATATCGTACAGGTGAGAATCGACGTGCGTGTATGACACGATGTATGAATGTTGAAAAATCGAGAGAAGTATGTCAGGAAAGAAAAGTATGGCAGTCCATTTTGTGCATAAATCATTTATTTCTATCAAAAGTTTCTCGAATGAAATTGGTGGTAATCAGTAGTAAATTATTTTAATATTTTCAAATATGAGCTAAAACACTAGCTAATAATGACAGAGAACACGGATCATATAAATATAAAACCAATATAGTCTAGTTTCAAACTCTGAAAAAGTTCAGCTTTTACCTAGTAATACCACTCAATTAATAGTTAAGTAATTGTTAACCAATACGATATGTATAGAAGTATGAATACCCAATAAACAAATCACATATGAAAGATTAATAACAGAATACGTAGTTGTCTCATGAGACATATTGAATTAAGAGTTCCGTTTTCAAGGGACCGATTATTTAATACTCGCAATTTTTTCTTTTTTGAAAAATGTTGTCAGAGTGTAAAATAAATCTGTGTCGGAAGTGTATGAAACTGGTAATTAATTGACCGTTTAATCTTGAAACGGCAATAAACTGAACGTTATTTTCCAGTTTATAACGGTTATTCGGTTGCACTATCAAGGAAAGCAATCTATTTTATCGATGGTATTAAAGCGTCGATTTTATAATGCCTCGTTCACACGACAAAGGTTTAAGGTTGGACATTTATTGTTTATTGAGTCACAAAATTAAATATATAAAAAACCGTTGGTTCAAGAATGGAATTAAAATATTTAAAATACATATTTGTATTGAATTAATAAAACCTTTCTTTCATTATAAAGCTAGAATGGCAGTGCACAATGGTGTTCTTCTACCGACCCTTTTGTATGGAAGCGAAGCATGGAACTGGCAAAAGAAGGATGAAAGTAGAATAAATGCAGTTGAAATGAGATCTCTTGGACGAATGTGTGGATATTCTGTGTATAATAGAGTGTCGAATGAAAATATAAGAAGTGAATGCGGTGCGAATGATGGTGTCATGAACAAAATAATGAAAGGATCATTAAGATGGTTTGGACATATGGAAAGAATGAATGAAGAAAGAATGGTAAAAAAATTATATGTTAATGATGTAAATGGTACCAGAAATAGAGGAAGACCGAGGAAAATGTGGCACGATCAAATAAACCAAATATTGAATGTCGGCCATGTGAGGAGTCAGAGAAATCGACGCGCGTGCATGACACGATGTATGAATGTTGAGGAAGCGAGAGTAATATGTCAGGAAAGAAAGGTGTGGCAGTCCATTCTTTCTGCCTACCCCTTCGGGGAGACGGCGTGATGGTTAGTTAGTTAGTTAGTTAGTTTTTCTTTCATTATTAAATGATGGTGTTATGAACAAAATAATGAAAGGGTCATTAAGATGGTTTGGACACATGGAAAGAATGAATGAAGAAAGAATGGTAAAAAAAGTATATGTTAATGATGTTAATGGAACCAGAAATAGAGGAAGACCGAGGAAATGTCGGCCATGTGGGGAGTCAGAGAAATCGACGCGAGTGCATGACACGATGTATGAATGTTGAGGAAGCGAGAGAAATATGTCAGGAAAGAAAAGTGTGGCAGTCCATTCTTTCTGCCTACCCCTTCAGGGAGACGGCGTGATGGTTAGTAAGTTAATTTCTTTAATTATTTATTCTAATAATTAATACTGTCAATTTAAAATAATTGTAGGCAGTAGTTTATTGTACGATATTTAAATCCTCGTATTGTCTCCCTAAAACAGATTCCTAAAGCAGATAGACATTTCAGATTTTACCATACATTATCGACACTCGTGTTCAACGTGTAACTCAATTTATGATCATGATATTAACAACCTTTTTCATTGTTGAATTACAAAATTGACAAGTGAGAACTAGCTTGCAGAAAGTACTGATACAGAAGAGAATCCTTTAGGTTTACGGTTCGAGTGCTGTTCATGAATTCAAACAATAATTTCCACATATCTTGAACGCCAGCATCAAAGAGCACTCAAAGAGAATTGCATCTTTGATGGGAGATAAATACTTTATTGCATCGATCGAACCGTTTACGAGTATTTTCATATACATACGAGTACTTGTGCAATGCTTTGGTGATAAATAAACTTTTACAGTGAAATACTCAGTATACATTGTTTAATATAATTCAATAAAGTTATCACGTTTATTTGAAAATAATAATACTGACCTAACGTTACCATTATATTAATTGTATACTCACCCTTACTTTGTGTGGTAAATTCACATTTGAATATTTTTCAAAACATTGCATTTTCAGAATACTTTTTTGCAAAATATTAATTTTGATATTCGAAATTACTTGGTAGAAGTTCATTGTAAGCAAAGGGAAAAAAATCCCTTATAATATACGAGAATATTTAGATTAATTCCACTTAGATTTATGGCTCCGACTAATTTCAGCAGCTTGCTGCTATCTTCTGGTCAATGAAAAGATACTCGTATATTATTTTCATTATTAACTTTTTTTATATTTTCTACAAACATGTTTTGGGCCACAGACGCTATTCCTTTGTGTTTAAATTTTCACAAAGAAGGGCGTGTGTGGCCCAAAACATATTTAGAAAAGTCATGTTTTTAAAAAATAGATCACATTTCGTTTATTAATTTAATAAATTAATCATATTTACAGTTTTTCAAGTTGAAGGTAAAATTTATGTAAACAAACAATTAAGAATTCGAGTTATTAGAACTTAAATTAATAATTAGTCTTTTACACATAAGTAATTTTGTACTCAATCTTCAATGTTAGTCGATAAAAAGGCTTTTGAAGATGGAACCGGGTAGTGCACATAATTGAACCATTGCTATGTCTCATGATACAAGTGTTAAAAGTGACAACTAGCCGGTTTATTTAAATTAAATTTTATACTCGGAAAGCTAAAATTCTAATATTCGGGTATGGTAGTAAGTTATTAAAATGACTCTATACAGTAGCCATTAAATGAAAAATATAATACTGATAACAAAAAAATTATATCCTAAAGCATCATTTTTAACACTTCTTATTATGTATACATCTTATCATATATAATATAAATAAATATTTATCCCTAAAATAGTGTTGTAAAAATAACCGATCCCATTTCGGAAAATCTTTAAAGAATAAATCTATCATTTTTATTTATTTTTAAAATACCTCGATTTTTTAAAAGTATAAATGTAAACGTTTGATTCAAGGGGGTGACGATCTTGATGATGCCCTATTAAGGCAAAGTATGTCGCTCATATAAAATCTAATTTAACATTAAATGCGAATTTTTATTAATATAAAAAATATAATGTTTTTATCCATAAACATTTTTATACTAGAACGAACTATAATATTAGTTTATATCATAATTTGTTCATAAACATAGCTTCTACCACTAGGGTGATGTACCCACACTTTAATATTCAAACCACAGTGTGAATGAAGGTGACCCCTGAGGCAACTTATATGTGAGAAGCTTGTGCGGCGACACAAGTTGGATAAGAATATTATGCCTGTTTTCATTTGTGGTTGTCTTAAAATAACTTATTAATTCAAAAACTTCCTTGAAACCTCCAACATATTTTATAATACGAGTATTTCATTTTAACAGCTTCTCCCGGTGTGAATAGTAAAAGTTTACTACGGACACGTAAATCGTGTTTTTTATGTATAAACTCGTTCATGCTTTTATGAATGAATATTATTTTATTTCCAAGGATTTTTAAAAGCTGTTTGATAATTATGAACGTTGAAGAAAATATGTGGAAATGGTGTAATAATCTTCATGTGAGTCTCAAATACAGATCTGAATGTAGTGCAAACGAACGATGAACAAAATAAACCAAGAGTCATTTGGATGATTTAAACTGAGGTTAATAATAAATGATAAAAAATTATAAAACAGAATTGATAACCCGCAATGGGTAATGTCCAGTATTCGTCTACAGGTATTTGTATACATTCAAAATGTTGTATAAAAAATTATATGTTTTATTAAAAATTAGGTCGTTGACACTTCATGGAATTTCATTGTAAAAACTTAGAAATTGTAAAAAAACAACGATGTTAATGTTCCACTCCATTTTATTACACTTTTTAAAAAGTATGTATATTAACCATGGCATGTTTGTTGAATGTTTCGGACACAGAAGCCCTTCATCAGTGTTAAAAATATATTAAGAAATTTTTCACGATTGTGGTCACTTTAACAGATTTGTTCATTGAATTTTTTAAATTAAGTTCCAGTTGTCTTCAAATATTATAAAAAAAAACATTGTTCAATGAATTCTCAACACAATGTTAGTATAGAATATAGAATAAAAAATATGTATTATGACTAATCCTTCTAACTAAACGAGTCCCCATTACAGTGAAAACCCAAAAGCACATGTTAATGATGTGAATGGAGCACGAAATCATAGAACAATGAAAACAGGGTACTATCAATTTAATCAAATATTATATTCAAAAATGTCAACGTTGGGAGTTAAGGATATCATGTGCTTGCATGACACTATGTATGAAGGAGGCGAAAGAAATATATCAGAATAAAATAGTGTGAATCTATTCCAATCCGTTGATCAATAGAAGGAAAACTAAATGTTATTTGGTAACGTATAAGAAAAAAATATTCATGAAAAATATTGTTTCTATGTAAACATGGTGTGTATGAATTAAATTAAAAACAAAATAAAATCATCTGTATTGCTTCTATTATACTGCTTTAAATAAATTAATAATCATTTATTTGAGTAACAATTTGCCAACCCATGGATCATTTTTATTAGGTTCTATCTAAAAGTTGTCTGCATCTCTTCTCCGCTCACGGTAAAACACTTTCAATTACTTTTTTCCATAATACCCTACTTCATACGTAAACGCAAAAATAATCTAAGGCCCGACCATTAATCATTCCGTGCTCAACAAATCGCCGAGGAAACGATTCTTTTATTCCGCAAATATAGGCCTATACAATCGAAGTTATTTGCGAATCTTCCTGCTACCCGAATTCTCGGGATCGATGATGAAACAGCGCAAGGAGAAACTCCCCATAATCGAAACAATTAATTTTTTTTATTAAAAAAAAGACTAATATCAAGGATTTACATCAATGATATTAGAATTTTATTTTACAATCTTCAATGTGAGCAGAAAATAGCTCATTATTATGAAGAAGGAATCTGGTCGTGTCCAGGCTCGAACCCAAGTCCCCTGGATCAGGAGCCAAGCGTTCTATCCCCTAGACCACCACCCGAATCCCGACTTTTCCGCAATTTATTTAAACTAACTAACTAACTAACCATCACGCCGTCTCCCCGAGGCGGCAGGGTAGGCAGAAAGAATGGACTGTCACACTTTTACTGATGCGGCACTCCATCCTTCTCTTTTCGCTCCGCGGGAGACGCGGTGTGATGGGTTGCGAACCTCATCGCCAATTTATTTAATGTAATATAATATTATCTCAATAGAGACGAAGAAACTGAATATGGTGATCTAGGCGTTTACAGGACTTATGACCTGTCATTGGTTGGGTTAAGCGCACGCTTTATGTAATTACAACATTCCCCATTCCACCCTTCTTATGACCACCATGTCTGACAAATTTTGAAAGTTGTATGTATCTAAATATGAATATGAACTGTCACACTTAAACATATGCGGCACTCCATCCTTCTCTTTTCGTCCCGCGGGAGACGCGGTGTGATGGGTTGCGAACCTCATCGCCACCAATAGGCATCTCCCGATATTTTTTGTTTAATATTTTTCGTTAATTCGACAATATGCAGAATATTTTCTGTAATATATTTTCTGATACATGAAAAGATGTCAAAATCAATTAAATGAATAAAAAATATATAACGTTTAAAATTTATATCGGCGCTATACAAATTAGCCTAAATATTATTATTATTATTATAACCGTTACAGTTCCTCCTTTGCTATCTACTCCATCTTATAATATCCTCAGCCTCATATATCTCTCTTATTCTGGTGTTCCTCACGCGATTTCTGAGCGTCTTGCCTGCTATCTTCCTCAGTGAAGATAACTTTGGCAGTCCTCAAAACTTGCTTGGTCTTGACTGTTCTCTGCCGTTGCTTCGACGCCATATATAATTATTGGTCTTACGCATGCATTTTAGATTCTCGTCTTATTCTTACTATTATCATTCTTGTATTTAATTTTGTTTTATATACATAGTTGAGGTTTCGAAGCCTGAAACAATCTCTAAAATGATAATCTCTTCCCAATGATAGTCTGATTAAATATTAAACGTTTCAATAATGCAAATAATTCAATACTGAGGCAAGCATGTAAACGACAACGATAAGTTAGTTTAGAAATACTTTTATAAACTCGTCATAAATATATCAACTCGTGTATGAATGTTTAAAAATATTGTGCTGTAAGAGTATTAATTTTTTTTTACAGTAATTACAATACGTGTATCTAATAACTCACTTAGATGTTATAATATAAAAAGTAAGTGTAACGTGTAGTGTTAATTTTCTATTTATTTTCAAATTCAATGATAAATGAGCATATCCTCTTAGTCTCTTTTTGCATTGCTTAGAACTCGCTGTTATGCCAAATCAACCCTAACACAAATACGTGATCAAAATTCAAATGCTCGGTGAAGGTTCTTCATGATATTGAAGTCTTAATATGGGAGAGCTTTCCTGAGAATATTCAGCCGACATAATGTGTTGTTTACCTCGACCCGCCGTCGTTCCGGGATCTACAGCCTAAAAATACCCTGAAACTTTTTTAATTATCCTTGTCCTCTTCTATGCTGTTTTACATACGCGTGTTTTCGTTTTGTTTTGTATTTTCTACTTTGTTTTACAGTGTCGCATTAAATTAAAATGAAAAATATTTAAATTCTCAAATAGCGGTTTGTTTGAATTTATTTTAATCGCAGAAAGTGAGGCTTAATCTCTTTAATTTAAAATAACTAGAGTCACCCTAAACAAAATAGATCTTAACAATGTGACGTTTTTAAAAACAAAGGTAAATCTGATCTAACTTGATATGACAACAAAATATGTATTCATAATATTATTATATATTGAGGAAAATGTGTTTTCTTGATGGTATATTTTCGGTATTTCAAAAAGCTATGTTTCGTCTTTCAAGTGCATTATGAATGTGTCACTTTTTAAGATATCATAAAACATCATATACTCGTAAAATATTTTCCTCAACTTAAAAGCTAAAAATGGTAATGGTGTTATTGTACCGATAATTATGTATGGAAACGAAGCATCGAACTGGCAAAAGAAGGATGAACGTATAAAATATGCAGTAGAAATAATATATTTTAGACGTATATGTGGAAATACTGAGTAATAGCTAAATAAACTAATTGAAAACAGTAATTGGGTTCAAACAATCTGTTGTCTAAAATCATTACAAATTATTAAAATTAAAATAATAATTAAATAAAACGATGTTTTTTAATTCACATTTCTTTTTAGACATGTTTCGATTCAAGGCATCGACAGACTGGACCAGTCTGTCGATGCCAGCGAGTCTGGCGAAACCGGTCGCTGTCTAAATAAAGACAAAAGTAGAAGTAGTTAAAAAACATCGTTTTATTTAATTATTATTTAAAATGAACTTCCATCAAGAGATTTCAGTAAAATCATTTGATTATCTTAAAATTAAAATATTTAAAATATTACTTTTAAAAATAGAAATAAAAAGATATTATAGATTTTTTTTTCTATGTCAATTTGGTTTAATGAGTTATTTTTTATTTTTATTTAAATACTTTGATTAAAGGTTTTTGAGTTGATCGTGAGTTCTCTATTGCTAACCCCTGAAATTCATCGATCCAGTAAGTCTATTCAATATGTCGCGGTTCGATATTGCGGGCGTATAATATCCCCACCACATAATAAGAATCAACCACGTCCGTTGCTGGTTCTACGTTAATATTAAACTAAACACTATAAACCATCTGGTTAAACTGTATAAATTTCAACAATAGTACACAGGAGAAGAGTAAAACATGTGTATATTTTGGATTAAACAAATATATTAATGAACGTTCATTCACATAATAACTCCAAATGGAGTTCTGGTCCCAACCCTGATGTATGGAAGTGAAGCATGAAACTGGCAGAAGAAGAATGAGAGCAGAATAAATGCGGTAGAGATGAGGTCCCTAAGACGTATGTGTGGAAGAACGATATACGACAGAATCTCAAATGCTGATATAAGAAAGGAATGTAGAGCGGAAGAAGGTAAATTGAACAAAATTATAAAGGATCGCTGCGTTAGTTCGGACATATGGAACGCATCGATGGAGAAATAATGGTTAAGAAAATATACGTTAATGATGTAAATGGGGTGCGGAGTCGAGGCAGACCGAGGAAAACATGGCATGACCAAATTAATCAAAATTTAAATGTTGGTCATGTTAGAAGTCGGAGGAATCGACGTGCGTGTATGACTCGTTGTATGAATGTGAAGGAATCTAGAGAGGTTTGCCAGGATAGAGTAGTGTGGCGGTCTATTCTCTCTGCCTACCCCTGCGGGGAAACAGTGTGATGGTTTGTATTGTACTGCTTTTTAAATAGCCTAGGAAAACGTGGCACGATCAAATCAAACAAATATTAAATGTCGGCCACGTGAGATGTTGGAGAAATCGACGAGCATGTATGACGCGATTTATTAATGTTAAGGAATCGAAAGAAGTTTGCCAGGCGGTTAATTATATCCAACCCCTTCGGAGGACGGCGTGCTGGTTATTTAGTTCTCCGTATGAAATATTTAACATTTTGTGAGAAATATAAAACAAATTATCTTTTCTTTTAAATGTATCAAGGTTAAACCCCTGTAACACATTAGACTATCAATTATTTTTCTTCTTCTTCTTCTTCTTCTTCTTCTCAGCGCTACATCCCGGTGTGGGATTTGGCCGCATGTAATTGTTACACCGCCGTCAGGAACTGTAATGAAATATTTCAAATTATTTCAAATATGCTTTGAAACAAATTCTAAATAGTTCTAACAAAATTTCAAAAATATACTTTTGACAGCTGTCAAAATGTCCACTTGAACAGATTTTTTTTACTATCGATTAGAAAGTTTCTGTACGTTAGTTTTTGGAGATAGTGAAACCGGTTGATTTGTTAAAACAAATGAAGTGGTTTAAAAGTATGTGTTTTTTAAATTATTTAAATCATTTTTTACCACAAATTAAGTGCTCCACACGAAAGAAAATATATTTGTCACAACATTTTATAACACTCGTCACAAAAATGTTTCGGATGGTACTCAGTTTCAACTCGTCAGTTTTCTTAGAGCCCAGTAGTAACACTGAAAACACGGTAAGTCTTGTTTGGATAGATTGGCTTATTTATAATAAAATAACATTTTTTTAGAGGTTTGGTTTTTAAACCAGCAGCGTTGTTTCTACAAACTATCAATTTGATAGTTGATAGTTGATTTGTTGTTAGTATGTTTTCCCATTTTATCAAAAATAGACAAATTGAATGCAAATTTATTTTGAAAATCATGGTTTGGTTCGCTAAATTTTTCGTGTACTACGTCCTTTTTACGGTCGACATAATCGTCCATCCGAGCAAGTTATTCGGAAGACCATGGATCGTTTTCGCACCACGTAGACTCTAGTGGATATTACGAATCCACAAAGACTTATAAACATTAACATTATTTTAATGTGTTTTTTTTTTTCATTTTGATTTTGTATACCTGTAAAAAAACATTATTTTCACATATGATATATTCTAATTCGTTCTAAGTGAGATTTTTATATATAAATGCAATGATTTATAGTGATTCAATATTTGCAAAATGAACCTTTTTGGAAAATTTATTAAATGGTAATAATAAACGCGTCACTGGTTTTATTAATTTCATGACAAATTGTTGTAAGTAAATGCTATTCCGTATTGAAAAATAGGCTATAAAATTAAGTGAATATTGTATCCTGAAAATAAAAATTTATTCGCTTTTGTGAGGCACCTTGGGAGGAGGGATAATAGGTTTACAATCAATTTGGAATACACCAAAGAAAATGGAAGTTTGATGTATGAAACACAATAAGATCGCTGGCTCATACAAAAGTTACCAACTTCCAAATCAACGTTTGTGATGCTGTTTATAGCTTTCAATATCAATCTTCTTTGTTCCGTCCAAGATTTGGAACCGATTTGATCTATCGAAAGAAATATTAAAAGAGACATTGATGTCTGTTCCAGGAAATGAATATTTCCATTTTTGTATTTATTGATTCAAATTTATTTTTCCATTTCATCGCATAGAATATACGACAAAGTTTATGTATCCCTTTATATTCATTTATATATTAAACATCAAATCTCCCAAATCTATAAGGTGTACTCGTATATGTTTGGTAGGGTTATCCGAATAAGACGCGATTAATCAATATGTCAGATGTTATACATTTTGTTAAAAAAAATACTTGTATAACAACATATTCTCGTATTATACAAAATATATCACTTTTCTGATATGTAACTCTGGGTATATCTTGGTATTTATAATCAATGTTATTATAGCGCCCTTGAGGTGAGATATTCATGAAAACGGCGCTATCCAAATTAGCCTAATTATTATTATTAACTTTGTTGTCAGTAATTTTACACCACATTTATCATAGCGAACGCATTCGCTAAGCACTTTCAATCTGTCTATAGCAATGTTCCCCCGCGGCTTAATTTCAATTCTGCGAATAATTTAAGTGCCAATTATTGTAGTAATAGCTTTGTCATATCGCACATAGATGCGAATGAGATCAAATCCTCCATCAAGGCTATGAAGAATTCGCACTCGGTTGGTCTTGATTTTCTTCCCATCTATTTCTTAAAAGGCTGCTCTGAGCGATGAACTCCAGCCAAGGTGCCTCACAAAAGCGAATAAATTTTTATTGTCAGGATACAATATTCACTTATTTTTATAGCCTATTTTTCAATACGGAATAACATTTACTTACAACAATTTGTCATGAAATTAATAAAACCAGTGACGCGTTTATTATTACCATTTATTAAATTTTCCAAAAAGGTTCATTTTGCAAATATTGAATCACTATAAATCATCATTTGTCATTCAATGATCATATCGGTGATTGTCCTGGTGAAAATACGATTCAAGTCGGTCAAACGTTAATGCGATGAAAAGTTTTGAAATTGTGTCGATAATAAATAAGTAAAAGTGTTTATACATACTATTAATTATTTGAAATTCGATATTTAATTGATGATAAAGGAAATTCGACTTCAATCTGTGTTTACCAAATGTGTCATAAGCAGTGAAAATGTACAACTATATTATATTGAAAATATCTCCAAAAATAAATGTACGATACTTTTTTATTATATTTCTATGTCATTATTATAATGTCATGCCATCGCGTTTTTGTTAATGGAAAATAATATTTGAAACTGTTAAATTAAATAACTTTGTTTTTTGTATCACAATTATATTTTATTTTACGCGACATCTATTTCGTCAACCTATGTTGACATCATCAGGTGTTACAATATTTATTTCTAAAAAATTTTAATATTTATTTATTTGACACATTAACCATGGAGCGTTATGTGTCATATAAGTAAAAATACATTAAGGATACATATTCATATACAAAAAATTAGTCCATTTAAGAATAACATCATTAAACAGTTTAAATTAACAAATATTTATTATATTCTTAATAATTATGTGATAAAGGAATACAGAAAACTAACTTATAGATTAATTACATTATGGAATCGTGAAATTCTTATAATTTTAAATTATTAACAGAGCGAAAATGGTTTAATTTTATAATTACAGGTTTTGATTGTGATGATAATAGGTGTTACAATAATATATCAAATGTCAACTTTTCGTAATTTTTCGAACCTTTATGTATATTTGTTCCTTTGTCAATTTGAATAAAATCTTTGATATAATTTTAAAGTTCTTGCTGGAGTTGAGTTGGGTACCTAAATACTTCAATTAAAAGAACGGTTTGTTACTATTTATAGGAGAAAATATTAAAGGTGGAAAATATAATAATAAAAAATACAATTGTGATACAAAAAACAAAGTTATTTAATTTAACAGTTTAAAATGTTATGGTATCATAATGTTTCGGCTTAAACAATGGACTATGAAAATAATATTCTTATTTTATATTAAATGTTGAATCACCATCAGTGAAATCATTATAAAACACCTTCATTTTAAATAGAAAAATGTACTTATTTATTTAATTTATATGTATCTAGACATAACCGCACATCTATTGTATCTCCACAACTGTGACGTATTAAGAATATAACTTTTATCCATCGCATTTTCACCCCCAAATCCCTTTATGACTATCTTGAAGTTACCAATCTCTCGTCTGCTCCATCTCGGGGGAACCTACTTTAAATCATCCCCCGAAATTGCCAAGATTTTTCCATCTCCCGTTCATTTTTCAAAACATCTCTTTTCAGTGATGCTGAGAGAAAATTTGTAATTTATTACTGATTTGAAAATTGAAATTTGAAACGTAATTTTCTTATTATTATTCTGTATTGTGAAAACATTGTTAGTACAATACGAAATTCGTAAAATATTTCTTGATTGAATTATGTTTTCTCAATTTCACAGCAATTTTATGTACGAGTATTTTAGAAATCCAAATGTTTAATTAATTTTCTAATTAAATAAAGTTTTATTGTATGAAAATATTATCGAAATTGGGGTTTATGATTTAATTTGGACAATTAATAAACAAATTTGATATAAATGTTGCTTATTAATTGTTCCAATGAATATACGCCATACACTCTCTCTCTCAAGGTAGGGTCAGTGATCACATTGCATGGAACTCGCAGAATCACGAGGACCACTTTAGGACGTCAGGGAGTCGGACTTACTGGAAGTCTTGCTCGTATCATGGGATGTGGTGTTTCTCTGTATTTTATAGGATATGTGTCACCGTGGCACTTCGATTAATTTAGTCTGATTTCAGTAAATCCGGGTTATTTCCCTAAGGATACGGCCACACCGGAGTGCCTGGGTAGGAGTCAAGACACAGTTCGCTTGTGATCACGCCCTTTGGCGCGGAGCATATATTGTGGCCGGTCCCATAATGCGCCATACGTTGGTTCGCTGGGTGTTCATTTTGACTCCTACTTTGGGACTTCGATGTAGCCGTACCCTCAGTGTTACATTTATCAATTTTAAGATAGCATTTTTAGGTTATAATAAAAACTTATCGCCTTCCACAAATATTTAAAAAATATATATTTTTTGTTAGTTAAACCATACTTGTTGCAAATTTGATTGTTATTTGAAGCCAATTACTGTATACAACTTTCGAGCTATTGATTCCCATGACATGTGATAGATAGCTAATCAATTGCCATTATTGTCACATGAATTCTGCACCAGACCAGAATTTTTTTTAATGGGAATCGAGCCCGGGACCTTCTGGGTGGCAGTCATAAGTCTTGCCATTCTTCCACGAAAAAAATCAATAATATAATATTCGATACGAAATATCAACATTCATATTTGTCATATTTGTTTATCTCAAATACAAAATAACAAACAAACTATCATGCCGGAAGGGTAGCAGAGAAATTAAACCACTAAAATCTCAAATCTATTTTGGCAATCTCTTCAGCTTCCTCTACATTCTTACGACGAGTCATACACGCACATTGATTCTTCGGACTTCTGCCAAGCTTGAAAATGACCAAGGTTGAAAATTTGATTTATTTGATCGTGTCATATTTTTCTCGGTCTTCTTAACCATTCTTTCTGCATCTATGCGTTCCAAATGTCCAAACCAACGCTGTAATCCTTAAGTAGTATTTTTTACTATTTTGGTCATAACGCTTTCTTCCGCTTGAAAACAACTAGAATCCAAAGTCAAATTACAGTAAAAAATAGATTTTAATGAAATCTCTAACTAACTCACTAACCATCACGCCGTCTTCCCGAAGGGGTAGGCAGAAATAATGGACTACCACATTTTAGCCGATGGGACACTCCATACTTCTCTTTTCGCCCCCGCGGGAGACACGGTAATCAATATTTAAAATATTTGACATTTTACAGCTTAACACGGAAAAACGTTAGATCCATAATCCAATATACACACATCCAATTGAATTACTTTAATTTTCTTTTGTTTGAAGATGTAAATTTTACAATAAATCCGAATTCAATAGAAATTTATTCAGATCAAATACAAACTTCGAAATTCAATAAGTCAACTTTCGGTGATCAATCAATTTGGAATGGCACTTTACAAATCAAAGTATTTTATAAGCAGTATTACTCGCCGACTCCTCATGGATTTAGGACACAGATTTTAACTCGCAGTGACCTTTACTCGTCATTTGCTGTATTAGAACACCCTGAATCTACTGTAGTCCCCGCTCCAATAATCAGATATCCGAAGAAAGCGGTAATAATGTAATAATTGAGGAAAATGAAAATAAATTAAGAATAGGCATTTCAAGTTTAATTTAAATAAATTGAAACGTCAGTTTTTAGAAGTTTTATTATTATATAATATATTTATGGGAATGACATGAATAGCTTTGGTAAGGCATTATCCAATAAACATTTAAGGCGATAAGCAATTGATTAGTAATACAAGGCAATTCTTTACAAAGCGCCATTGAGGTGAGTTATTCGCGAAAACGGCGCTATACAAATTAGCCGAATTATTTTTTTATTAAATATAATAAAACGGTTTGAACATTAACATAAATACTATAATACGAAGTTTTACATAATTTTTTTAGTAATAATAAAAGCATATTTTTAATGTTTTCTTAATTTATTAAAGATTTCAAATATTTAAAACATGTATTATTTAGATTTTAGTTTACAAGTATTATTTACGTGTAAAATTTCAATGTCGTTATCTGTGTCTCATGATTTATTTAATTGATTCACTCAGACATCCCAAGAACTAGCAAAGATAATAGACTTTGGTACAAACCAATCCCAAGGATTTAAACTTGAAATAAAAATAAAAATGGCTAGGATGAACCGCCACACTGTTCTATGACATAACTCTCGCGGTTCTTCTACAACATGACATGCATACTCGTCGATTGTTCCTACTTTGAACATGGCCGCCATTCAGTAATTGATTAATTTGGTCCTAGTATGTCTTTCTTACCTACGATACGCACTGCAAGGATGAAGTGGCAATGGGCTGGGCATGTGTGCCAACGGGATGATGGAATATGGAGCCAGAGGGTTACTGAATGGAGGTCAAGGTCGAGCCGAAGAAATGTCGGGAGACAGCCTACCAGATGGAGCGAAGTTATTGGCGAGAGACCGATAGGGATGGCGTGGGGGTGGAGAGGGCTACGTCCAGCAGTGGATTGAGACAAGCTGATGAAAATATCTTTCTTGGCTACTTCCTCGACTTCATTTTCTTGTATAAATATTTTTAATCACTCTACTCTCGTGCATTCGTTTCATGTCTAAACCATATTTGTTGCCCTTTCTTAATTTTATTTAGGATGCATTCTTCCGCCATACATTTCTTGCTTACTTCATCATTAGCTATGTTATCATACATTATGGGCTAAATATTTTCATATTTAGGTTAAATGTAATCGACTTCCTAATTTATACAGACTTGCGTATTCAGAGGAGCACTCTATAAGCGGAGAATGTTTTTATGAAGAAAAATATTTTAGGTTAGCACCTCCAACTTTCCGACTACGGAGAAGTAGAAGCAATCGCTTTTTGTGTATCGGAATTTTCCGTATAAAAGGAGGCCCTTTTACTTAGCGAGATTAAGATTTGATTTATGAGATTGCCAAAGTGCGACCTTACTCATTGTATCTGTTTAAATGGAGTTAATGTTTTTGTATACAAGTCTCGTGTGGTCAGTCCTTCTCTGGCTTTAAATTAATTTTGGGGTAAATGTAATGTAAGCACTCTACACCATGTAATTAGTAAAAACGAATTATTTAAAACGTAACTCTCATTTTGACTATCTATGATTATAACGCCTGGCTCCTGATCCAGGGGACATGGGTTCAAGCCTGGACATGACCCGATTCCTTCTTCATGATAATGAGCTATTTTCTGCTCATATTAAAGATTGTAAAATAAATTCTAAAATCATTAATTTAAATCCTTGGGGTTAGTCTTTTTATTTATTTACTTTAAACTATTTTACGTCGAAGATGATGTGCTATGGGGAAGACTGAGAAGGCGTTACTGGAAAAACCATATGCAGAGAGCATGTTCTGAAAGAGTGATCATAGCGGGAAATCAAGTATCAAAGTGGTAGCCGACATCCAAGTAAGGCCATCCAAATTGGCCATACAGCTGAATATCTACAACGTAAGAACAGGTTACGGGAAATAACAGGATAAACAGGACTTCGTCTTAAAGAAAGCAGAAGAATAATAAAAAGAAGAACTTAAAAATCATGACGACAATTACAAAAAAAATATTAGTTAAATTATGTAAACTATGGTATCTTGATAAATAATATACTATATTAGCTCCAGAGCTTCACTGACTCAGGATCAAGGAGTGAGTAAAATATATGAGTTTCGTAGTCGAGTGGTGCTATGAATGCCACGCCGAAGGTCCCAGATTCGGTTCCCAGCGATGGCAGTGTGATTGTCACATTGTCATTGGTCTGGTGTAGAATTCACGTAAAATAAAATGGCGATAAATTAGCTACCTATCACATATCGATTTGGTTTGGACTGTAATGGTGTAAAGAGCGATTTAACCAAATAATAATAATAATTATAATATGAAATGTCTTTGGCAGTGTTTAAGGCGTCAGAATACATTTTTGACCTTTTCGTCACACCTATGCTAACGGAAAAGAAACGTTCACTATGTATACATTTAACTTACTAACTAACCATCATGCCGTCTCTCCGAAAGGGTAGGCAGATAAAATGGACCACCGCATACTTCTCACTACCTCAACATTCGTACATTGTGTCATGCACGCACGTCGATTTCTACGCCCCCATCACTCTGTTTCCCCGTAGAGGTAGGCAGAGAGAATGGACCGCCACACTACTCCATTCTGGCACACCTCTCTTGATTCCTCCACATTCATACAGCGAGTCATACAAGCACGTCGATTCTTACGACTTCTAACATGACCAACCATTAAAATTAAAATTCGATTCATTTGTTCATGCCATGTTTTCCACGGTCTGCCTCGACTCCGTTCTCCATTTACATTATTAACGTATATTTTCCTAATCATTCTTTCTCCATCCATGCGCTCCATATGTCCGAACCAACGCAGCGATCCTTTCATAATTTTGTTCATAATACCTTTCTTATATCAGCATTTGAGATTGTGTCGTATATCGTTCTACCACACAAACGTCTTAGGGACCTCATCTCTACCGCATTTATTCTGCTCTCATCCTTCTTCGGTAATATAAAAACAGTAATATAATCTTAGTCTTCTTCTTCTGCTTTATTTAGGACTGTGTCCTGTTATTTCTCGGAGCCTGTTCCTGGGAAACAGGTGTCCAACTGTCTCGCCATCTTTTAGGTGGTCTTTCTGGAGGTCGATTTCCTGTTGGTACTTTATTTGCGGCTATATTAAGCACACTTTCAGAACATGCTCATTCCACATGATCTCTCTAGTAGCGTCTTCTCAGTCTTCCCCATCGCACGACATCTTCACATTGCAGACCTTTCTCATTTCAGAATTTCTTAGCCGTTCCCGCAACGGATCGGAGAGTCTTCATTTCTCTGGTTCTTAGGAGACTTTTTGTTCTGATGTTGTCAGCTCTCGTTTCTTTTCCATATGTCATTATAGGACGTACGCATGTCTTGTAGATCCGAATTTCGCTCTCTGATAGTAATATAATGATAATCATTATTCTAGTTCAGTGATACGCATTTTATATGTGCGAAATAAATCCAGAACAATTTGCAATTAACTCTAATAACCTCTTAGTAATACCGCCGGCCTCGGCACAACGCGCGCCATATTACACATGTAATGGTGTCCTTATTACAGATATTCCCATCATGTTCCGCATATTTATTTACCCTTTGCTTTCTTGTTTCAGATATTCCAGTGCTCCCGAAAACGTGGTCTGAGTTTAAACGATTCTTCAATCCAAGTGCCGGGGCATAAAAAGTGAATAGTGCGGTGTTAACAAGCCTTTGAAATCCTTTTTGATTTAAAAAACAGCAGTTCTTTCCTTTGTAGATTATTCCTTCAGGGTGATATGTGATGCCTAGTGCTAGAAATGAGTATGAGTTTTAGTGAAACGACAAAGCGAAATTTTGCCGTTTATCTGTGGTTGGTGCGCTAATTTTCTATTTTGACACGGAATTGGATTATGAGCTTCAACATGGATGGCATGAAAAGTAAGTCAAATTTGAATCAAGTTTTCCTGTATTTGTCAACAATATTGAAATCTGTAACAAAATAGAACTACTCATTTAAAATTCCATACATAATAATTATAGGTAGAGGAAACGAATACTTTTTGGAAAGTTTTATAATGCAAATAATGAATTTTTTTGTAAAAATTCTTTTTAAAATGTATATTTAGTTCGAATCCACTACTGTTTGTGTCTTCGATCGGTTTCGACAGCTCGCTGTCATCTTCTGATCGAAAACACAAACATTAATGGATTTCAACTAAATACAAGTATACAAATAAAAAAGTGGATACGTGGAACATTAATTAAATCATATAACAGCTAATTTAAAAAACGGTGGATACGTGTAACATAAATTAAATAAACACAAAAGTCCGGATCGTCCATGTCAACATGTGCAACATCGGAAAAACATTATGTGTTTTACATTATGTGCTAAATTTAAAAAAAACGGTGGATTCGCGGAACATAAATTAAATAGACAAATGGGCACCATCTAAAAATAACATTTTGTATTAAATTATTTTTATTTTGTTATTTTATTTTATATCATTGTATTTTATATTATTTGTTTTAGATTTATTTTGTGGATGTTGGAAGATCTAAGTGTGCGCGGGAGATGCTTATTGGTGGCGATGAGGTTCGCAACCCATCACACCGCGTCTCCCGCGGGGCGAAAAGAGAAGGATGGAGTGCCGCATCGGTTAAAGTGTGACAGTCCATTCTTTCTGCCTACCCTTTCGGGGAGATGGCGTGATGGTTAGTTAGTTAGTTAGTTTACAAGTATACAACACATTTTAAAATGATTTTGTACATTTTTTTTTTCATTATTAACAATGAACTTTTACAATAAAATTTCAAATACTAAAAATTTATTTATATTGTATGTTTTTTAAAGACACGTTTCTCCTAACTAGGGTAAAATTTAAATGAACATTTGATACTGTCGCACTATGACTAATCATGTTTCTCCCTAAATATATTTTAAAACTTCAACAACAAAAAAATATTTCTCAAGATAATTTAAAAATAAATAAAATTACGGTTTTCCAAATAAGTAATCATCAAGTATCAATTACGTTAATCGATTTTCTTAAATTATATTGTAGAAATTACACAATTCAGTGAATGAAGATTTTTTAGAAAGTGAAATGATATTTGCTTAAAAAATTATTCTTAAGAAACGCATGATTTATATTTAAACTTCATTTTTAGTGGGTTTTTGTGATGTGTCGAAAATAGCAAATTAAAAAAAATAATCTTACAATATTGAAAAAACCAAATAGTTTTTTTTTTAACTGTTTGAATTTTGAAACAAAATCTGATATACTCGTATTGTCATGTATCACTCTCTTACTGCTGCTTGACATGATCGCATTAGTAATAGCGGTATACCTACGTTATAATGTAAACCAATTACAACTCCATCTATTAAAATATTATACGATATGAGGGTATTATTTGCAAACCCGGCAAACTCCACCAACAATCAAAAGTGAGATATGAATTGGGTCTTATTCATAATACATTTGCACATAATTTTTATTGATTTTCAGTTTTAAAATCGGCTTCTTTCTGAAGAATTTTGCTATTAAAATATAGGGTTTGTTGCAAACATGGCAACCTCCACTTGAGTGTTGCAAAGCTGACAAACTCCAAAATGAAATTCATTATTTTACTTTAATTATCAACATAATGATGATTATTTCATGGCTGATTACATTTAAAAAACTAACTGGTTGAGATGAAAAAAATAAATATCCGAAAAAAGCGCATTTTATTAGCGTATCAGTTTTTTGCGATTTACTCAAAACATCTAATAATGGATTTTGCCAGTTTTGCAACTAATACCCTCATATTTCTTGTGAGAAAACATCATTGTATAGCATAAATTGTTTGTGTATTAAAATACGCAGATTCTAAATTTACCTTGGCAGACTGAAAGTGTTTGACGGATATGGTTTTGGCACACCACTAACTCAAATATTGGTCTACTAACATCCCAACAGGTACCAACAATAAACAATGGTACTCTGTTGAAACGTACGTTGTAATTAATCACACTTGGTGTATACTAAATTGTTCAAATACTTCATATTTACAGTAAATGGAATGATTTACGCATATAAAGCATTCAAAGAAGCGGTTGAGGTGACTAAAATATAACAACATACTAATTTATTAAACATTACCCCGTCGCACCGGGGGTATGCAGAGATTATGGACCGTCACACTGTTCCATTCTGATATACCTCTCGGGGTTTTTCTTTACTCATACATTGTTATATACTCATGCTCGTCGTTTTTTTTCGCGTTTGAATGTTGGCGCCTTTTAGTAATTGATTAATTTGGTCATGGCTTTTTTTCCTTTGGCACAAGCTTGAATCTGGCAGAAAAAGGATGGAAGTAAGATAAATATGATAGTTCTTATTGGTAGAAATGAGATCACTTAGAACAATGTACAGGAAAACGATATATGATAGAATACCGAACGACGAAATAAGGAATGAACTAACTAAATAACCAACCATCACGCCGTCTCCCCGAAAGGGTAGGCAGAAAGAATGG
The DNA here is from genome assembly GCA_022606425.2 of Lepidostoma basale. Taxonomy (NCBI): domain Eukaryota; kingdom Metazoa; phylum Arthropoda; class Insecta; order Trichoptera; family Lepidostomatidae; genus Lepidostoma; species Lepidostoma basale. Next base: position 3,032 of record JAHDVF020000566.1, on the reverse strand, counting down.
ACTGTCACGCTTTCATCCATCCTTCTCTTTTCGCCCCGCGGGAGACGCGGTGTGATGGGTTGCGAACCTCATCGCCACCAATAGGCATCTCCCGCGCACACTTCGATCGTCCAAAACCCACAAAATAAATCTAAAACAAATAATATAAAATACAATGATATAAAATAAAATAACAAAATAAAAATAATTTAACACAAAATGTTTTTTTTTTAGATGGTGCACATATTGTCTATTTAATTTATGTTCCACGTATTCACCGTTTTTTTAATTTAGCACATAATGTAATAACACATAATGTTTTTTTCGATGTTGCACATGTTAACATGGACGATCCGCGGACTTTTGTGTTTATTTAATTTATGTTACACGTATCCACCGTTTTTCAAATTATCTGTAATTCGGCACTATACCAGCAAGAACTTTAAAAATAATAATTTAACTTTAATAAGGAATGAATGTAAGGCTAACATATGGTGATTTTTTAAGAGGTTTGGTTTTTAAACTGGCAACATTATTTTTAAAGTTAATTTGACAGTTGACAGTTGGTTTGTACGTTTTGCCATTTCACCATGAATAGACCGACGTCCGGTTGCAAAACACATATGGTGATTTTTTAAGAGGTTTGGTTTTTAAACTGGCAACATTATTTTTAAAGTTAATTTGACAGTTGACAGTTGGTTTGTACGTTTTGCCATTTCACCATGAATAGACCGACGTCCGGTTGCAAAACACCACTTGCAAATTGTGCAAATTTATTTTGAAAATCATGGTTCTGTTTGCCAAACTCATCGTGCACTACGTCCATTTTACGGTCGACATTATCGTCCATCCGAGCAAGTTGTTTGGAAGACCGTGGATCGTTTTCGCACCACGTACTTTCTAGTGTACGTAGGAGACGACAATTGTCGAAAATTGGATTTCACGATTCCGCTTCATTCGAGCTAGCCGTGGCGCTCGTATGTCCGAAATCATATGTTAACAATAATGGCATACAATTATCCATTAAATAAAGCCAATATCGTAGACATTAACATTATTTTAATGTGTTTTTTTTTCACCCTATATTTAAAAATGTCATTTTGCACAAAAACAATTGTACATTTACATATCATCATGCCGTCTCCCCGAAAGGGTAGGCAGAAATAATAGACACTTTAAACGATGTGGCACTCTATCCTTCGCTTTTCGCCCCCGCGAGAGACGCGGTGTGATGAATGAAAGTAACCAACCTTTAAAATTTGATCAATTTGATCATGCCATGTTTTCCTCAGTCTGCCTCGACTCCGTACCCCATTTACATCATTGACGTATACTTTGTTAACCATTCTTTCTCCATCCATGCGCTCCATATGTCCGGACTAACGCAGCGACCCTTTCATAATATTGTTCATAATACCTTCTTCCGCTCTACATTCCTTTCTTATATCAGTATTTGAGATTATGTCGTATATCGTTCTACCACACATACGTCTTAGGGACCTCATCTCTACCGCATTTATTCTGCTCTCATCCGTCTTCTGCCAGTTCCATGCTTCGCTTCCAACACAATTACATAATACATAACAATTATTACATTGTACATAAGAAGTGAATCCCTGTATACCCCTCCGGAGAAACAACGTGATGATTAGTTAGTGAGTTAAAAAATGCTTTGAATTTCAAGAGCTGTAGACGAATCGCGTACACTATTATGGATAATTTATTTCACCTCACCTACTTTTTTCTCAAGAAAGTTTAAAAATATTGTTTTTTAAAACGTGATTTGAAAAAAAAGTGCTAAATTCTCAGCGAGGTATCTACTAAATGGCGGCGCGTGCGATGTTCGTAAATATGTGACAATTTATGAAAAATGAAAAGTGCTAAAAATCGTGACAGAGGGAATGACTGGGGAATTTTATGGAATCCCCAGACGTGAACTGAAACAGGGAGAGCGATGATGGAGACAATTTTTTACTTTCCGCCTTCGGGGAAAAGGAAAAAAACAGTGGAAAATAATTTCCTCACCTTCGATGTCATTACAAAAAGATTTTCGAGAATTTTGCTCGCAACGTGTCTTAGAGATAAGTCGGAATTTAAAAAATGGAATCTCACCCTATTGTCTTATTTACTAAAAGAAACTAACATTTTATAACGAGTTTCATAGATTAAAAAAACCTTTAAAATTATGTATAAAAAATAAACTATAAAACTTGTTTACTTCTCGGAATTGGACAGTTCATAAAAAATATATCATCAATTCTAGAAGGAGTACTGCCTCACTGACGTCGACATATTAATGTTATCTGTAACATTTTATACTGTTGTTGTTATTTTTGTTAAATTCAATGTTGTTCATTTGTTATGTCTTATTTTTGTAAAATAAACAATAATTAATAACTTTTGTCAGCACATTCAGACTAATCTTTACGATATAAATTTAATGTATTAACGTTTATAGAATGAAATAATGGCATGATCAAATTAATATAATATTAAAAATCGGCCATATTCGAAGTCTAAAAATCGACGAGCGTGCATGTTACGTTACCTCGAGAGGTATGTCAGGACAGAGCAGTATGGCGGTCAATCCTCTCCTCGCCAATCTATCTATCCTCGGCAAGCCTCCGGGGAAATGGCGAGATGGTTAGTTAGTTAGTTAGTTAACATTCATTATACATATATTATTGTGTATTACAAATATTTGAAAACACCAAATATTGATATCGGTCATGAAAAATTAATAAAAGTTTTACATTACACTGTGTAGGTACTTCAATACACTAATAGAATCCGATAATTCGACTTACATTATAGATTATATTTTCTCTTTTGATGCCAGTGATGACTATATATTTGATTAAAATGATCTGTCACGTCTTTCGTATCAATTAAGCCATTTTATTATTCTTCGTCGTGTCAGTGGTTACTCAGTTCTAAATGGTCCCGAAGTCCGCCAGCAGGACGCTTGAAACAGATCCTCGTTCGCGGATGTCACAGAGCAACACGGGGATTCCGTTGTTTGCAGCATGGATTGCTCTATGCCATAGATGCAG
>JAHDVF020000565.1:0-140069 GCA_022606425.2 Lepidostoma basale | reverse complement strand
CTCTCTCGTGTTATTTTTTTTTCATTTAAATTTTTTTTATTATTTGTTTATTTTATATATAAATCGTTATATGGTACATATCCTAGCTGATCCTTCTTTAGTGTATTATTTGTTCCACTATACTACATTTTACTTTACTTGTTCCCCTACCGAAAATATTCTTGTGTACTTTATAATAAGTGATACATGACATCAAACGTGATGTGAATATAGGGAATGTTAGCACTGAGTAAAGCTTAACAAAAAAATACTGAAACCTTAGATACCATCACATATAAATTAAATGAAAGTTTCTTTTTAACATTGCTCTTCTTCATGCCATAAAAATTGTAAATAATTAAAAATAATTTTAACTTTGATGTGTTGCTATTTCAATATACCGTATTTTGTATATTTCGTTATTTTATATTGTTATTTTACGTATGTGTTATATTATATTTCCATAATTTTGTATTTATAAAAACTCTGGTGTTGATGTTTATGATTGTACCTGGAAAATATTTAAAAATACTTTCTTAAATAAGAATGTTTCCCTTTCTACTGTGTTTGATTTTATTTTATCGAGTAACGGTATCACTCGCGAATATAACAGAATTGAAGAGCTCTAAGAATAACAAGAAATCTACATCGCTAACTTTATGTAACCTTCAAGTTTTTATACCAAATTCAGCTCTGAAGTTCGTCTCAGCCTAATAACTCGTAACTTTGAAAAATAAATTATTCGTCAAACTCCAAATAAAGCGTCGTATTGTACACGTTTCTTTAACCCGTAGAGTGCGCCTGGCTACACTTTCAGTTCATAACTGCGGCACACTACATTTGCAGCTCATATTTGAATATATATATTAATAAATAAGGTTCGCAACCCATCACACGCGTCTCCCGCGGGGCGAAAAGAGAAGGATGGAGTGCCGCATCAGTAAAAATGTGACAGGCCATTCTTTCTGCCTACCCTTTCGGGGAGACGGCGTGATGGTTAGTTGGTTAGTTAGTTATTAATAAACCTTTTTCTTGTAGTTCTTTGCTACTAGATGGTAAGTAATTTATTTATTTTGATATTGACGGAAATAATTTCATTACATGTTTTGCTGATACAGATATTTGACACGAATCTCAGAACATTTTGATACAGTCACAGTAAAAATTGACCCTAAGACAAATTGTATTAAAGTTACGAATTTTTAGATCATCAAAGAAGGAAAGATTAATAAATAACGTTATACAGAAGGTTTCCCACCCGAGGGTGTTATAGGGTGCAGCGGCGCCCTTTTGTCAACCTCTCTCGTGCACGTACTAAGCCCCATCCATACGGGACTTACATTTTATAAACGGAAACACAATGGATTGTAAGTTATATTTCGATATACTGGGACTATCTGTCTGAGCTGCAAATATAGTCGTCCGCAGTTTAAGACCATTTTTTTACTGCAAATGAAGACAGCCGCACAATGGGGGTTAACTTGGTACATCCAATTCGGCCATAACTTGACATTTCCGCGATGAAATTGTCTTACATTTTGTATCGCGTTTCGGGCGTTACATATACAAATTTGTTTTTCTGGAAGCGTTCAAAGGAAACCCAAGATTCATTTACTCCTATTCACGTAATGCTCGCATTCCCAGCGAGTATTTGCACAAAGCGTCAATAAAAAGGTCGGGCAATTCTTTTACTCCAAACATATTTCTTGTCCGATGGTTTCCCCCTACAATTTAAATGTTCTAGTTGAATTTTATTGGAGGCAATTAGCAGAAGGGCCGAGAAGCGAATAGCGGTGTAGCGCGGGGAGCCGCCGACTTGCTCCAGTCGCAATTAGCTTAAAACGTCAGGATCAAATGTTAATTTTCTTCGGTAGTTAATCAATATTACACTCATGTTCCAGCCTGCTCCGTTAACTTTCTTGCGGCGGAAAGGGATTGCGGATACCTCGGAACCTAATTAGTTGATTAAGACGACGGTCCATTGAAGGGCAATGTCTCTGAGGCGACTATTTCTCCGCATTACCATTAACGAAAGAGTTAACGAACGAGTTCCACGAGACTTTCCACAGAGATGTCTTAAATCATTCTATTCTAATTACTAAAAACGACCGCTTGATAAAAAAAAATTACTTTTTTGCATTCTGTTCTGGTGCAAAAATCAGAATGGAATGGTATATTTTCAAGAAGTTAGATGTTAAATTATATTTTATACGTTATTAAAATATAAGATTTATTAATGCCCTAACTAGGTTAATAATTCATTCCATTGAAATGCAATAAAATGAAAAAAAAATAATAATAATAAAAATAATAAAAAATAAAAAATTGTACATATTCGTTGTTTCTTGAACATTGGTATATAACTGAAATAATACTTGAATTATTTTTGAAATCTTCTGTTTAATAGAAGTTTAGTCTTATTTAATAGATGTGATATGTTTTTCTTCCTAATTTCCATATAATGAATCCCACGAGAATTCCATACATGACTCTGCATTTATTAACAGACGGACGAACCCCCAAAACAATGGAGATATATTTAGAGTTCAGCAGCACTGGAGGAAAATTCTGTAAAAACAGACTAAAACAAGTAAGACAAAGATAATTAATACGAATGAAACCATCTGTTTTCTTAAAGTTTGATTATATTTTATGGGAATCACACGGTTTGCTTTGCTAAGGCATTATCAAATGCATAAGCAAGACGAAACACGTAATTCCCACAAAATGTAACAAAACAGATGATTTCGTTCGTATTAAATATGAAGCTTTACATCATTGCTCAAGATACAATAAATAAGTAGAATAGAGTCTTTGCTATGACAAAACACAAGAAGAGATATTTTATGAGCACCACAATCGCTATAAGAGTTATCGTTCTTCCGGGTGAGAACTTTCATCTCCTCTCGCCGGCGAAAGATTTGCTCTAATGCCGTGATAAAATAGTTAAAATAGTTTTATGTGCAGGCGACATGTCCCCTGCGAATTTTTACACGTTTCGGTGCTCACTCTTTCGTATAAACACCGAAATGTGCCGGGGAGGGACAGCTCCCCGCTATGATATTTATTTAGGATATCCTTTATGTGCACTTCATCTCGGGAGTCCTCCTTATGTACAGCGGTAAATAACACCTCACCCGTTCAAAATGTTAAGAAACTGTAAGGAAAAACGTCTTCTTCATTATCTTATTATGAAATGTTGCGTATTTAAAAACTTTTATTAATTTATTCTATATACGACATACTTTGTGTTGTTATGATGATTTATTTCTATTTTCATTTTTTATACACTTTGTATATACAACACTTATATTAAAAAAAAATTAATTAAATAGACATGTTTCGGACAAACAGTCCTTCTTCAGTAAAGATAAATATTTTTTTTTAATATTATAAAATTGTTATTGTTTACATGATCTGACAGATGTTATAAAAAAAATTATGTGCAAGATGTTAATACAACATTCATAATATTTGATATGATACATTATTTTTTACATACGAGTATGTAGGTAAACCGTTTCTTTTTTAGTTTTGCTTACTCCACCTAAAGAAATAGTCTTGTATAGTGGGAAGAAAATTTTATCCAGATTTTAGGTAGATTGTTATTTTCTTTAAAATATCTATAAAAATAAAAAGAATGGACCACCACCTGTTCTTTCCTCACATACTCATCTAGATTCCTGAATATTTTTATTTAATTTCTTTTTATTTATTTATTTAAACAGATCAAAAGCATTATAGAACTACATTCTAATACACCGATGATATATTATATTATTAATACAAAATGAGACTCACGATAGAATACAATGCATAAGGAAATAATATGGTGAACTCACAATTATAACAAAGACGCCATGAATGAATATCGTGTCATGCACGCACGTCGACTTTTCCGACTCCTCACTTGGCTGACATTTAATATTTGATTTATTTCATCGTGCCACGGCTTCCTTGGTTCGTTGTGTTTTGTTGTTATATTCACTGGTATTTATTTAGCAGGTTTTTCCGTTCGGACATAAATTAATTATATATTATATAAAAAATATGTAATCTGCAAAAAAAAAAAAATTTAGTAGCAGTTAATTTAAACATTATTCAAGCCTCTAAGTGCACCGTATGTGGATTTAATATTTAGTATTTTTTTGTTGTGATGTTAATATTAATTCCTATAATTTATCAAATATGCACACAAAAGATGGTTTGGACATATGGAAAAAATGAACGAAGAAAGAATGGTAAAAAAATTATATGTTAACGATGTAAATGGAACCAGAAATAGATGAAGACCGAGGAAAACGTGGAAATAAATCAAATATTGAATGTCGGCCATGTGAGTCAGAGAAATCGAGGCGCGTGCATGACACGATGTATGAATGTTGAGGAAGCGAGAGAAAAGGGAAGAAAAGTCTGGCAGTCCATTCTTTCTGCCCACCCCTTCGAGGAGACGGCGTGATGGTTAGTTAGTTATTTAGTTTTGCACACAAAAGACTAAGCTTATTCATAAATTAAATACGGAATTTCTTATCAATTTTCAAGGAATTTTTAAGGCATTAAAGATATTAGAATGAAATTCAGTACGTAATTTAGATTTAATTTTCGTCAAAGTTTTTTTATCAATTGCGCGCTAGGCTACTTAACCTCTCTGAAGTGTATGAATCCTTATCCGACGAAGCATGAATCCTTCGCTCCTTAGAGACGCGGAGGGCAGCGGGGAGCCGCGCTGCCTCTGCGGAAGCGCGTTACTCGCCTCGTCACCATTTCCCCTAAAGGACTAACGCAATTTAACTTTTGCATCCATTTGTCATCGTGCCCTCCCCTCCCCCACCCTTGGAGGCTATCTTCCATTACCCTTTCACATTTTTACAATGGTCCACGAAGAAAATTGTTATCGCAACAGCTGAGTAATGACTTACTCCTTTGAGAATGAAATACATTAAGATGTCTCTTAATTTCACTCCCCTCCAAATGTAAATACACAGGAGTTAAATTGGCTATTTTTCTTGAAGTCTAACTAAATCGCATTAGCTCTTAATTTATACAGCATCAGGTTATCCCAAGATAATTTAAATAGATAAAAACGTTTTACTATATTCAATGTTTCGCCTTGCTAAGACAACATTAAATTTACATGTAAATCTTTCGTTATGTATGATATGAACTTTTTCATTAATTATTCAATACTTTGTATAGAATTTTTATTCCAGTATTCAAGAAATAGTAATAAAAAATATGTTAATTAATTGTTACAATTTATTGTATCTCATAACAAATAAACATAAAAATCTTACATTAAGCTTAATTTGAATTGTTTTTCTAATACTCACGCCCGGTTTCGAGAACTCGAGAGGACAAACGAAAATGAAATCGGTCGAAAATATTAGGTAAACAGGTAAAAAAAACTATGTACACTTTTTTTCAAATATATTGTACCTAAATCTTATAACGTTAAAAATAATGATTCTATAATATATTTTGTTTTCAGGTACGCGACAATGTTATTGATTTCATTTGATTTTTTTTAGGAATCAAAATGATGAATTAAATGATTTTCTTCTAAGCAATTGTATGCAAATAATTATGAATGAAGAAATATTTCAAATAACAATTTTATTGGCTTACTTCATATCATCATGATTCATTAACACTTGTGATAAATATAAATAAATAAAACTGACAATAATGGGTAAAGTAGAGGGACGTTGGAGTTGGTAGAATGCAGCTATCCTAGCTGCGAAACATCAAAGAGTGGACAGGAATAACAAGAGTTCAGAACCTGTTCCAAGTGGCGCAGGATAGAGATGTCTTTGCTGCAGTGATCGCCAACGTTGGGGGGACCTGACATGGCACCGAAAGAAGAAGAAGAAGATTGTCTTACTTAAATCACAAATCCGTACTTTCGATTGTGAACAGAACGCTAAAGAGTTAAAAAGTATCATGAGGAATTTATTTTTCTATACATCTAATAATTAATCCGTAAAAAAAAATTAAGAATTTCATAAAAATGTGTTTCAAATGTTTAGAACAAATAGATAAAATAGTAATGGATTTACTATTGCATTTATTTATCACAAGTGCTAATGAATCTATGAGTATTGCGTATATTTATATATAGTATATGATATTGCAAATGTTTTTGCATTTAATATAACCCTTAAGCGCACGAATGAAGTAAACACTCTTGTTACCAACATATGTTTGAAAAAAATCATGCATTCCCTTAGAAGTTTCGAAGCTTTCAAAATATTCTATCGTTTACTTAAATCAAAAAGACGAGTTAAACTGTAGTTCGGGAGTTAAAACAACACTTATGCGGTATAAAACTCGTTCAATATATCTACTATCTACTAACTTCACATTTTCTACTTTACTTCTTGAAGTGTTTATCTTTTATAGCTCAAACAATATTTTGTAAGTTGTGTTGAAAAACGACAAAAGTTTTAGGATTTTAAACAAACTTTACATGTATAAGTTGTATTGATAGGTACTCAGTAAACACAAATGTTTTGAAATATTGAGTCAATGATAAATGTCCTTGTCGCCTGTCGCCTTTTTATTTGATCTATTGAAGAAAAAATAATAATTGTAAGTGTAATTGGTTGAAGACCAAATGGATAACTTAACTATTCTTCATCCACCTTGCAACTGAATGGTGCGAATGTTAAAATGGTCGACCAAATTAAATACCTTTGCAGCATTATCACTAAAGTGCTTGACCCGGACATTAAAATAAAATTCAGAATTGATTTTGCAACAATAATCTTAACTTGAAACTCCGACAAAAAAATGATTAAATGTTAAATATGGTATGTTCTACTATATGGCTGCGAAACCTGGACCCTGAAAGTGAATGTAATGAACCGGTTGGAAGCGTTCGAGATATGAATATACCGCAGAATGCTCCGTATACCGTGGACCGATAGGGTCAGTAATGCAGACGTATTACAGAGAGCCAGAGCCAATAGAGAGCTGTTGTCGTGTGTGAAAATTATAAAGATCTCATATTTGGGTCATGTGCTAAAGGGGGGAAAAATACTACCTCATTCGATTGATATTAATGGGTAAAATGGAGGAACGTCGGGGAGTTGGTAGAAAACAGCTGTCCTGGCTGCGGAACATCAAATAGTGGACAAGAATAATAAGAGTTCAGAACCTGTTCCAAGTGGCGCAGAATAGAGATGTCTTTGCTACAGTAATCGCCAACGTTGGGGGACCTGACACGGCACCGAAAGAAGAAGAAGATTAATCAATACAAATACCTAGGATGTTGTATGGATTATGAATAAGACCGCAGAATATATAGAATATAAGAAAACGAATAGAAATGCCCCAAAATAGCTTATTCAAAATGAAACCAGGTCTAGGCAACAGAGACGTGCCCACCGAATTCCGAATAAAAATAGTCCGATGTTACGTGCTATCCGTCTTGTTCTACAAAATCTGAACACCTTTGAAATGAGAATATATCGTAGAATATCTAAAATATCACGGATAAAAGAGTCACAAACAAGAAAGTTCTTCAGCGAATAAAAAAAGAGAAAATATGTCAATATCATAAAGAGCAGAAAACTTAAATACTTCGGGCACATTATGAGAAACGATTAATACAAAGTACCGTAACTGATAATCCAACTTAAAAATAACGAATAAAAGTGAAAGGTGTCTAGAGAAAAAGAATGTTCTAACTAAAAAACCTTTGACAATGGTTCAGTAGCAGCACATCCCTGTACAGGACTGCTGCTGTATCGAAGGTAAAAATAACCACAATGTTGTCTAACCTCTAATATGAGATGAACAAAAATAATAAGGTAGAGTTTTACAACGTTCACAATAAATAATATTGTATATTTGTATTTTTTGTCTACTTTTTCCTCCTTGGTATACCTATGGGGTCAGTTGCTCCTCCTTTGAGATAGATTCCTAATTTTCCTTCCATATTTAAGGAAGTCTTCCACGAGGACGAGTCCCGTGAGGATATTTATGTAGTATTATATAGAAGATAATGAAAACAAAAAAAATCTTTATTATTATATATTTTGTGTGCTTCCACTTGTATTTACGAGTATGTTCGACCGATTTCGGCAGCCTGCTGCCATATTCTGGTCTTCCAGACGACGGTAGCAAGCAACCAAAACCTGTTGAAAATAAACACAAGTAGAAACACACTAAATACATAATAATAAAGAAAGTTTTGTAACAACATATTTTTGTTTTCATAATTTAAAATGAACTTCTACCAAGAAATTTTCATCAAAAACATTAATTATTAATATATAAGAAATAACTGGTCCAAGTTTCATCAAAAACATTAATTATTAAAATATAAGAAATAACTGCTCCAAGTAGGCATAAAATTGGAGAGACATCTCCAGGCGAAATCTAGTACTGTATGATTTGCAGAGACTTTCACAGTACATTAATAAAGGTTTTCTGCTTAATGCTTTCCAATCTTAATAGATGACGCTAGTGTAGAGTGAACTTAAAAATGTAAAGATAGGCGTGGAATCCTACCATATATACAAGTTCCAAAAAATTGTCAGACGTGGTGGTCATAAGGAAAAAAAAGGCGGAATGGGGAATATTGTTAAACATAAAGCGATCGCTCAACCCAACCAATGACAGGTCATAAGTCCTGCAAGCGCCTCGGCCACCACCTTCTGTTCCCAGAAAACAATTTACATCTTCATCTCTATTGAGATACAATTAATCCTTATATAATATATGTAGAAGAGTCGGATGGTGTCCATTTTCGGACATAACCGTACCAATCTCTCCTTCACTATCTACTCCATCTTATTATATCATGTTATCTCTATTATTCTGGTGTTCCTTACGTAATTTATGAGGCATAGGACTTTTATCATTCAGTGACTTTATTTCACAAGTCCTCCGAACTTATTTTGTCCTGGTCCCTTGCTTCAACACCACAGGTTATTGTTAGTATGTATGTATTCGAGAGAGGATATTCATTATTTCGGTTAGTAAATCTTCGACGCCCTGCGATAAGAAAGGGTATTTTTCTTACCGCGATACAATGGCACCTCTCAGACGAAGGAGTTTCCTAAATGTTCACGGCCCCACAGTACTCACACCGCCCCCGAATGTCACGCAAACTCAATTAAACTTCCGCGGTCTCCAGACCCCCACTACAGAATTAACTAAAGGACAATTCCGCTACATTATTTTGTCTCCAAAAAATAATATTTTCATAAATGACTCTTCAACTTTTTCGCTATAACTTTCCGTCCTTTGCGAATAGAGTGGATGAGACGAGTATGCGGTATTATTGTATAACTTTAGTCTCCGATTGATCAAGTTCGATAGATTTATTTTGTTGATTGCAACATTTTTCTCTTTATATACGTATATTACTTTTTTTGTTAGAGAATGGTAACATTTGGACATTCTTTTAAGGGGTGTTTTATCGCCATTATCTAAACTGTGACAATAGCGTTTATTTCTTATTAATATTTAAGAAAGCAAGTATTTATTTGTTGCAAAGTACCTAGTGGAGGCTATCCGTCTTTATAGTTCCGGATGGTTATCCTCGATGATTATCAGCGTCAGCACAGACTGCTTTATCTCCCAGCATGCAGAACCAACCTGCCTCTGGAGATGCCGGTGGGGAGAGCAATCAAACTGCTGAACATGATCGCTTCGGAGATCGATCATGTTCAGCATATTCGTGAAAGTGCGTTCAGAACACAAATATTCTTGACTTTGGAGAGTATCTTGTATTCCGAATGTCGAACCATCTCTCATGCGTTCCTGGTATTATATATTTATTATATTTAACCTGTTCTCAATAGATGTCTTAAACTATAATATAAAAAAATGTTTGTAATATCTTTTGAGAAAATAAACTGATTTGATTTGATTTGATTTGATCAAGCCATTTCCTCTATGAAATAAGTAGAGAACACCACACGACTCTATCCTGACCAACTTCTTTAGTTTTCTATGCATTTATACAGCAAATCATACACTCATGTCAATTCTTCGGACTTCTCACCCAGCCAACCTTTAAATTTATTTGGTTATGCCATGTTCACCTCGATCATTCTCGACTACGTTCTATATTTACGTCTTTAACGTATACATTTTAACCAGTTTTTTTCTTTGTCCATGACGTATCATGACATACATACATGAATAATTATATAAGAATCCATTAAATAACAGTTATAGTCTATTTTAGCTATCGTAAATAGTATTCTTAAAAAAAAAACACAGTCTAAAATTTTTATATTTTTAGTATTTACTGCCTAAAACTGTCTTTACGAGCCAAAACGTGACACTGCCATGAAATATAATTAAACAATTAATATGAATAAAGTCTAAATGATAATGCTAAATGATAATGCATTAGAAAGGCAAAACATGTAATTCCATCTAAAATATAATAAAATAATTATACACTTGGAAATTGTATAATTAATATGAAGTTTCACATTATTATTATTATTATTTTTTATTTTTTTTTTATGTATACAACAGGTCGTTTGGACCCAATTACTGTATACAATTTTTTTAGCTATTATATTGATTCTCGTGACATGTGATAGGTAGCCAATCTATCGCCATTTTATTGTCACGTGAATTCTACACCAGACCAAAGACAGTGTGACAATCACACTGCCATCGCCGGGAATCGAACCCAGGACCTTCGGCACGGAAGTCAGAGCTCGTAACCACTCTGCCACGAAGGTCGTCGGGTACGATAGCGTTTAATCATACACGGTAGCCTTTAATCATGTGAAATTAAATTTCTTGGGTGCCCAAAATGACATTTTTTCTCGAATATAAATATCCCAAAAATTGTATTAAAGTTACACCTCCACGTGATGACACGGGGTTGATAATGTTGAATTTGTAAACACAAAACACACAACTATAAATATATCACGCTGGAAACTACATGGCCAAACGTAAGGGAATGCGGCTAAAGGGATAAAGGCTGAAGGATTTATAGTGAAGGATAAAACTCCTAGAAATTTATATCATCTTAAATTTCACGTATGTATGTTTTTGAAATTTTCAGAATTCAGGTATAAGTGCAGTTAAATATTAAGAATACAAATCAATTGTTACTTTTTATGCTTGAACCAGCCCATCTGGTTACGCGTAATTAATGGTAAAGAAAAATATTCAATTGTTTATAGTGTAATTTTGTTTACTGAGATACACAAAAAATATATGATCTTATATAGCAATTTAGAAAGAGAATTTATCCGATTATCAATTAAATATTTTTATTAAAAAATAAAATGAAAATTTGTTTTTTTTATGAACAACTTCCACTTTTGGTTTTATTTCGACAGTGGCTAGTTTCTTCAGGCGCACTGGCATCAACAGACACGGTATCGACACACGTGGCATCGCCGGCATCGACATCAATAGGTATGTCGATAACAGCGAGCCAGACGAAACTGGTCTTTGTCGAAATAAAGACACAAGTGGAAGTTGTTTTGAAATAAACATCGTTTCATTTCATAACTATTTCAGATTAATTTCCATCAGGAAATTTCAATAAAATCAATTACTTATCGTCAAAAAAAATTATAAACAAAATTATATTATAGACATGTTTCGGAGGTAACTTCTATCCTCAAATATATGTAAATATAAGTAATCTAAAGTTTCAGAAAAACAAAAATTAAATAAATTTTCTCTTCTTGTTTTTGTATTCGTATACTGTAGTTATAAATTATATGTCTGTGACTTTCATAATTTTTAAAATTAGTATACAACATACCTTGCTTTGCAAAGTATCTACGCACATCTACATTATACAATGAACGTTGTTAATGTATGTATATAAGCTAACTGTTTAACTGTTTAACTATTCATCAATAAATATGTTAATTAGACTTCAAATCAAACATATTTAACTCAATAATGGAAATATATATATAATTTATTTTCAGCAATTTAAAGCGTTAATATTTTAATTAAATAAAATAATTTCTATTATCCTAATATAGACAGAAAAGTATATATCAAAGACGTAAACACAAAACGAGGAAGGATCATAATCATACAGAATTAAATATAGACCACGTCAAGAGTCGGAGAAATAGATGTGCGTGCATGACGCGATGTATGAAAATTGAGGAAGCAAGATGGTCCATTGATTCTGCTTTCAGGGAAATGGCGTGATTTTTTTAAATCGACGATTTTTAAATATTGTAACATATATAGACGAATCATTAAAGTCAATTGAAATTAAAGTTGTCATGGTGTTTGTTTGTTAAGCATCAATTATAAAAATGGATAATGCTTTAAAAACTATAAATGAAATTGATTACCTCATCCATCAATTTAATAACTTTCTACGCTTCTTCTACATTCTCCATACACTCATTAGTCCCGAGTGACTTTTCCTCTGCTGAAATATAAATTGGCGCTTTTTACTCCGCTCTACACACATACTGTAAGATTTGCTTAATACGATCACGGCTTTGCTTTTAATCAAGTGATTGTAGCGAGACGCCGCCGGGGACGAGTATGGAACAATTCATTTCGTTTCTCTCATTGTCTCGTGACGTGATAAAAAATTAAACGATCAATCTCCTTCTGATTTTTTATTTCTTCATAGGGAGTTAAGTGGATAACGAGAGAACTTATTGCCCGGGAAAATGGTGCGAAGTCGAGATAAGAGCATTTTCCAGCAGCTGGATGGAAATATATTGAATCGCTGCAATTTTTAACTGTTCACATTTATCTGGCTGTTCATTCATTTGAAATTTAATTTAAATTATCTGATTATTCTATAATCTTACATGGAATCTTGGTACAAATGTTTGCAAACAAATTAATGTTTCTATCAAACTATAGAGGCCAACGCTCATTATGGGCTATAAGATTATCAAAAAAGAAGATTAATTAAACCTTATTTATTATATTATTTTGTAATTCTAAATACACACAATAATTTTTTTCAAAAACAAGTGCCACGTTTTCCTCGGCCTTCCTCTATTTCTGGTTCCATTAACATCGTTAACATATACTTTTTTTTACCATTCTTTCTTCATTCATTCTTTCCATATGTCCAAACCATCTTAATGATCCTTTTATAATTTTGTTCATAACACCATCATTCGTACCGCAATCACTTCATTATCAAATATTTCATAATACTCATTCATATGGTCATGTAATTCAACATTGAGTTTTACATCATCTTTTCAAGTAACAATATGTAGTATTTTTTGTGAGATAATTTTTTTGTGAACCGTAGAGGTATTAAAATGAAACGAAATCAATGTTTACCTACACAAACACAATTACATTTGGAAACGTTGTGTATTCTTTTAGAATATGTTTCTCACACACTTGCATGAGTGAAGTTACGCGATACGGGGTCTAAATGCAAGTCATTCCGTGGTGGCGGTTCAATTTGCATTTTTATGAAATGCTTTCTCTGCGAAATAAAAAAAGTTTCTCACCGCCGGTGTTCCGTGGCAGCCGAGACAACTGCGAGTGTTAAATTGCTATATGCTACCTGCATAATCGTAAATCTTGTGCTCTAAGCGACATACTGAGGACCTTTTCATTATTTTATGAATAAATTTTAGTAAAAGTTTACACGTGCAAAGTGGTACCTATTTAGGAAAATATTATTCGGGATAAGGATACATTCAAACAACAAAAAAACATTTGAAAAAATGTACAACACTTGTGTACCTTGGTTTAATGCCACATTTTTAATTTTTAAAAAACTCATAAGAACGGTTTAATTTCCAGGTATGCACATTGTAAAATGCCAAACCTTAGCAGATTATTTTGAATCAATCTGAAATACAGAATTAATCATATAAGAACAAGAGTGTGTCCAATAAAAATGTAATTATTACGTATAATAAATCTTTGAATGATAAATAATCAAATACCGACACGATAACGACATATAGGTTGTATGAAAGCATCTTAAATCAAACGGTTATTTTTTAATTAATAGAATTATAATCACTCATTTATTAAATATGTTTACAGAATTAAAAAAATATAAACAACATGTTTTTTGGTTACCTTCTTCTCAGGTATAAATATGTATCATTTTGTTTACGCTTAATGCTTACCTCTAGTCTCAATAGATGGCGCTAGTGTAGATTCAACTAAAAAATTGTGAAATGTTTCTCAACATGGTAGCATATATACAACTTTCAAATAATTGTCAGACGTGGTGTTCGTAGAAGGGGGAAATGGGGAAACCCTTAACCCAACCAATGACAGGTCATAAGTCCTGTAAACGCCTCGACCACCATATTCTATTTCCAAATAATTTACATCTTCGTCTCTATTGAGATACAATTAATTCTTAATAAATATGTATGATACCTTTTTTTATAGTTTTATTTTTACATCTATAGAGACACTTCCGAAACATATTGTGTATAATATTCTTATTATATAAAAATATTTTATAAATAAAAGCGGATTAAACGATGTTCATAATTCTATACCAAATTAAAATGGAATTCCACAGCCTAAACGCCTAAACCTTAAAGAGAAAACGGAAATAAAATAAAAAAAGAACTCTAAAAAAATCTACGTAAATATACAAAACGCGGCGTTAAATCGTGAAAAACCATGTTTAAGTTAATGAAATCCAAAATTTTAACAGTCAAAAAAATTACCTACTATATTGTTTAGAATTATGTTATGACAGAAGAATGTTGGAGTTCTTCCTTTCTACCTTACACTTTGAAATATTGCGTAAATACTTAGTTAAAATTTCTGTATTGTACAAAACTCGCAAAGATGCAAAAAAACTTAATATTAAAGTATTATTAACGGAAGTTTTTATTGGACGAAAACACAATTTTATAATATGTAAATGCAAAAAATATTAAGGTTCATTTAGATAAATCATATTTTTATATGCCATAAAACAAATTCGAATCCACAGTACAAGCCTTTACCTTTTCGCGTAACCCGTCCATAAAAATAATAATTCAAGCTTTTATAACCGCACTAACAGCCAGAACCTTGGAGTCGTAGCTTTGTTCCCTCAAAATGCACACAATTAGTATGCCGCAAACGACCATTCGATCCGAATATCCAAATTCATAAGAATCTACATGTTAATTTAAGTTTTATTAGATTTTGATTAATAAACTTAAATTGTTATCCACTTTAAGAAATCTTAATAATAATTATTAATTAATATCATAAAATATTTAAGTAGTATGAAGCTTATTTTCAATCGTTTTATAAAACAACCGGAATTCAAGAATCAATTGTATCTCAATAGAGACGAAGATGCAAATTGGAAACAGAATATGTTTGATCAAAGTTGATCAACCATACCCTCGATCAACCATATTCTGTTTCCAATTTGCATCTTCGTCTCTATTGAGATACAATTGATTCTTGAATTGATAGCCCGTAATGGGTGAAATCCAGTTATTCGTCTACAAGTATTTGTATACATTCAAGATGTTGTAAAAAAGCAAAAGCTGGTCAAAATTATAGCATATAGATTGGAGTGACATCTCCAGGCGGTTTCTAGTAATGCGCTGAATGGCGGTAGCCTTTCACATTGCGTTAAAAAGATATTCTGTTTAATGATTAAAATACAATCTTCATAGATGGCGTTAGTATGTAGATTGAATAAACTACCATGCAAAGGGTGGTGTTGCAGATTAACTTATATACAACTTCCAAAAAATTGTCAGACATGGTGGTCATAAGAAAAAAATGTGGAATGGGGAATGTTGTATTACATAAAGCGTGTGCTTAACCCAACCAATGACAGGTCATAAGTCCTGTAAACACCTTGATCAACCATATTCTGTTTCCAATTTGCATCTTCGTCTATATTGAGATACAATTGATTCACATGGTGTTGTTAATTTTTTATTGGATTGAAATTAAATTATATAATACTTAAATTTAAATTAATTATTGGACCCACATCATGCGTCTGTAGCACCACATTTTAAAAGCAGTTATACCACTGCACTCACTCCGGCCAATGCTCCACGTCTCGCAGCCATACAGTAGCACATTCCAAACAAAAGTCTTGATCGGATTTTTTCTAATGCTCATATTAATGTTGTTCGATTTAAGTATTTTTGTCTTTATATTGTGCTTACGATTTCTGCCTTTGAACGCCCATCTTGAGTTATTCTGCTGCCCAGATATACAAACTCTTACCTGTTTAATGCTGGTGCCACCCAGAACAACATTCACAGATCCATCGTTTCGCCCATCGACCATACATTTCGTCTTGTCCTTGTTTATTGTCATACATTATTGCGATTATAGAATATTTTGAAATATTTGTAAGGCCTCATTCAATTCATTCTCCGTGTCTGCAAGCAATGCGATATCATACGCATATCTAATCATGTCAATTTTTGGGCTTTGTATTTTTACTCCTGGTCATTCTCTCATTTCTTTTCTCAACTGATCTATAGCCGGTTGTGTGTAGCAATTGAACACTGCTGGAGACATTAAGCATCCCTGTCTTACTCCTTGGCCAATTCTTGCCTCGTCACAGTATTACCACTTTATTGTGTACTTCGAAAAGTAGTCTCCATTCCACTCTATCGAAGGCCTTTTCCAGGTCAATATACGCTACGTTCGTATCCTTGCTCGTCCTTATTCGCATTTTTAGTACAAGACTCAGACTCGGGATTATCTCTTGTGCCGGTACCTCTTCTAAAGCCATACTGATCATCTGAAAGTGTATTCTCGATATTTTTTTCTGCCATTTTTATTATAACATTGGTCAAAATTTTTGATGCATGTGATATTAGGCTTAACGTTCTATATTTATCTCATTTTATTGTGCCATTGGTAATGTTTTTATTTGGGTATTTTTCCCTTGTTATATATTTTGCATACTAGATTGTATAACGTGACGAGTGTTCGTTTTCCTGCACACTTGATTAATTCTGCTGGTATTGAATCCACGAGTATATCTGGTGGTTTACAAAATATATTTTTTTGCCTTTAAAAAACATGTTTTTACATTTAAAACTTATTTTTAATATTTTTTCTTGTCCATGTATTATTTTGTTATCTTGTTTTAAAAGTTTCTGAGAAGAAACCATGCGATATGGAGAAGTTTAGAATTCAATTAATTGATAAACCAACTTTTTGTCAGTTTTTGTCAGTCAAAATATAGGAAATTATTGTATATAATATTTTACTACAGAATTATTATACATCTATGTACTCTTACAGTATGACCACAAGACCACGTAGAGGGATACCTCTTTATTAACATAATCCCATAGAAAGGAATATACTTCGCATCAACAAAGGCGTAATTAGTGCTTGTGTTATCCACCGTCTTAAAATTCAAATATTCAAAGCGGCAATGTAAACTTCGCGGAAACAACCGGGCAATAGTCAGAAGTGTAAATATTTATATTTGATTTTTCCTGTGGGCACTTCTAGTTTTAGTCAGATGTACTCTACCGCACATCTCTCCAGCGTTCGGGAGTTAAACTGTAAGCCCAAGGGTTGCAATGTTCCTGCGTTATGATTCTTTATCGCACCCCGAGGTAATAAGATAACAGCTAGGGGTGTGTATCCGCACTCAGGTATAAAAACTGTATTATTATAGTTGCAATTAAAAAAAATGCTGAATTAATCTTGATAATCTTACTAATAATAATATGAATTAATATATGGATATATAAAATCTACTATATGGCGGCGAAACCTGGACTCTGAAAGTGAATGTAATGAACCGGTTGGAAGCGTTCGAGATGTGGATATACCGCAGAATGCTCCGTATACCGTGTACCGATAGGGTCAGTAATGCAGACGTACTGCAGAGAGCCAGAGCCAATAGAGAGCTGTTGTCAAGTGTGAAAATTAGAAAGGTCTCATATTTGGGTCATGTGCTAAGAGGAGAAAAATACCACCTCCTTCGACTGATATTAATGGGTAAAGTGGAGGGACGTCGGGGAGTTGGTAGAAAGCATCTGTCCTGGCTGCAGAACATCAAATATTGGACAGGAATAACAAGAGTTCAGAACCTGTTCCAAGTGGCGCAGGATAGAGATGCCTTTGTTGTTCAGGTTGAGGTTCAACTCTTGTGCTATTCCTCGTACGCCGGATGGGAACATTGTTGGAAGGTAATTTGGTGGGTTGATAGTTTATGTGGGGGCATGATTACTTAGATTTGTGGATTTTGGGGCTTCTCTTCTGAGCTTCTGGGCTTCTATGGGAGTACCGCCACTGTGCCGAAGGTGTAGGCAGAAATAAAAGACACGGTGAAATAACGGTGTTCCCGAGTTATGAATTGTAATCTATTCACAAATCCCTACCGTTATATAAAAGTGACTCTTACTCAAGACTAATAAAGAAATTATCATTTTCATCATCAGCTGTCAGTCGTATCCGAGGAAGACTATATCATGTGGCTAAAGAGCCCGACCTTGGACCCACACACTCTGGGACATCTAGGGCAGAGGAAGACGTTGGCAGTGGAACCGTCACCATCTCCCGATGGTCTCTCCTTTCATCTCTTCCGCGCTATACTGCAAAGTCCTGAGTGCCTTTATATAAAATTATTATTAACCTAGGTCTGTCTTCTGCAGTCTTTTCCCAGCAATTACTATCGACGTGAGTCCTAAGAAGGTTTGAATCGTTTTCTCAGACTTCCGTATGAACGTTTTACTAAGGTCAGCTGAGAGTCTAGATTTAGGCATTTTTATGACATGGTCAGCCCAGCGCACTTATTTTTTAAGGATGGCAGCCTCAACACTCTTCATTTTGACCTTAACAAGTACGCTGCCATCTGTCGGTTTTAAAGAAGAAATTGACCTTATTCGATAGCATTTCTCTGAAGTAGTTCTAAAATGGTTTCGTTTTATATTTTTGTAATTATTTCCTTAACTTGTTTTTATAAAATTTTGTTATTGTAAGAATTCTAAGAAAAACTAAAAAAAAAATCTTTTTTGATATCTAAAAAAACGTATAGGTAGTTCCTAACTGTTTTAAGTGAGTGATGTATCTCTTCTTGCATACTTAAGCATTTTGAAATGTAATTATATTACCATATACTACCCTAGCAAGGTGAGGTGTATTTTGTAATTCTGACAAGACTCCGGCAGTAGCGAAACCGGATGGTTTTTAAAAAGAATAAAGTGATTTTAATACAAATTTACAAACGTATCAATATTATACTTAATATTGCTACAACACAAGTTAAGTGCTACGTACGAAAGTAACTTAATATATCTACAGTTATATATACATATAGTTACAGCCAATATCTCGCATTATCCAATATTTTTTGTTACGAAAAATCATGTAACAAGATTTTTAACAGCAGAATTCTGTGGAATGGCACGTTTAAATTCCGCAAATCCAGCAAACACGACACGATTTTTATCGCAAACAAAAATACAGCGTGACCCCTCGCAGAGAAGGAAGAAGCCAATCAGCGTTGCAATATTTCTGGCTGTGCGGCCATTTCCCGCGCCGCCGGAACTCCTTTATGTCCGCCGACATAAAGCGATGTTAGCCGGACGACGCCGATGGACGCCGACGCCGAATCGCCGTGCGGCCCGTTTCATTCACATTCGGCCAGTAACGGTCCAATAAGGACCAATAATTCAGACGCAAAGTAAAATAGTAATATCCATATATACGAGAATTTTCTTTAAGGAAAACAATAAAAAAAAAATTTTTTTAGAATTTGTTTTCTTTTTTATACAAATACTTGTAGACAAATACTAGATTTTTAACCAATGCGTTAATCATTTTTTAAGGATTAATTGTATCTCAATTGAGATGGAGATGTAAATTATTTGGAAACAGAATATGGTAGTCGAGGCGTTTACAGGACTTATGACCTGTCATTGGTTGGGTAAAACGATCACTTTATGTTTAACAACATTCACCATTCCGCCCTTCTTACGACACCCCGTCTGACAATTTTTTGGAACTTGTATATATGTTAATATTTTTTAATAACTTCACTGTTGGTAGGTCCATCTACACTAGCGCGATCTATTAAGATAATGACAGGTCATATGTCCTGTAAACGCCTCGACTACCATATTCTGTTTCCAAATAATTTACATCTTCATCTCAATTAAGATACAATTAATCCTTAAAAAATAATATATCATTTACAACTATTCATACAAATTAAAACATCTATTTTATTATATTTAACAATATGTGAATGACAAGTTTCGCCCGTCTAAGGCATTATCAAATGTTTTAGAGAGTTGAAACACAACAATTGATTATGGCCGTAGATAGACGAAACATGTCATCCACATAAAAAAAATTATAATATAATAAAACTTCTATAAAACAGAGGTTTTCATTTGAATTTATTATTTTATATGGAGTTTTAATCATTTTTGTAGAAAAATTAAATTTATTTAGTTTTATGAAACTGTTTTTTCCACTTTTGAGTTCATTTTTCTCGACATGTTTCGAAGGCTTACACCTTCATCATCGGGAAAACGATATACCACCACATTACTCTGAAGATGGAAACTGTAACGATCTTCGAAACGTCGGTCGAGAAGGATAAATCACACGGTGTTACCCAAAATCACACAAAATATATTGCTGCCAACCGTGAAAATCTACCGATGAAGATGTGCGCCTTTGAAACATGTCGAGAAAAATAAACTCAAAAGTGAAAAAAACAATTGTTTAATTCATAAAAAATTATCATTATGAATTTCCACAGTGTTAATGCCTTAAGTTTATATAACATAAAGTATGTTTAAGGATCATTAAAATGGTTTGGACATATGGAAAGAATGAATGAAGAAAGAATGGTAAAAAAATTATATGTTAATGATGTAATTGGAACCAGAAATAGAGGAAGACCGAGGAAAACGTGGCACGATCAAATAAATCAAATATTGAATGTCGGCAATATGAGGAGTCAGAGAAATCGACGCGCGTGCATGACACGATGTATGAATGTTGAGGAAGCGAGAGAAATATGTCAGGAAAGAAAAGTGTGGCAGTCCATTCTTTCTGCCTACCCCTTCGGGGAGACGGCGTGATGGTTAGTTAGTTAGTTAGTTATGTTTATGTTTACAGAATGTTAAAATGACACGAAGAATTCATTAGGTGATTGCTCGAGCGAACTTTTTTGTTTCACGCAAATGTCTGAGAATTTAATTAAAAAACTTCCGCCATTAACCCAGGGGTATATGTAGAGTTCCTATTAGTCACAATAATACTTCATACCCACCGCTTTCACGTTTAATCCAATTTAGGAAAGTGGACAAAGCTATACCGACGTCTATTTCGTGGAAAGGCTCATTGCAAATACGATAGTTTTATTGTCTTCTATGTTTTTTAGACGGAAGCCATAAAATCTAATGGTTTATTTGAGTATTGAATTCGGTGACAGGATTATTTATGTTTGCTTACTCAGTGTATAGTCGTTACTCGACTCGGGTTTGTCGCAGGGAACGTAGCCTGTAATCAATAGGACCGCGGCTCTCATTAATCACAATTGGATTATAAAAGGAGACCTTTCCGAGGGTATTTCTCAGATCATACGTCATTATTTATATTTCGTAATCCTAATAGAAAGGGCTTTTCTCTTATTGTAGTTAAATAACCCAATCCTAAAGCCATAAGTAATACTTGAAACAGATTGCAAGCTGGAGATAAATATGTAATACCTTTTTTAATTAATAAATATTATTTATTCTATGTTCGCCATACTTTGTGTTGTAGATGTTTTATTTGGATTTTTCTTTTTATATACTTTGTACAATATGTACAACGCTAACTTTTAAAAAAATATATCAGACCTGTTTCGGACAACCCAATCCTTCCTCAGTGATATTAAAAAGATATTTAAATTTTTATAAAATTGTTTACAAATATGATCAGTGATATTGTAAAGATATTTAAAATATTTGTATACAATTTTATGATTTTTTAAATATCTTCACAATATTACTGAGGAAGTTGGTTGTCCGAAACATGTCTGATATTTATTTTTAATATTTGTTAAGGTTAGTCTTGTATATTAAAAGTATATAAAAAAAATACAAATTTAATATAATATTTAGAAAAACGTATTTCACTTAAATATTGCAATAAAAAGGCATAATACGAGTATGTTACAACATAAAAATTTAACATTATTGGAGAAAGAATAAAAACAAGAGAGAATTATTGTGCTCTTCCTTATATATAACTAGCTGACCAGGCAACGCTTCGCTATTGCTATATTAGAGTATATAAATACACCCAATATATATTAAAGAAATACAATGAAAGTTCAATATCAATTATTTTATTGGATAAAATGACATGTGTATAGGTGCAAGAATGTGTGTATCCTAATTCAGTTCATATCTTTAAAACATTTGTTTAATCCAAGCAAACTTGCTGTGAACTTGAATAATACTAATGTGAATTGAACAATTGAAGGCTGGGCATTACCAAGGTGGCAAGTTTGCAAAAAGTCTGAAATGAGTTTTTGATGCCAATTGGTCTTAAACATAGCTGTGCAAAAGCGCGTTATGATTTAATAATATAGTGTAGTTCAAACGTTACCCTAAAGATGCCACCCAAAAAAAAGTTTATATATATCTTTTTCAGCTTTATGTTTAAACCATTAAACGTCCAGTCTTAATTTTTTTCCTCAATATTTTAAGTGAAATTAAAAAAACAAATAAATATACTATATCACATTTGCATAAAACATTCATACATATACAATTCATATCCGTTCACTCCTGGGCGTAGGCCTCCTCCATCTGCTTCAATGTCTGTCGATCCTGGGCAACACGCATCCAATGTCGTCCCTCCATCGAAGTTGAGGACGTCCTGGGTTTCGGGTTGCACTTCATCTACGCATATATCGAGGTGTGGGATCCATCCTCTGCACACGCGCATTCCATTATCTTCTGGGTTGTCTGCCTCATCTCATGACATCTTTCAGCTTGCAGATTTCACCGTTTCATGTTACCTAGAAATAAAAGGAAAAATATTAAATTAATATAGTGTAGTTCAAATGTTACCCTAAAGATGCCACCCAAAAAAAAGTTAATATATCTTTTTCAGCTTAATGTTTAAACCATTAAACGTCCAGTCTTAATTTTTTTCCTTAATATTTTAAGTGAAATTAAAAAAACAAATAAATATACTATATCACATTTGCATGAAACATTCATACATATACCATTCAAGGTCATAATAATGCTCTTAGAAATACAATGTTTAGAGAAACAAAACTCTTGATTTTGATGTCCATTAGATGAAGCTAATAATGCACATTCACTTAACCAATGACGAAATTTGTAAATTTGTGTGATGTCTGGAAATATACATTGAATCAATTCTCCTTTGGAGTGTGATTCTACAGAAATCAGTTGATAATTTAAAGCATTCATTCCATACAATGAACTTTCATTGTTGCAGAATTTTACCCATTCCAGAAATATTTAAAATGTTGCATGTAGGTGTTTCAATGTTTTGTATCATCATCATCATGAGCCTATATCCGTTCACTCCTGGGCGTAGGCCTCCTCCATCTGATTCAATGTCTGTCGATCCTGGGCAAAACGCATCCAATGTCGTCCCTCCATCGAAGTTGAGGACGTCCTGGGTTTCGGGTTGCAGTTCATCTATCATCAGGGCTGCGAGCGGCATGCCATTTTAGCGCTGCCACTCTTCCGATGATGTCCGACACTCCTGTTCTGCCTCTAATAGTGGAATTAAACCAATTAATCCAACCTGTACATACCATTTCAAAATTAGTTCATAAATATAACAACCTGTCTTGCACATATCGGGTGTGGGATCCATACATGCCAGTATCTTGCGTTGCGTGCCCCATCTCACGACATCTTCCACCTTGGAGATATCGTGGATAGCCGTGTTCCTCACCCTATCTCAAAGAGTCTTTCCTGGTATCATCCTTAGCGTCGGCATCTCTGCAAAAATCAAATAATTATATTAAAATGAGCAGTATATTAAAAAAAAAAACACTCGATCATTGTAAGATTGGCGTGGGAACATCAGACCATTTGGAAATGTTATATTAGTGGATTTTTCCAACTGAGGCAGCTAATGCTGTATGTAAGGATATGTTTACCTATCACAGCATAACAGAGAAAAACTAAAACAGCTGAAGTAAATCGTCTAATCCAGATAAGATCGTCTAATCCAAAAGATATAGGTTATCGCCCTGCCAGAACAATTTTACATTACATTATTAAAATAGATTATACCAATTCATAGAATTGTTACTTAGAATTCAACGTTTTTCCATGTAGTCATAACATAACCTAAAATAATACGTAAGTAAAACGATATGTAATATCATTTCTATTCGATATAATTTAGAACTAA
The DNA here is from genome assembly GCA_022606425.2 of Lepidostoma basale. Taxonomy (NCBI): domain Eukaryota; kingdom Metazoa; phylum Arthropoda; class Insecta; order Trichoptera; family Lepidostomatidae; genus Lepidostoma; species Lepidostoma basale. The sequence goes on along the minus strand of JAHDVF020000565.1, from coordinate 115,766 downwards.
AACTTTGAAATATGTAATGCGGAAATATAATCTGTATTCATTTCAACGGCAAAATAGAATAAACTAAAGATATATATGAATTAGAAATATAAATATTTTACTTACGAAACTGTAACACGCAATTCAAATTTGACATTTCAGAGATAGGGATGGGCAATCCGCTCACGAGTCGACTCAAAGATTCGAATCTTTTTGGTGAGCGGGTGAGCGATGATCCATAAAAAAAGAGCGGCAGCTCAATGATCCGCTAGGTCAGGGGGGTCGGCAAAATTATTAGCCAAAGAGCCAAATGCGTACTTTACAACGATTTAAAAAAAATTGAGAGCCAAATATGTTTATTGATTTAGATAACCTTTATTATAATTTTTGCACTTCATTCAATTACGGGTACACTGAATAAAACATTATTTCATACTTCTTCCTGTGATGAAGGCGACCAGCCTTCTCTCCATCTCTTTGGTGGTCATCCTGGTGGTCGACGGCCCTCTGGAGTCTCTTGTATCACGATATTAGGAATTCTTGCTGGATCCATTCTCTCGATGTCTCTGCCTACTCCATCTCACTATGTCTTCAATGTTGCAGGATTTGCGAATTTATTCGTTGGGTATCCTATCTCTAACGGTTCTCCCCACAATAGGTCGCAGTCTGGTTCTGACAGTGTCTGCTCTTGCTTTGATTCCGTATGTTATTTATGGACCTGATGCATGTTTGTTTGTTGTTATTCTTAATTTTAGGCACAATTCCATGTTCTCATCAATAAGACGACTTCGTAGTTTACTCTTGTTAAAATTCATGCTTGAATAAAATTGTCCGCATGAATATGTAGAAGCGAAAAGCGAAAGAAAGATCAGCAAGAGTCAGTAATACTATTTCAGGCGTTGAAGATGATGACTAAAAATCTTTGAATTGGCGATGATGATTAAGAGTTTTAGCTAAACCGGAATTGATAATCGTAATCACCAATTCCATAACTTTACAAATTTCTTCTGGAAATGTCTGCGGACAGAGCGTTCTTGATGAATGATGCGATGGTAAGCAAGTATCTCGCGATTATTTTTTCTTTCAACAAACCCCTTCGGCTCCGGAGCCGCATTTTGCCGACCTCTGCGCTAGGTGAATCATATATTATTGCAAAAGAGTCGACGAACGGTTCCGCTCAGTAAAGTGAGCCGATTCTTCTTGATAATTATCGAGCGGCTCCGGAGCCGCATTTTGCCGACCTCTGCGCTCGGTGAATCGTATATTATTGCAAAAGAGTCGACTAATTTTAGTGATCTCTTTAAGGGATCTGAGCTGAATGGTTCCGCTCAGTAAAGTGAGCCGATTCTTCTTGATAATTATCGAGTCGTTTGTCAAAAAAGTTGTTTGTCGTTGTGAATTTTTTTTTTAGCTCATCGACAAAAAATTTATCCTGGTGAATTTTTTTTTTTTTACCGGAATCAACTTTTTTGGTCGAGGAGCAAAAAAAAAAGGTCACTAAAATAATTTCAAACTTTGAACGACTCAAAATGGTGAACCGTGGATCGTTAAAAAGAGTCGGCTCACTTTGCTGAGCGGAACCGTTCAGATCAGATCCCTGAGATGAGTCGTTTTGCCCATCCCTATACGTGCGTATATTTTTCAGTTCAAAAGAGCGACTAATTTCATATCTGACCACGCAAACAGTCAAAAAAGCCACTAATTTGCATCTTATCACGCCAAGCGAATATAGACTCTAAAGATCGATACTCAGGTGATACGAACATGAAGGTCTATACTCGCTCGCACTACGAAAATTTATAAATTTACAAAGTTAATTAGAGCTCGATTAATAACAAAAATATGCCTATGACGACCGGGATACTCCATTTAGTAAAGTGTATAACTTGGAAAATGATCAGCTCAGGAATAACCTCAGAAATAGTCCACACACACAACCAAAACTGCCTTTTATTTATATAGATAGATAATATTATAAAGTGAAGCCTTGAACTAGCAAAAGATGGATGAATCTATTTAAATCTATATAATTATATTTGTATTCTTCTTTTAAAAGATCAGACGATCTGTGACACAGAAATCATGTCTCATCGGATAATGAGGTCCAGCTGTCGCTTCATCTCTTAGACGGTTTTCCGAGTATATAATGTATATAATATTATATAATTATAACATGATATAAATATTTGATATTACGATATATGAAAAGATACCAAAAAAGAAACAAAAATTTACCGATATTGATTGAATTGATAGTTTATGACGACTTTCGTTGATGGGAAACGTATAAATTGTTGATTGAAGATCATTGATTATAAAATTTTGATTTAAGCTTTATTGTTCGACTGAATGATCAATATTACAATAATTAATCAACTAATGGCTATCAAAATGATGCGCCAAGTCACTAAGAATTTAATACATTATACTGTTAAACAAAATATTAAAAAGAACAAATTAATTCTGTTTTCTATTAAATTATAACGATACATCATATTTATCAACTCGTCCGGAATGACAATATTTTTTTATTACAAATATAAGAAAAATATGAGCACACGATTTATTTAAATTAATTTTATTACTGTTAAAATTTAAAAGACTTATAATATCATAATTTATTTTTATTCACTGAGAGTGTCGCGACAGCTGTTTCGCCAACCGATGTTGGCATCATCAGATGTTACAATAAACAGTTTAATGTAACACCTGATGATGCCAACATCGGTTGGCGAAACAGCTGTCGCGACACTCTCAGTGAATAAAATAAAAATTGTGATATTTTAACAGTGTTTTAATTTTTTACAGTAATAATGTTGAAGTATCATAGTGTTTCGGCCAAAAAAATGGACTATCAAATTAAGTTTGCAATAATTTCCAATTATTTTTACATTTATTTAAATTATTAGGTATATTTAATATTAATTCTCATATAATGTTTAATATTAATTTTAATTAATAATTTCAATTTAAAATAAATTTTGTCAATTATTTAATATTCGGTTTCACCCCTGCCAGAGTTTCGTATGGGTAACAAGACTAATAAGGGATTTTAAATAACAAATAATCATGGCGAATAAAAACAAATTATGGCGAATATAGAAGAAATAAAAACCTATTTAAATAATTTTAATAATTTTAAGTAAATTTAAATCAATAATATTTTGCTGAGATATCTGATACATAATAAACACGTAAAACGATGAATAGTTCAAACAGAATATGTTATAAGTTTTTGAAAATCTCGTAAATAATGAAAAGGAGTTTAATCTTCCGTAACGTGAAACACAATAACGCATAATTCTTTCACGTGTAAACATATTGTTCAAGCGTCTACAATTTGACTATTTATGTCTGGAGTGTCAAGTAAGCCTCAGTTCTCGGAACATATATTAATGTATGTTAAAACAGAAGCGGGATAAGACTGAAAGCCTTTAGACATCCTTTAAATGATTAACATACTGCTTTTGTTTATTAATACTGTTATAACGCGTAGAAATGAAACATGACACTTAAGTATTAATATTGAGACTCTAGAAGGACCGAGGAAAATTTGACATGGGCAAATTATTCAAATTTTAAAGGTCGACCATGTAAGAAGTCCGATGAATCTACGCAGGTACGTGTATGACTCGCTGTATGAATGTGGAGGAAGCTAGAGAGGTATGTCAGGATGGAGGAATGTAGCGGTGCATTCTCTTTGCTTACCCCTTTGGGGAAACTGCGTGATTGTTTGTTGTTATTGTTGTATTTTCTGATAATTTAAGTTACAAATGTACCATTTTGTTAAACTGGAAAACCACCCCAACGAAAAATGTAGGTTAAAAGACCGATCGAACTCAGTACTAACATCCATTTGGGAAATAAAAATACTGAATTGTAAAATGACTTATTTAAAACTAACGACAGATTAAAGCGAAATCAAATTTGAAGATCCTTTGGAATCAGGAAATGGGGTTGCAATTTTTAAAAGCTTTCCAAGTGCATATGATAAAGTGCTCTCAGTAAATTAAGTTGCTGGCTCAAGGATGATGCAAGCGCCAAGACACTAAAAGTGTAGTCGCCTCCTACGTAATACCTTTATCTCTTCCACAAACTAAAACGGTGAATGTATACGTACAAACATGCAAGTACCGTGAATATACCTACCTCAGTTACAAGGCTTATATTTCTCTTTCCATAAACTTGGCGCTCTATCTGTTATCAAAAGATGCAACTGAAAAATAAATCCGCTAAATAATGTATGTATTTTTAAAACTAACGTACTTACTTGCTACTTTCTATAGCAATATAACTTTTGAAGATTTTTAGTCTCCTTGATAATTTTCCTCCAAGTTCTTCGATCCTTCGCCTTTTACTCGCAGCTGTCTGATTCGCCCAACCTACCCAGATCAACCAAAATATTATCCATTAGGCGCTGCTGTCTACTTCCAGTGCTTAACTGAGTCAGGTCTGTAGACTTTAAATAAAACACAAAATATAGACAGAAAAAAAATTTATAATTAGTAAAATCCTTAAGATAACCACCAGCAAGGATCGTTATCAATTTAATAAACCAATAAAAAAAACTATTCTCGCTTGCACCCAATCCTCATCAGAATAATATAAAAACTGTAACAGAATAAATATCGTTTATTTATTTATTTTTACGTTAAGTATTTTCTTGTAAAAGTAATGATAGTAAGCTATTGAAAATAATGTTGAATGAGTGCATCGATTCAAAAAAAAATATGACTAACGAATTTCTATCGATTTTCGGATGACTCTGAAGCCGAGAAAGTAACTCGAAAGCGGTAAACTAGCGAAATAGCCACATAGCAAATTCCTTTTGCAGACGTAATGAGATTCGCCGTTTGTTGCAACTTTTACGATCTTTCCTTCCACCGACTGGGCTAACAGGGGCTTTGTTTTGCCTTGATTTAAGGGTAGGTTTTTTACCATTCAAGATTTCCATGTTAAAATGGAATTGCTTCACGTGCAATTTAACAGAATAATGTAGTTGAAGGCATTAAATGCTGAACGATGGGGGAATTTATGCGTTAAATGTGTTAGCTTCTTACCTTGAATAAAAACCACACCTGGTAATGAATGTGGGAACACCTAACCGCGTATTTAATTAAATTAATTACATCTATATTCGCCTTCACTTTATGTTATGAATTCTCAATTTTAGCGATTGTTAAAAACCGGGCTTTTTCACAACATTTTATTTAACATCGATAACGGATGAGAACGATACGAAACAAGTATGTTTAAATTTTTATTTTCCTATTTAAAATTAAATTTTTCAATCTGTTCTCCAGAGGGTTATTCCTCCTTTGATATGAATTCCCAGTTGTCTTCTAGAAGAACGAGTCCCGTGAAGCTAATTATGCAGTGCAATTGAGGAGTCTAGTGGTATCATTTTTAAGATATGATCGTACTAGTTCCTTCTTAGCTGTCTACTTCAAATTATGTAGAAATATCCTCAGTCTCACAGAGCTCACTTATTCCGGTGGTACTCTAAGTGTTCAATTTTCAATTTATTTATTTTTAAATATACACATCACAGATACATAGCTCCATCGTCCAACATTATGTGAAGAAACGCAACCTAATTTATGAGGAGAACATAACATTCCACACCCTTGTGTTCTACATTATTTTATTATTTTGTATGAAGCACTAAATTTGTCGTGTGACATTTTTAGAAATACGAGTATATTAAAAACATGAATACTTTCTTTTAACACGACACTATTTTAGTTGTTTTAAACAAATAAACAAGTTTCGCTTCATTGTTTAGCGATCGAAATCAAGCTACAAGTGTACCTAAACCGATTGGCAGTTTAAATTTTTTTATTAAAACCGAAAATTGAAGTGTCTCATTTATTTGTAATATTCTGTTTTTTTAAAAACCAACCAGTTTCCCTCCAAGTGGAGCTTTATCAGTTTGATTTTATTACCCAGGAAAACTATACTTTGACCCAAACGGATCGGTAGTTTTTAAAAGCAATTAGTCTATTACCTAGTATATAAATTTCTTAGTCTGTCAATTTAATATTACATCTTTCCTATCATGTTAATATTAGGTCCTTACATATGAAATTGGCGTTTTGCCGTACTGGCAACTTTGATCTCAAATATCTTCTCTTTGGTTAGGAATTCCAAATTCAAATTTGTACAGCTATTTACTCAAGTATTTGTGTTTCGAAAATTATAATTCATTTGTTTTTTCCTCAATTGTTTTTTTTCTTTGCGTCACTCAGTTTACAAAATGGAAAACTTGAAATATCGCGTTATTTACGAGTACGAGTTCCACCGTGGCACCAGTGCTGCAGAAACGGCTCGAAGGATTAATGATGTGTATGGCGACGGTGCCGCAAAAGAAAACACAGTGCGTTTTTGGTTCCAACGTTTTCGTTCTGGATATTTCGACCTGCAGAACAAGCCCCGTGGACGGCCGGAGACCAAAGTTGATAATGAAGAATTGAAGGCTATTGTGGAAGCGGATCCATCGCAAACCACGTCCGAGTTAGCTGCAGCTGCGGTGTTAGTGATAAAACTGTTTTAATCCACTTGAAGCAAATTGGGAAGGTGAAAAAGCTTGAAAGGTGGGTACCTCACGAATTGAGTGAAGCAAATCAACAAACGCGCGTTGACTGCTGTGTTGCATTACTCAACCGGCACAATAATGAAGGGATTTTGAATCGAATTATTACCTGTGATGAAAAGTGGATCCTGTATGATAATCGGAAGCGCTCATCGCAATGGCTGAACCCTGCCGAACCAGCAAAACCATGCCCCAAGCGAAAATTTACTCCAAAAAAGTTACTTGTGAGCGTTTGGTGGACTAGTGCTGGTGTCGTTCACTACAGCTTTCTGAAATCTGGCCAGACGATTACGGCAGATGTCTGTTGTCAGCAACTGCAAACCATGATGGAAAAGCTAGCTGCTAAACAACCGAGGCTGGTTAATCGCTCTAGGCCACTGCTGCTTCATGATAACGCTAGACCACACACTGCACAACAGACGGCTACCATATTAGAAGAGCTTCAATTGGAATGTCTAAGACATCCACCGTATTCTCCGGACCTTGCCCCAACAGATTACTGTTTTTTTCGAAATTTGGATAACTTCTTGCAAGGGAAAAAATTCAACTCCGATGGGGCAGTCCAAACCGACTTCAAAGATTTTATTGATTCCCGTCCGAATGGTTTTTTTAGTAAAGGGATCGATGAACTACCTATGAGATGGCAAAAGTGCATAGATAGCAATGGTACATACTTTGATTAAATGAATATATTATATTTAAAAAAAATTAACTTTATGTTCCTCCCATACAAAACGCCAATTTCATATGTAAGGACCTAATATAAGCCACTAGCAATGTAAGCATAAGATTGCCAAAAAAAACACTATCAAACCGCTATGATACTAACAACTCCATTTCCATTCTTATTATGTTGTTACGATACAGGCCATGTCTAGTGTGACAAATGCAGACCATAAACTTTCGTTTGTTAAACGTTCATTTATTTTTAATATTATATTATTTTCTAATGTAAAAAGTGATGAATATTTAGGAGATCTGATTAATTTATAACTCTATGATTGATAAGATAATAAATACAGCTCGGTTGGTTTGCATTCGGAAGGCTGGGCAACATCTTCAAGTCGGACATGCCACAAAATTTAAAAATAAAAGTGCTGGACCAGTGTGTGTTACCTGTGATGACCTATGGATGCGAGACATGGACGTTAACTAAAGAAGCAATGCACAAAATCAAAGTTGCACAATGGGCCATGGAAAGATCTAAGTTGGGTATCTCGTTTAGAGACCCAACGTGGAGATAAGAAGACGCACCATGATCACGGATGTAAGGATACGCATTGCGAGGATGATGTGGCAGTAGGCTGGTCATGTGTGTCGACGGGATGATGGAAGATGCAGCCAGAGGGTTACTAAATGGAGGCCAAGGTTGGGGCGGAGAAGTGTCCGGAGACAGCCAACCAGGTAGAGCGATGATATTGTGCGGACAGCGGGAAGTGCCTAGAGAACACTGGTGAGAGACCGAGAGAGATGGCGTGGGGGTGAAGAGACTTACGTCCAGCAGTGGATGGAGACAAGCTGACGAAGATTATGTTTTATCCACGGACAGATCCATTTTCATTTATATTTATTTATTTAAACATATCAAAAGCATCACACGAATACATTCCAATACAGCAATGATATATAATATTATAAATAAAAAGTTTGCGACACGTTAGTTAATAATACATAATGAAATTATATGAAAAACTCACAATTATAACAAAAACAGAGACAACGCACCCCTCAAGCGAACTATACTATCACAAAATACGTCGACCTCCGAGGTGGCACGATTTAGCAAAGATACCTACCGACATACCTCTACCTACCAACATAGCCATTGGATAAAAAGATCCATGAATCACGACCCTCAGTTATTATCAAACGAATGAAGATGAAGATGAATTATCATAATAGGGTAATATAACAATAACTACAACATACTATCAAGCTGGTATGTTGTTGTTATTGTTATATTGTTGTATTACAAAACTGGTCCAAGTTATAGCATATGAATTGGAGTGATATCTCCAGGCGTTATCTAGCAATACATAAATGGCGGTAGCCTTTCACATTGCGTTAATAAAAAGATCTTCTGCTTAATGCTTAAAATTCAATCTTCATAGATGGCGCTAGTGTGTAGATTGAAACTAACATGTGAAGTTTGGTGTTACATATAAACATATATACAACTTCCAAAAAAATTGTCAGACGTGGTGGTCGTAAGAAGGATGGAATGGGGAATGTTGTATTACTTAAAGCGTGCGCTTAACCCAACCAATGACAGGTCATAAGTCCTGTAAACACCTCGTTCGAGCTGTTTCTAAAGAGATTGTATCGCCATATTACTCTGTCCTGACACACATCTTTACCTTCCTCCACATTCCTACAGTGACACATAGGGAGCAAAATTTCAAATTTTACTTAAATATTTGATTTATGATTAAATTTAATTTTTAATGCAATCTCGACTTCATAAATCACAACAATATTATAGCCGATTTTGTTGCCAGTGTTCTATTCAATAATAATTGTTTGGAGAAAGTTTAAAATTTGTTTATAAAATTGTACCAAGATTAATCGCCGCATCCCACGGCTACAGGCGCGACGCTCAACGCTACTTATTATTATATGAAAGTAATTTATCATCTTAATAATTCAATTAATATCAAATTAGAATCTAATTGAATTTATGAGGCTGTCTCGCCCCCTCCCGCTCACATAGGGTATATCCATCTCGCCGTCTCACAGCTCTGGAAACACATTACATTTCCCGTCTTATTTACTTGATTAAGATTCATCTAGAGTTAAATCGGCGGCGTTTAGGGGACGTCAAAAGAAGTTTATTCCTACATTTCAATAAATGGCGGGAAACTTCTGATTACGCAAATTCTCAACGTTTTATGGTTATTTTGCGAGATTGGAAGGTTGCGAGATTCGGGCGGTAATGGATAATCAATTGAAATAATTATTCCCTAATAAGGGACGTGTAAGAATATGTAACTCATACCATCTGCTCACCAAGAAACTAATAACACCTTAGATAAGTTAATTTCATCACCAGTAATTAGCGTAGCTACTGCATCTGTTCAGAGAATGATTAGGAACAGGTGGGAACTATGAGACAAATAAGTGAAATTGTACTGAATTCGAAAAATGTACTCTGAAAATGGTAAAGAAAGTATAAATATGTTAACGACGTAAACGAAATTAAAAATACAAGAAGGCCACGGAAAACGTGACACGATAAAATTTATCAAATATTATATTAAATATTTGCCACTCGAGATGTCGAAAAAATCGACGTGCGTGAATTACACGATGTATGAATGTTAAGAAATCAGGAAAGAAGTATGTCAGGAAAGAACAGTGTGGCGGTACATTATTTCTGCCTACTACTTTGACGAGACGGCATGATTGTTAGTTTTTTTTTTTTTTTTTTCGAAAAATCAATTCCACCTATATGTTCCGGACAGTTATCTTCGACAGCGTTAGCACAAACTGTCTTATCTCCCAACACGCAGAACCAACCTGCCTCTGGCGATGGCGGTGGGGAGAGCAATCAATCAAACTGCTGAATATATTCGTTTCGGACCTTGACGTCTTATATATACGACGTCATATTAATAAAAGTATGTCCAAAAGACAAATACTCTTGACTTTAGAGAGTATCTCGTATTCCCAAAGTCGGAACATCTGTCATTTCTGTTATTATATTATGTATTATATTTTACCTGTTCTCAATAGACGCCATAAACTACAATTTTTATTCGTAATATCTTTTGAGGAAATGAACCGATTTGATTTTTGAAAAAATAATAAAAATAAGGATATAAGTATGTTATCGAAATTCATTTTTATTTTTAAACCATTGGCATTATAGTAAATTTCGAAATAAAATAGTAAATGATTTCCCCCAGACATCCAAATATAAAGTGATAAGACCCGAACATCAATCGTATATGAATTCTTGTTTTGTTTATAGTGAGTTTTATCTCTTCAAATCTTAAACAAATTGCTTCAAAGTCGTTTTTATCGCTAGGTTTATGGTTTATTATAATAAATTTTCAGCTGCATCAGTAACAGGATTTAAAGAAACGTAAAACTAAACGCATAAACCAGGAAAGTAGAAACAGTTTGCAGGAAATTTAATTCAATCGTATATTTTCCGCTGCCGTACAGAACATAAATAGCAATTACATTAACTACCTGTTCAAACAAAAATAATAAGGCAAATCATGCAGAAACTTTTTCCATTATTCAGCTTCGTCCGTTTCTAACGTAATAAGCACATACTACACTGATATCATAAATTCTATATCCTTAACATGCATGGGTAACATTTGGTTTAAATATTGAAGTACTAAAACGATTACGTGAGACGATGTATGAATGTAGAGGAAACGAGGGTGGTATGTCAGGATTTGGCGGACAATATTTTTTGCCTTCCCTTCCGGAGAGGTGGTGTTATGATTAGTTAGTTATGTCTGTTTTGTGAGATTGGGACATAAAAGTTGATTAAAATTAAGCTGGATTAAATGTGGCCTAGATACCCTTTTTGCCTTTTGCTTTTTTCTGGAATGGTGCATTCTCCACCTAATGGGGCGGGCCTGGGGATTGTTTGAGCGGAGCTGACGAAGGGGCGCCTCTGCGTCCTTTATCAGCTTCAGGTAAGCGGCGGGTAATATTCAATGTCTTTATTTGTCTGTAAGTTTGTTAATTTGTATGTGTATTAACAATCACCGTATGTTACTCTACAATAAATACGCTATATACACTGTTTACAGATATGTTTTTAATTATTTTGCTCAGTTTAGTTTTCGTAATAATATTATTGGGTTCATGTATATGTTTTAATATATTTAAACAATGTGTAATTTGTAATATTTATTAAACGTTAGATAAGCTTCGAAACCGATTATCATCTGATCTTTTTTTAGGTATGAAACAAGTTGTTTGAACCCAATTACTATGTACAATTTGTTTTCAACATATTGATTCTCGTGAACCCGAGACCTCCGGTATGACAATCGTAGCTCTGGCCCCTCTGCCACGAAGGTCGTCATAATATTTTTATTGTGCCGTGTCAGGTCTTCAGATTTTGCCAATCACTGATCACTTCTCCGCACACCTTTTTCCGGTACAATATTGGAGAGTGCGCAGTCAAGACGTTTACCTAAGGTCAGGATCACGTCGTCCCTGAATGTTCTCCATTGACATAAGGAGGATCTGATGTTTTTCTCCACGCAAGATGTGAATTAGATAGAAAATCTTACGGACCTTATTAAATTTCAACAATTCTCTGCTACAATGGGCTCTCCTCAAGACAAGTAATAAAATAAAAAATTAATAAAGAGTTTATGATATTTTGAAATAACACCTGCTGATTTTGCAGAATAAGGGTGTTGCCAATCGTTCTATTTGGTTTCCGATCGATTGAGACTGAACACAAGAAAAGAAACAGAAGAAAGCTGGTAAAATATTTGCAAAATAAATTCCAGTCCAACCCTGCAGGCGCCATGCCACGTGAGACATAGAATTTGGTAGCAGTAAAGAGGAACATGTATGCGATAAGGTGCGGTAATATTTATTAATGAAGTTAAAATACTCATATTATTGATGGTTGAGGTATTAGTTTTGTAAAACTCCATTATTAATTTATAATAGTAAACACGATTGTTTAGTGGTTTTACTTGGATTTAATTTATATAAATTGTTTTACTTGGATTTAATTTATATGAATTCTCAAACTAAACCCACACAATTTATATAATTCAGAACCACTAAACTATCGTGTTTACTATTATATACTCATATTATGTATTTATTACCGATAAATACATAATTTTTTTAGAAGTTATATTATATTACGAGTATATAGAAGTGTTTCCGATATCTTAAGCGTCATCAATTATTTTATTATGCTTTTACTAGGCAAAATATGTCACTTCCATAAAATATACTTAATGTGCGTAGAATTTCAAGGTTGGTAGGAGTATGTTTTCTAGGATCATGATAAAAATCCGTGTAACTAGTCTTTCTTTTTTTCACACAAACACGTTTCGGAGATCGTTGCAGTCTCCATCTTCTGGGTGTTTTAAACGTGTGGTGAGTAAAATATGATTAACTCTTTCTAAGCTGTGCCGTGTCGCCAGCAATCAACAATGGAGACATCGCCGGGGATCACCCTGAAGATGGATACTGCAACAATCTCCGTAACATCGGTCCAGAAAGACGAGTGTTGCGACATCCGTTTGCCTTCCCACCTACAATCTTTCCTAAAAATTTGTCCGACAAAATTGATCCCCACCGATCTACTCGGGACTCTAGATCTACTCTTGTCGATAATTCAAACTTCAGTATCAAATCAACCGTCAACCGCCGCCTAGTTCATTAGCTCCAAGTAAAGAAATTTCGGGAAAGGATAGCGAAAGTTTAGTGCTATGGAATCCAAGTGTGGAAGGTAAGAAGAGGTCGGGTGCACCCATGGCCCTCGACATAGCAGACAGCCCGGACGGTGAGTCCCTTCCTTTTTTCCCTCTCATGGTTTTCACGTCAATACTCCGGATGCCCATCTATCGGTTCCCTGTCTAGATACATATCCTGCCCATTTCCACTTGGCAGCACGGTCCATCACATCACATCAGATTTAAGCATTTGTCTCTCCATAGCCCTTTGCACTCATTTCAGCTTGTGCATGGTATCCAATGTCTGACACGGATTTTCCCATGATCCCAAAAAACATATACATATCTGTGTATAGCACCTATTTATATGTTAGATTTAAGAAATATATTAAGAACATTTTTATAATTATTTTTAACATCAATTTAATTTTTTTTTACACTAACAACCGGATTTGCTCTAATCAGAGCTCCATCTGGATAACAAAACAAACTGTTGAATAGAACGAAGCGGTGTTAAAACAGAATACGTAAGAAAAGTTTTATTAACTTATTGAACGCTGTGAAATTCCATCCACCTTAAGATGATGGAGGTATCCTCCGAAACATGTCGTGTTTTTAAATATTTTTTTAATAATTAGTGGTCTAAACAAAGTTATTTTCAATTTCCTAAAATTTTAACTATTTATTTACACATTAAACAGTGTAGCAAACGAAGGTTTTCATCAATATTAAACACTTCATTTGCAGATATACAACATTTTTCAAGAATCAAAATATTTTCAAGAGCATAAATATTTTCTAATTTTTCAAAATCTTGGTAATAAAACGTATCATATCTTACCATTCGGTGATTTTTAAAAATTAATAAGTTTTCGTAATTACGCATGTAATTATATAAAATACCATTGCTAGATTTTTAACAATAATGGTTCAAAGTAAGGTGTCGTTGGGTTTGGATCGGTAACGTAAGATTTATAAACTTAACCTCATGAGCTAACCACAATTTTACCAAATGAATACGAATGAAAACGTTTGTTTTCAAGAAGTAATATTATAATTAATGAGAATGACTTGTTTGATAATGCCTTAGACAGGCAAAATATGCCATTCCAAAAAAATATACTAAAATATTATTCACTATATTCACTTGTTATATTTTTATTTGACACCATACACAGATTTTTTACAAATGAATCAGTTACTAAATGACGACCGTGTTAGAAATGCAAATTCACGAGCGTGCGTGTCACGATGTATGAATATTGAGTGGTATCAGGATAGAATAATACGGCGGTCATCCTTTCTGCAAACTTCTTCGAGGCTACGACTTGAGAGTTAGTTAGTAACTTATGTTCGAAATTGTTATAGGAACCAGCCGCGATACAGACTAACGTTTGTGAATTTGCGATGAGTCAAACAAAGGAATAGGGTAGTAGTATCACGTTTAGTGCACGTAGGATTGCCTTATTAACCATCTCATAGGAACTGTTCGGCTTTTAAGACCTCCGAGCACAGAGAACGGAACGCTCCCCCCTTCAGCATCCTTGCTCCAAAGTTAGAAGTACCGCCGTGCACTTTGTTACGAAGGTTTAAAGGCAATAATTTTCTCGAAGCAGACCACGAGCGGAGCAACACAAAAAGTAAAATAGTAGAGGTGCCGTTTCTGTGAATATATCCCCGCCCAACAAGACATCTTCCGTCTGTTACGTTCCCGGGGTGGTCAAATAACTCTTAAAAATCCTGTTCAGATAGTAAAATTTATATTCTCCTCTGAAATATTAACATCGCAAATCGTGAAAATTGTTTTATATTTTAGCGCACGGAAAATTGAAGTATTTTCCTTAGTAAATTAAACATTTTTACTTTGATATAAATCCTAGTGTATGCATTTACACGAAGCGATTTGAAAATTTGATGATTTTTCAAGGTGGAATTGTCTTTTATTACGTTCATTATTCTTACAGACTGGTCTGTCGGTCGCTGTCTAAATAAAGACAAAAGTGGAAGTAGTTAAAAAAACATCGTTTTATTTAATTATTATTTAAGTCGTTAACACTATAGAATTCAAAATGAAAGAATACTATAATCTGACTCTCCCGGTGATGAAGGTACAAGTCTTCGAAACATGTTGCGAAAATAAACTCAAAAGTCAGAAAAATAGTGTTTTAATTCATAAAAAAATATTCGTATTTCATTTAAGCTTTAATCGTTTATCGTTCTCCCGTTGATGAAGTTATAATATTTATTAAAATGTTGAGAAAAAATAAACTTAAAAGTAGAAAAACTAGTGTTCTAATTTATTTAAAGAAAAAAATGAGTTTAATTTAGTTTCAACATTTTTATTACTATTTTTTTAGTACTAACACCGAGGACTTTAAATAAATGGTATTAGAACTTATTATGCATTCTCCAATGTGTGCAGAAATTAACTCATTATTAAAAAGAAGGATTCGGGTTGGGTCCAGGTTTGTTGAGGCAAGCGTTCTGTATCCTAGACCACCACCCAGTTATACAGGGTGCGGCAACATAACTTCCTTTTTTCAAAACTTAATAAAACCCATTGTATGAATCCGAAATTTTTTATTTGTTGTTATTATGTAAACACATACCAAAAGTTTTGTTTTACTTAGTTTTTGAAGATCAAATCAGGTAGGTGACATCCCCTTATCTCCATACACTGAGTAAACTGATTTCTCGCGTTTGTCATGACTCTTGCCAGCATATCAGATATTGGCAATTTGTTCTTAGATGTTGGTCTTCAAATTTTTTAGGGTCCCTGGACAGTTCACATTAACACGGGACTTCAAAAAACCCCATAGAAAATAATCACAAGGGGACAAATCGGGAGAGCGGACCGGCCACTCCAAATCGCCCCTAATTGAGATGAGGCGCTCTTGAAAGTATTCCCTCAAAACAGCCATTCAGTGACAGAAAGTGTATATAAACAGTGTTAAGGAAACCTTTGATGTTAAAATAAGATTAATTTTATTAATTATTTTTAGCAATCTATTACTGTGAATGACTTTATATTCTGGGACGAAATCATTAAATAGACAATTGTAACAATTGAAATTTGTATAATTATTTGAGAATGTAGTTTAAAATAACAATTAAGCAATATCTTAGACAGAAAATTGTATCTCCAAAAAGGCATACAAAACCTTCAAATTCCATTTGAACAATCAGCCAAACTGATTTGCTCACTAGATTTGGCATAGAATTATCTAACTTAATATTGTTGGTTCGTTGTTAGTTGGGTTTAACTGATTGAATAAACCAGGTCACGTTAATTCCGTTAACACAATATGAGACCAACTGAACATCTCACCTCTAGCCTAACAATGTACATTGTACGTACACAAATATTATTATAACCTACTAATACACATCCTGATTACTTACTAATACACATTCATCGAGTTTTTATTGCATAAACTAGACTTAATACAAACAAACCAAAATGCGAAAATATTGTTATCGTTTTACTAATTTTCTTTTAGAGAATCCATTTAATTTTCAATTATATCTTTCTAAACTTTTAATATCGATTATTTTAATAATATACAACTTCAATTTACATGTAAATTATTTTGTTATAAAAAAAATTGATGAAGAATATAGGTATATATTTTTTTTATATCTATGAAAAAATTGGTTACACATTTTTTTTATTTAATATATAATAATATAGTATTTAAATATATTACTTGCTTAAAAATGTGAATTACTCAATTAATTAAATAAGGTTTGTATCTCTTACACCTGATATTATTTTTTTTATCAATTAAATAAAAACTAACTAACTAACCATCATGCCGTCTCGCCGGAGGAGTAGGCAGAAAGAATGAAACGCCACACTGTTCTGTCTTGACATACTTCTCTCGCTTCCTCTGCATTCATATATCTTGTCATGCACGCACGTCGATTTCTCCGACTCCTCACGTGACCGACATTTAATATTTGATTGATTTGATCATGCCATGTTTTCCCCGTTCTTCTTCTATTTCTAGCTCCGTTCACGTCGTTTACATATACCTAATTCACTACCTGTCTTCACTCATTCTTTTCATGTGTCCAAACCATCTAAACGACCCTTTCATTATTTTGTTCATAACACTTTCATTCACACCGCATTCACTTCTTATACTTGCATTTGACACTCATTCATATACAGATTTATCATACATTTGTCTTAAAGATCTCATTTATACTGCATTTATTCTAATTGTGTCCTTCTTTTGCCAGTTCAATGCTTCACTTCCATGCATAAGTTTCGGCACAAGAACGCCATTATGCACTGCCATCTTAGCTTTTTTGGATAGGCTTTTGTTTGCGATGACAACATTAAGTGCACCAATAATATCAAATAAATATGTACATAAAAAATTTCCTGACAATTGTGATTGATTTCATATAATTATTTAAAACGTCTAATTTATTCTATGTTTCTATCCTAGAGTTTGAAACTTAAAACAGGGAACAAAGACTGCATGAAAAAAATTGCGGTCATCAGTCATAGCTGTTGCCACTCTGACACGAAGCCCGTCTTATGGATTGGATTTATTATTTATTTTTAATTAAAAACAATTCCTGATCAAGTAACCACTTGTTATTTAAACCGTGTTTTCCGAGTTTTCTAGAACCAGAATTCAGATATCTTAGATTTAAATATTTTCATACATTTTTCACGTTACTAATTCAATCACTTAATGTTTTTTTTTTTAATCGCTTTTATACATACAGTGCATTGCGTTTAATTAAAATAACATTATCGTATTCACTTTTCATATTAAACTAGATACATGGAGGAAGCTCTTTTGGTATGGCATGAGCAGATCATGAAGTTGAGATCGTCTAGGACCAAAATGGCCCGGCAGCGCTCATTTGTGCGCCTCACCAAACAACTTATTTACAGTCTTATAAATAAAATTTAATGAAAATATTTAAAATCAATATGAAAAAAAAATTGTATATCAATTTTGTCAATATATTGTATCATTGATATTTTTGAAAAATGAACCAATTTTTTACGTAATCCACGATTAATTCACTCAAAGAATGGTAGTACTAAATACAATATACAATTTAAAATATTTTATCTGAAAACTCTTGATGTCGATGAAAATGAGTTATATTTCAATGAGCATATTTCAATGTTACTTGCACTTGAGTTGACAAAAACACTGATTTACACTTGAGCTTACAAAATAAACTAATATTCATGTTTAATAATACGTACGCTAATAAGTAAGTACGTACTCAATACGTATTTTTAATTTTTACAAGTTTAATGTTTGACCTCATCATATTAATCATCTTATTCATCTAATCAAGCACGTCATCCTAAAAAATAAACACTTGATACTGAGTTTTTCTTCTAATTTGTTAACGGTTTCGTTTATTAAAAAAAATTACATTTTCCAACAAAACCAGAATTTAAATAAATATACATCAAACATTAATAAACTTGGTTTATCAAAATACATGTTTATTTTTTATAAGCAATGAAGTCGTTGAAATAATGAAAATTGATGGCACAAGGTGCCATGTGTGTATAGTCCGGCCCTGATTCCAGTATAGACTGGAAATAGAGGAAGCCGCTTTGAGACATGTTTCACGGTATTTTAACAAATTTAACGAGTCCGCCTATTTATTTGGCGTGGTTAACCTGACAAAACTTATCCCCTTACCTCGTGTCCCGAATGTTCTACAGACCGCAAAATAAAAAGGTTCCGAATGCGTTAGCAGGATTATTATTTAAATTATTAAACCGTTTCGCATCCCAATATTATGCAATTCTGCAGCATAAAGATAAATTGCACGCTTAATAGAACACTGGCTTAACTCAAAAAAGCAAGTTTTGCTCAATCTGACATGAGTCGGTGTTTTAACAAATCAGTCGAAAAACACGCACGAATGGATTGCGTTAACATTGTGAACGATTATCGTACTACGAATGGATAGCGTTAACATTGCGAAAAATAAATGGATAGCGGTAACACAAGTCTCTGTCTAATTATGACCTAAACCATAATCGGTCAGTTTACTATTAAGCGTGCGATATGGATATGTGTGCATCTAGTGATGAAAGTCTATTAAAAAAGCTAATATAGCATAGGTGTTCTTGAACCGACTCATGTGTATGGATCTGAAAAGATATTCACGCATTAGTTTATTCAATAATAAAACAGATGGTTTATTTGATTTTTCACCATTTCTCTCTCTCTCTCTCTCTCTCTCTGTCTCTCTCTCATTAAAAAAATATTTTAAAAAATGTATAATTTTTTTGCCAAAAGTTTAAGTTTATTTTATATAAAAATCGTTATCGTTACATATCCTTTAGTTTATTATTTGTTCCACTATACTGCATTTCACTTTACTTGGGCCCCTCCGAAACTTTTCTTGTGTACTTTATAATAAGTGATACATGACATCAAACGTGATGTGAATATAGGGGATGGAAATCGGTTAAATATAAAAGCTACATCAATCCCTTCTACAAAATAAAAATAAAATCAAGTTACATTGTTTTTCCTTCTTACTCCATTATAATAAAAAGGACTTCATATTGAAAAACGTTTTGTTTTGTTGTGTCTCAAAAGGACTTACTTTGATTAATTATATTTTATGAACATGAAATGTTAAACTTGCAATAATACCTTAGCAAGGCAAAACACGTCACTCCTTTAAAATATTTAAAAAAAAACTTTTATGAAATAGACCATTTCATCAGTATAAATTAATTAAATAATAATTAAATAGTCAATAAACGATGAAGGTGAAATATCTTGATCGAGAATAAAGGTATTTAGTATTGTTGTGTTGAATAAAGTTTCAGTATTGAAGTATGATGAATATGTAAATAACGTTAAAAAAACATATAAATGATGCACTTAATATTGTCATCCCTAACAAAAGCCTATTCTAATATGCTAATATAGTAGTGCACAATGGATTTCATATGCCAACGAAATATGAATGCTATATGAAAAAAATGATAAAAGTGGAATAAATGCAGTAGAAATGAGATTTCTTAGATGAATGTATAATGGTCAAAAATATATAAGAATTTAATGCAGTGCGAGTGTTATGAAGGAAATTATGGTGGTTCCAACATATAGAAAAAATGAATGAAGAAAGAATGGTAAATCAAATATTAAATGTTTGCAACTTGAGGAGTCTGAGAAATTGACGTGAGTGCATAACACGATATATTAATGTAGAGGAAACGAGTAAAGTGTATCAGGATAGAACAATGGGGGGTCCATAATTTCTGCCCAGCCCTTAGGAAGACGGCATGATGATTAGTTTTTTGTTTTTTTTTGTAATATAATCAAATGATTTTACAGAAATCTCTTAATGAATGTTCATTTTCAATAATAATTCAATAAAACGATGTATTTTAACTACCTCCAGTTTTGTCTTTATTTCGACAGCGAGCCTTGCGAAACCGGTCGCTGTCGAAATAAAGACAAAAATGGAAGTAGTTAAAAAAGATAGTTTTATTAAAATAAAAACAAAATTGGAAGTAGTTAAAACACATCGTTTTATTTTATTATTATTTTTATAATTATGTTTATCCATGGAAGATTTAATCAACCTCCGGTATGTTCAATTGCCAAATCTGTTATCGCACTTGAAAATAAATATTTTGTAAACTTGATAAGCGCTTCAGAACACCATTACGCTTTCACCCCTTTTACCCTATATATGATACACAAAGATTCTAGCGTATGCATATGTAAAATACTCGTATATGTACGTATTACGTTTAATGGTTACCTCTATCTTCTTCGTATAACACTTCAAATCGATTTTGCATTTAACTAATGATATTTTTACTCCCAGATTCCTGCGTTCATACACTCGCGTGTACGTAAAACCAAGGTTAATATGCTCCCTAAACCGCTAATCCCAAGATGCTACATGTAGGATCATTAAGATTTTATATATAATCTACCCCGAGGGCGGCAGAATCAAATTTGGAATATAATCCATAAGCGGAAGAGCTTTGGAATTAGCGGCGGAAACAGCTAGAACCGAAGCTTTTGAAAACGTTCAGGCGGGAAGGCGAATATTTCCTCATCTGACAAGATAACATCATCCTTAAATTACATTTCCAAGTTTGCCGCTCCGTCCTTAACTTATTTCATTGATAATCCGTGCCAGCGGAATCATTATGTGTGGGTAGTTAATTCGGTATGTGGGTTAGAATCAAGAAATCGCGACGTCTTTCCAATAAGTAAGTCTAAACAACTTAATATTATAATATTAATAGCTACAATTTGCTAGATATAGGATACATACCAGGCAACTCTTGCGCGTCGACGAGATGAAAGTACTACTATATTTTTTGTTTCATGATTGAAAAATGTATTGTCTCAGATGTCATAAAAATCAATTGATAGGATTTGAGTTTGTACAATATGGACTTCTATTAAAATGTTATATGATCCGATGCACTTAAGTTTTGAAAACTCTATAGAAAGATCATTTAGAAAACATTTAATAGTATATCGAGTAACATGTATCTTTTGTGTAAATATTGAGGGAGTGAATCAATTGTTCCAAAACTCGTTTGAAATTAACTAACGGTATTTTACTATTTGTACAATGTTCAAACTTTGATTTTTTGTTTATCTAATGAATATTAAAAATACATAAAATAATAACTCTTTAATAAACTTGGGCAATGCAAGTTTTTTTAAATATGTAATAACTTCCACATTCGACAAGAGTAAAGATGCCTGCAGTCCAAAATAAGATTGTGAAGCATTAAAAAATGTACACATCACATTTGATAATGCCTTCGACACGCGAAACATGTCATTCATATAAAATACTTTTTTTTAAACAAACGTTTATATTCATTTTGATTATTTGGAAAAAAAGTATTTATGTTGTTAATTGTTTTTTGATAGAAGTTCATTAACTCAAGGACAAATAATGTTATTAAATATCCTTTATAATGAATTGTATATTTAGTTTATTTCCACTTAGGCTTATGGCTTCGAACGATCGAAGGCATAAACGTAAGTGGAATTTAATTATAATTAATATATAAAGCATACAGGTATTTTTTTTGTTTTCATTGTGTGGAAATACAATGTTTTTCAAAAGTTATTCGAATATAAAATAATTGTTATTACAAATATGAATGAAATAGAAAAATGTATAATTTGATAAGCCCTAATCTGTGGTATGTATGGAGAATTTTTCAAACAAAATTCGCAACAATTGTAGAAATCAGAGACAATAAAATGATTTCGCTACAAGAATGTACCGTAATCGCATTATTTTCATACATATCCTTCTGTAAATACTTTAGTTTTGTTTGCATCTCCCTGCAGAATTTATATTTTTGAGTCTGAGCGAAAAAATCCGCTCTAACAATGGTAAGCTTGTTGGATGTGCCCCGCGGTTAGCAAACAGCAGGATTCGTCATCTCGCCCAAAGCTCTGTAGCATTTGTCCTCTCAAACAAGATAAAATATTTGCACAATGTGGTCCCAAGACTGTTTGCTTGTTTCTGCTTCGGCTGTAATATTCTTCAAAGTGCGGAGGTGAACAGTTAAACTTTAATCTGACGCTTTTTGTGTTCTCGAACAATAACCGCAATTTGAAGAACTTCCAACAATGAATACAACTTATTAAAAATTAAACACAACGTCTGTTTCACTTCTGACAACTTCCAATGTACCATATACCTACGGAGTATGTTTTATAAACTTAAAACATTAAAATGTAGAGATTCATGAATAAAATGTAATCTAATCAAATGAATGGTTTTATTTTACCCTTTTACTAAATATATATTTTAATATTGGAAGTAAAAAAACAAGTATACAAGTAGTGTAAGAGGCATAAAAATCCGAAAATCCGAAAAAAATAATGATAATAAAAGTATATGTTAACGATGTAAATGGAACTAGAAATAAAAGAAAAACGAGGAAAACGTGCCATGATCAAATAAATCAAGTTTTGAATGTCGGCCAAGTAAGGAGTCGCAGAAATCGACGTGCGTTCATGACACTGTGATGGTATGGAACCATCGTAGAGAGATACGTATTTTAAGTATACGACAAAATGAATTCAATTTACTTGAAAATATAGCACGGATCCGAGTGGTTGAAGGTCGAGTGAGCACGGGGATAGTGAGGCAGGGAGAGGTAGAATTTAGTTCTAAAGAAGGTAGAATTTAGTTCTATGCAGGGGTCGCGGGAGACTATTCATTTTAAAAGAGAGGGTGTATTGAGACAGTCATAAAAAAGTGCCAACAAGCTATAAGTCACAAAGAGAGCAATGTTGAATATCAGTCTTCGGGACAGAGTCAAACATGAGGACCTATGAGTCAGGACAAAGATCTCAGAAATCATCAAGGTGGCCGCAACCCTTGATGACTTCGTCCAGGAGTGGACAGCATCAACAAGTTTAGGAGGAAGAGGATTTGAAAAAATAGTACATTGTAGTAAGATAATGGGTACTCAATCTAAATATCAGTTCAAATTAAATATAGTGTTACATTAATACAAATGTTTTTTTAATTATGTTATTATTTTAAGTGAAAGCGAATTTATTTTAGAAGGAAAAAATATTGCTTAAACATTTGTACACAGATGTATTCCAGCGAAATATTTTTACCGAGATCGTGAAAAATGTTCAAATATTTTATACTGCTGGATTCCAAGCAGTTTTCCGCAGCCTTACTCAAATATATGAAAAGTTCTAGTGTTCACCCGACTCGTTCTACTCAGGTATTCTACATAATAACATTTTCACCCAAACTTTTCTTTATACATCTTATAATATGCACCACATACGCCGACATTTATTCTGCGATGAAAATCTATCAGAAAGACAAAGTGCTCGAATGAAAAATTTGATACATTTGAATTAAATGCACCTGTTATTTCATATATTCTAATAAATATAAAATATAATTATGATTTTTTTTGTGTTACACATGTAAATGAGTGAACTTACAATGAACTTATAATTTATAATGAGTACACAATATTACATAATCTTTTGACGAAAGTAAACTCTTATTTTCGTGGCTTTTAATGATAAATTAAAACAATTTCAGGCTAAAAGTTCATTACAAGGAAAATATTAAATATTAATAGAAGCATTATTTTTCTAAAATTTAATTATATTTTATTAGGGTGACATTTTTCGCCCTGCAATGTCAATATAACAATTTAATTGGCTTTAGCAACGCAAAACACATTGCTCCTATAAAATACAATAAAATTTAAATTAAACCGTAGTTTTCATCAATATTTAACATTTGTTGAAAAAAAATTAAAGATGCCGGTCAATCAGTAATTTGTTTTTTTAAGATAATCGAATAACTTAACAGAAATTTTTATTTCCGTTATAATTCCCATAATAATCCGCATATACATATATAAAAGAGTTAGTTTAAAACATGTTACCAGTCTTTCGATGACAGCGAGCCTGGCGAAACCGGTCACTGTCGAAATAATGCCAAAAATGAAAGAAGGTAAAAACGTCGTTTTATTCAATTATAATGGTTATTTGAGACTCTTAAAACAAATTAACTATGTCATAAATTAAAGTTGAAAACATTAGGAAACCGTTGAAAATAAAAGGGCGGTTTTTTATTAGAATTGTTTTAAATTTTTTTGTATATATATTTCTTTGTGGAATCTTACCCATATCTCGAATTCCCCTTATATGAAATGTCGGGGGCTAACAAACCTGGATAAATAAAAAATCGCATGGGAAATTAGGATGCAAAATTCCACATCTATGATTCCTTGTTTCGCCAAACGTTTGCTTTGGCAGAACGTTAAAAAGAACTACTCGTCCCTCGAGCGGTGGCATGTGTGATACAATCATAGTGTCTGCTCGTGACGAAAGAATACAGGAGGGCCGACACTTGTTCCAAATATACAATAATTTATTATTCTTCTTCATCTTCTTTTAATAGATCTGACGATCTGTGACACGGAAATCATATCTCGTGGGATGATGAGCTTAAAGTATCCCCCCATCTCGTGGGCGGTGTCCGGAGGGGATTTCATATGCGGCTGTGTATGCAAGTCTGTCACTATCCATTCGGGCTACATGGTCCCTCCAGTATCTTCTTCTGGATATACTCCACCGAACTATATTCTCTATTTCGTAAGTTTTTCTTATGTTTGCGTTTTGGATACGATCTCGGAGAGTTTTTCCAGTAACTGATCTTAGGACCTTCATCTCAGATGTTCTTAGTAGACCCTTGGTTCGCACAATGTCGGCCCGCGTCTCTACAGCGTAAGTCATGATAGGTCGCACGCTTGGCTAATAAATTCTGACCTTGCTGTCGATACGCTGTGCTTCTCTTCCAGACCAATATTTCAAACATCCTAACACGGCAGAGGCTTTACTGACATGTTATCGTACTTCAGTATAAAGATCATTGTGGCTGCAGATCTCTACTCCCAAATATCCGAAATTCATTACTTGCTCCACAGGTATATCAACAATAGTGAGGTTGTCTAGATATAGTGAGACTTTTTGTTTTGCTGACTGATATACTCTTTAGCCTTTGTGATATTGTGTGGAATTTGTACAACATTCTTTGCAAGTCATCTTTAGACTAAGCTATTAATGCGGCATCGTCTGCCTAGCAAATGACGTTCACAGTTTTAATGCCCATTTTATAACCTAGTCCCAAGCCAGCTACCTCTCTCTTGATTTCGTCCATAATAAGATTGAACAGAAAGGGCCTCAAACTGTCTCCCAGTCTTATATCATTGGTTGCAGGAATTTTCCTGCAACACAGTTCATTGTAAATCGTAATTTTTGTTTTGCAATTAATATACAGATCTTGGTCAGTCTTTATCAATGTATTGGATATTCCTCCTTCCTGTAATTTTCTCACAATATCCCTTAACAACCTTCTTTCATTTGACAGAAGTCGAATCGTCAAATCGACAAAATAAATATAGGCTACTTTAAGCTACTTTATTATATTCAATTGCCTTCTCTTTTAATAACAATAATTTTGCGAAAATTAAAAATAATTTTAATACCATTTAAAACAAACTGAAAATAATGATTATCTTTTAAGATACTTTTATTGATCACTATATAAACGCAAAACAGTATAACACTTCTAGAAAACAGAAGTTTTCATTCATATTAATAACTTGAATCCTATTTATATATTAGAGCATACAAAGGTATTTCTATACATATCATCTATGGTATAACTTATACACTAGACTATTGGTCAGTATCCACCGTAGTTCAATTAATGGCTTATATCATGATTGATGTTTAAACTTTATCATCTTCTGCTCTACTTCGTAGCCATCTGTACTGCAAATGTAAGTCTCTTCAAACATTAATTCCATTTTCTTGTATCCTGCTCGACTCTCATCCGAAGTCTTCACCCGGCAGGAATTATATCGTCAGTCCATATTTTGTGGGGTCGACCGTTGCTCCTTCTTTCCTCCCATGGTCTCCACGTCAAGATTCTGATAGCCCATCTCTCTGTTCCCTTTCAGTTTGGTAACACGATGCACCACATCGACAAGCTTTTTCCGGCATCTGATTTCGGTATTCGGTATTTCGTCCCTCAGACTTATACCAAGCATTTGTCTCTCTATAACTTTGCATTATTTACCCAATTTTGTATACATGGCAAGTCCGAAGTTTTCTTTTGTCATAGTTTCGACTTTCTACCGCCAGTCGTCGCTCTCTATTGTAGTCCTCCCGAGAAATCTTGTCATCGTGCATTATTTTAGGGAGCCCTCCGAGTATTACAATATCAAATAATGTTTTCGTTAGTGGAATGTTTGCGTTTTTATTATTCAAATTGTGTACGTATATCAAAAGAAATGTAAATACTTCGTGGATACAAAGCATACAAAGTATTTTCATAATTCGCAAAGAATGATATACTGATACGAACAATAGAATTAAAATTTATTTGTAGATATGGGCATAATCAATATTTTTTATTATTATCAATATTGAGTTACTAGATTGATTTTGCATATGACTATATATAATTTATTTATTTATTCAGTAAAGGCAGCATACAACGATATCAATATATGAATTAAGAAACATTAGGAAAAATAAAAAATAAAGCCAATTACATGCTACCACAAATATAATACAATAAACAGTTAATTGAATTTAAGCTAAGAAAAAAAATGGTCAAACAAAATGATTGAGAGTTAAACATAATAATAGTAGTAGAAATAAGAACAAAACTAAAAGTAAAAATAAAAGTAACATATTATAATATCATGTAACATTATGGTCTCATCCACGCCGAAAGGTTGCTCCTATCGTTTTTTATATAATATACGAGTATGACTTTATTTTTAATAATATTCGATCCTTACATATGAAATTGGCGTTTTGTATGGGAGGAACATGAAGTTGATTTTTTTTAAATATAATATATTTATTTGATCAAAGTATGTACCATTGCTATCTATGCATTTTTGCCATCTCATAGGTAGTTCATCGATCCCTTTACTAAAAAAACCATTCGGACGGGAATCAATAAAATCTTTGAAGTCGGTTTGGACTGCCCCATCAGAGTTGAATTTTTTCCCTTGCAAGAAGTTATCCAAATTTCGAAAAAAATAGTAATCTGTTGGGGCAAGGTCCGGAGAGTACGGTGGATGTCTTAGACATTCCAATTGAAGCTCTTCTAATTTGGTAGCCGTCTGTTGTGCGGTGTGTGGTCTAGCGTTATCATGAAGCAGCAGTGGCCTAGAGCGATTAACCAGCCTCGGTTGTTTAGCAGCTAGCTTTTCCATCATGGTTTGCAGTTGCTGACAATAGACATCTGCCGTAATCGTCTGGCCAGATTTAAGAAAGCTGTAGTGAACGACACCAGCACTAGTCCACCAAACGCTCACAAGTAACTTTTTTGGAGTCAATTTTCGCTTGGGGCATGGTTTGGCTGGTTCGGCAGGGTTCAGCCATTGCGATGAGCGCTTCCGATTATCATACAGGATCCACTTTTCATCACAGGTAATGATTCGATTCAAAATCCCTTCATTATTGTGCCGGTTGAGTAATGCAACGCAGCAGTCAACGCGCGTTTGTCGATTTGCTTCACTCAATTCGTGAGGTACCCACCTTTCAAGCTTTTCACCTTCCCAATCTACTTCAAGTGGATTAAAACAGTTTGCAGCTAACTCGGACGTGGTTTGCGATGAATCTGCTTCCACAATAGCCTTCAATTCTTCATTATCAACATTGGTCTCCGGCCGTCCACGGGGCTTGTTCTGCAGGTCAAAATTTCCAGAACGAAAACGTTGGAACCAAAAGCGCACTGTGTTTTCTTTTGCGGCACCGTCGCCATACACATCATTAATCCTTCGAGCCGTTTCTGCAGCACTGGTGCCACGGTGGAACTCGTACTCGTAAATAACGCGATATTTCAAGTTTTCCAGTTTGTAAACTGAGTGACGCAAAGAAAAAAAACAATTGAGGAAAAAACAAATGAATTATAATTTTCAAAACACAAATACTTGAGTAAATAGCTGTATAAATTTGAATTTGGAATTCTTAACCAAAGAGAAGATATTTGAGATCAAAGTTGCCAGTAAGGCAAAACGCCAATTTCATATGTAAGGACCTAATATGTAATATATAATATATGACATATAGAATAAAATGTGATTTTAACTAACATTTTTATACCATAATATCTAAAAATCTTGTGTTTTTGAGTCAACTTAATGTTGTTATTTGAAACTTCATTGTAGAAGTTCATTGTTAATAATGAAAATAAAAATAGTATTAAAAAAAAATTAAATGTATATTTAGATAAAACCCACTGATGTTTGTGTCTTCGATCAGTTTCGGTAGCTCGCTGCCATCTTCTGGTGAAGAATCATCATCCAAAAGATGACAGCAAGCTGCCGAAACCGGTTGGCTCAAACATTAATGAATTTTAACTAAATATGCAAAAAAGATTTCTTACATTTTATTTTTATTTTCATTATAACAAAAAGGGCTGCATTTAAATACGAATGTGAAATGAATATAAATAACATGTTACTTGTATGGATGTAATAAAATATATTAAATGAATATGTAATTTGACGTGAGTACCTTTTATAAATGAATTATAAGAAATTTTATATCTCTCCGAGATTTTAAAGACACAGTAATTTATATAACATCTTCTTAATATATATAATCTCTGTATTAATTTAATTAAAATTAAATTAATACAGAGATTATATCTATTTATTATTCCTATTTTTCTTTTTTATACACTTTGTATAAACAACACTGATATTAAAAAAATAAAATTATTTAGACATGTTTCAGACAAACTGCTGTATCTGCTACAAACTGCTGCTGCATCTGTCAGACCATATAAACTTTGCTGTTTATATGGTCTGACAGATGTAATAAAGATTTATTTTGTAACGTTTATGCTTTTGTTAAAACAAATATTATGATTCAATTTAAAATTTAAAAAAATAATTTTAAGTTCTTATTACTTATCACTATCACTATCGTAAAAATGATTTATCACATATATTTTTCATTATTATTAAACAGTTGAAATGAAGATACATGTTTTGTTACATTACATTTAAAAAAATAGTTTTGAAAAAGTTTTTTTTTATATTTCTAATGGAAGAGGCATATTTCACCTTGCTTGGACATCATTAAACGCCTTGACAAAGTGAAACACATCCATATTACCGAAACTCAACCCAGAAACTACTTTTTTTATCTTTAAAACAGACTTCTTTCTCAAATAATATGAATGGTCCCATAATACTCTAAAATGCAATATTCGATTAACTTTTATTAATGCAACCCTGGTCGATAAAAAGTAGAACTTTAGCATATATCCTAAATCCTCCCTAGTTTTCTTTCGAAGGAGCACTCTGGGCCACACATCCAGCCCCCACATAAAACAACCACCAAATCACATTTCCAATAATGTTTCCAACAGACGTAAGAGGAATAGCAATTAGAGTTGAACAGGAATGTACTAGAGTCCAAGTAAATGTTGGATGCTGTTTATATACCAGAATATTTTGTATATTTCCATCGTTTCCCGAGAAATTATTTATAATTTGGTGATGAAAGTAAAATAATTATATATTATATTTATCAAATAAATTTTGAAAACATAATTAATAATCAGATTCCTCCATTTACTCCTTTCTCCTTAAATACTTTGTCTACATTTAATCTCCCAAGCTCCCATTACCAATCAAATGCAAATTAATCTTTTATTAATTTCTATATAAATTATGTCTTGTCAAATGTATGTTTTTTTTCTAAATTACATTTTTTATATTTATTTATATTAGGTCCTTACATATGAAATTGGCGTTTTGTATGGGAGGAACATAAAGTTGATTTTTTTTTTATAAAATATATTTATTTAATCAAAGTATGTACCATTGCTATCTATGCACTTTTGCCATCTCATAGGTAGTTCATCGATCCCTTTACTAAAAAAACCATTCGACGGGAATCAATAAAATCTTTGAAGTCGGTTTGGACTGCCCCATCGGAGTTGAATTTTTTCCCTTGCAAGAAGTTATCCAAATTTCGAAAAAAAAAGTAATCTGTTGGGGCAAGGTCCGGAGAGTACGGTGGATGTCTAAGACATTCCAATTGAAGCTCTTCTAATTTGGTAGCCGTCTGTTGTGCGGTGTGTGGTCTAGCGTTATCATGAAGCAGCAGTGGCCTAGAGCGATTAACCAGCCTCGATTGTTTAGCAGCTAGCTTTTCCATCATGGTTTGCAGTTGCTGACAATAGACATCTGCCGTAATCGTCTGGCCAGATTTAAGAAAGCTGTAGTGAACGACACCAGCACTAGTCCACCAAACGCTCACAAGTAACTTTTTTGGAGTCAATTTTCGCTTGGGGCATGGTTTGGCTGGTTCGGCAGGGTTCAGCCATTGCGATGAGCGCTTCCGATTATCATACAGGATCCACTTTTCATCACAGGTAATGATTCGATTCAAAATCCCTTCATTATTGTGCCGGTTGAGTAATGCAACGCAGCAGTCAACGCGCGTTTGTTGATTTGCTTCACTCAATTCGTGAGGTACCCACCTTTCAAGCTTTTTCACCTTCCCAATTTGCTTCAAGTGGATTAAAACAGTTTTATCACTAACACCGCAGCCTGCAGCTAACTCGGACGTGGTTTGCGATGGATCCGCTTCCACAATAGCCTTCAATTCTTCATTATCAACTTTGGTCTCCGGCCGTCCACGGGGCTTGTTCTGCAGGTCGAAATTTCCAGAACGAAAACGTTGGAACCAAAAACGCACTGTGTTTTCTTTTGCGGCACCGTCGCCATACACATCATTAATCCTTCGAGCCGTTTCTGCAGCACTGGTGCCACGGTGGAACTCGTACTCGTAAATAACGCGATATTTCAAGTTTTCCATTTTGTAAACTGAGTGACGCAAAGAAAAAAAACAATTGAGGAAAAAACAAATGAATTATAATTTTCGAAACACAAATACTGTATAAATTTGAATTTTGAATTCCTAACCAAAGAGAAGATATTTGAGATCAAAGTTGCCAGTACGGCAAAACGCCAATTTCATATGCAAAGACCTAATATTATCATCGTGTATTATGATATTATTATTGAATATTATTTATTAGTTCTTATTGTTGAAAAAATAATTAGTAATACTTTTAACAAATAGCCCAGGTTAATTTTTAAATTTGAATTATTTTACACTATATTAGTCTTCCTTATTATTATATTTTTACACCTGAAGATGGAGGTATCCTCCGAAACATGTCGTGTTTTTTAATAAATTTTTTTAATAATTTGTGGATTAATAAAGTTATTTTTAATTTCCTATTTACTATGGAATTCCACAGTGTTAATGCCTTAGCGTTCAATAAGTTTAATAAATGTTCATTTCTTAACAAAATGTTCTGTAATTTTCCTACTAAATTAAACTTAGCATTTCTTATCTCGAACAAATTTTCCATTAAGAAGAATGAAAATAAATTTCTCAGCTATAAACTCACTTTATCAGTGACCCTAACAAAACAACTTGACTTATGAATCCACTCAATTACAACGTTATAATTCGACATTTTCTTCAAACTTTCATTTTGTTTCCAAAAACAGGATTATTAATTATCTATGTACCGGGATAATTGCTTAAGAACTTGAAGCCTTTGGAAAATGGGCCGTAACAATAAGAGCAGCCATTTATTCATTCATTATAAGACAAAGTTTAAATAATCCACTTAAAACTCTTTGCGTTGTGCGGAGTTCGGCTGATATTCATTCCGACTCGAGAGCCCGAATCACTTTATCAGCCGCGGTACTGCGCTGTGCTAACCCTCTCGGCGAATTTCCCTGCCGATTCGGGCCATGTTGATAAACAAAACTTTGTGGACGTTTATTTCAGAAGTTGGAGACGACAGCGAATATTGAAACGTATAAGATTTCCCAACAGCGCTTTCATTGCACACTTAAACACAGCATGATTGATGATTAAAACACACAGAAATGACTTTCATAAATACGTATACAAACATTCAGTTAATGGTTTTAAACCGAATACAAAAGTAATAAGATACTCTCATATGTTAAATCTTTATTGTTATTGAATATATGAGAAATGATAAATACAAAGTGCTGCAACTGATCTAAGGTAAAATGAAATAGAAAGGAAGTGTTAGGAGAGGAAGAAAATCCAGACAGGACCTTCGGAAATGGTTTAATTGCAGCATTACATATCTGTTTAGAGTAGAAAACACTGGTATAATATCATAATTTCTTTTTATTTACCGAGTGTCGACAGCTGTTTCGCCAACCGATGTTGGCATCATCAGGTGTAACAATAAACTAAAGTTACAAATGAAAAGACTTGTTATTTACTGATAATGCCAACATCGTTTGGCGAAACAGCTGTCGCGACACTCGGTAAATAAAAAGAAATTATGATATTATACCAGTGTTTTCAAATATGAACAGTAATCTTTTTATTATTATTATATATGATGATTTATATTTCTAGTGCGTCGTTTTGTAAAATCAATTACTCCAAGGGCGCACTAGGTCTTAGAAGTTTCTTAAACGTCACTATTCTCATACTTAATACTAACATGGAGGCAATTCCACCCCAACGAACCCGCAACGCTGAAATGGTAGAAAATTTTGTATCAAGGGTAGAAATACCCATTAAGTTGTCCGAAATCCGATAGGAGAGGAACAAGAAGATGTTTTAATTGCAACTCCATTATACCGTCGGCCTTCGTGGCAGAGTGGTTGGAGCTCTGACTTTCATTCAGAAGGTTCCGGGTTCGATTCCCGGCAATGGCAGTCTGATTGTCACACTGTCTTTGGTCTGGTGTAGAATTCACGTGACAATAAAATTGCGATAGATTGGCATATGTCATGAGAATCAATATAATAGCTTAAATTAATTTAATACAGTAATTAGGTTCAAACTACCTGTTGTATACAAGAAATAATAATAATAATAATACGAGTATATATGTATTGAAAACGCGATTTTATTTTTTATCAATGTACAACAAACAAAAATCGCGTTTATAATACAAACTCGTATTAAAATGTTTGAACATCATTTATTAACTCTTATTATATGTAGTTTGCAATTAAATAAAACTATGATACTGTTGTGTTAAATGATTCCAAACCAACTAACTATCTAACCATCACGCCGTCTCTCCGAAAGAGTAGGCAGAAAGAATGGACTGTCACACTTTTACTGATGCGGCACTCCATCCTTCTCTTTTCGCCCCGCGGGAGACACGGTGTGATGGGTTGCGAACCTCATCGCCACCAATAGGCATCTCCCGCGCACACTTCGATTGCTCAACACCCACAAAGTAAATCTAAAACAAATAATATAAAATACAATGATATAAAATAAAAGAACAAAATAAAAATAATTTAACACAAAATGTTGTTTTTAGATGGTGCACATATTGACTATTTAATTTATGTTCCACGAATCCACCGGTTTTTTAATTAAGCGCATAATGTAATAACACATAATGTTTTTTAATTCCAAATAGTTGTATAAAATACGTATTTGACGAGATGTGAATAATCGGGATTTACCATTATGTCTCTTTAGAAACTATAAGAAAAATAATGATTTTTATCGTATAAGTATCGACATACTATGATCCTTGTGAACTTTTACGCCGAGCGGTACAATAGCTTACTTGAAAATCCGCATTACTAGTGACTTGGGAAATATGACAACGGTGCGTCGGCGGATTTTGGCACGGATTTCGACTCGTCGGGATTTTCTTTGGCAGAGATGACGATGCAAGCATTTGACAGATTCGGTGTCTGCACACTTACGTAACCATTGTTCGGATTTCCCTTCATCCCAAAGTTGCACTAGTAATTTGATAAATTATCTGTCTTATCTAGATATTTTCATGTTTAAAATTATTTTCTTCTATTTGATATCGGATTGGGTATTATAATATATAGATTGATATTATTACATATGGATTTTGAATACTTTTTATCATTTTGTCATACTTCCTCATTTATATTGTTAATGTAGTCAAAAGTTTCATTTATCACTTGGCTGATTGAATAAATAATACAATTTATTTTCACTTGGGCATAAACAAACATTTGATAGTGCCACAGAAAAGGAAAAAAATATGTTAATGAAAAATTATAGCGTATAGATTGGAGTGACATCTCCAGGCGGTTTCTAGGAATGCACTAAAATGGCGGTAACCTTTCACATTGCGTTAAAAAAAAAAAGATCTTCTGCTTAATGTTTAAAAAAATACAATCTTCATAGATGGCGTTAGTGTGTAGATTAAAATTAACTACCATGTAAAGAGGGGTCTTATAGATTAACATATATACAACTTCCAAAATTTTGTCAGACATGGTGGTCATAAGAAAAAAGGTGGAATGGGGAATGTTGTATTACATAAAACGTGCGCTTAACCCAACTAATGACAGGTCATAAGTCCTGTAAACACCTCGATCAACCATATTCTGTTTCCAATTTGCGTCTTCGTCTCTATTGAGATGCAATTGATTCTTGGGAGGAAATATGTCACTTGAAAATTTTCATCTTCTTCTTCATCCTTGTTGTAGACCTATGTGGTCCTATATGATTCTCCAGAGTGTTGCTCCTCCAGTGAGGGAGATTTCCAGCTGTTCTTCCATCTTTTAGGGGGTCTTCTACGAGCACGAGTCCCATGAGGCTGATTATGCAATGCAATATAGGGGAGTCTGGTGGTGTCCATTCTTTGAACAAGACCGTACCACTGCTTTTTTCGCAGTCTGCTTCATCTAAAAAAAATCATCAACAATACATATTTTTTTTGGTGAAGTTTTTAATCTTTGATCAAGAAAATATATTAAAAAAAAATATCTAACCATCACACCGTTTTCCCGAAGAGGTAGACAGAAATAATGCACCACCACAGTATTCTGTCCTGATATACTTATTTCGATTCTTCTACCTTTACCTTCATAAGTCGTATCATGCCCGCACGTTGATTTCTCTAACTCCTTTGTAGCCGACATTTTATATTTTATTGATCGTGCCACGTTTTCCACGGTCTTCCTGTATTTCTAGTTTCATGTAGGTCATTTACATATTCTTTCTTCACCATTATGTCTTCATTAATTCTTTCCACTTTATCACATACAGAGTTATTACGCATGCATCTAAGAGATCTCATTTCAACTAAAATTAAGGTGTTAACACTGTGGATTTCCATAATGATGATTATTTTTATGAATTAAAACACATTTTTTCCACATTTGAGTTTATTTTTCTCGACTTTTTTCGAAGGCATACACCTTCATCATCGGGAGAACTATAAAAACTGAGTTTATATCTTATTACATTTTCTTCTTTCTTTTGCTAGTTTTATGCTTTATACATAACATAATGATATCAAAATTTTATTTTATTTGATTTCCACCGTAAGTCTGATTTAGATATATTATTGTAACACCTGGCGATGTCAACATTGTTTGAAACAACAGCTGTCGCGTAAAATAAAATACAATTGTGATACATAAAACAAGTTTTAAAATATCAAAATTTGTATACTGAGAGAAATCAAATTTGTATACTAAATATCAAAAATGTTACTGCGTAAGATGTAAAAAAAAAATCTATTTAATTTAATTTCGTTAATTGAGTTAAGTGTCACCCATTTAATTTTATACGTTTCCACCATTTGCATGTATTTATTGCAAAATTATATACAATATGTGTATGTTCATAGTTTTT
Organism: Lepidostoma basale; assembly: GCA_022606425.2. Lineage (NCBI taxonomy): Eukaryota > Metazoa > Arthropoda > Insecta > Trichoptera > Lepidostomatidae > Lepidostoma > Lepidostoma basale. The sequence goes on along the minus strand of JAHDVF020000565.1, from coordinate 79,545 downwards.
TAAGCTCTTAAATTCTTCAAACTTGTACCACATCTATTTCACAGGTATTTTTAAGTATTCTCCATGTGAAAAGCCAACATCTTCTGCAGTAGATCAATGTGTGATTTAGTGACGTCAATGTGTTAACTTCTTGTAAAGCGTAGGCAAGGCAGACGTCTACAAGACTGAATTATCAGGTGAAAAGTTCCTAGACGGTTTCAATCCGACACTGCAGACTTACGGTGGAGATCAAACAATCTTTTCTTTGACAAAAGTTTTCAAACAAAGAAACATTAAGAAAATTAAAAGAACCGCTGTCTTGCTCTTGGCCGTTTTAGTTTTAGAGTAACGAAGACACTTAATGTCGGAATGGAAGTTTTACGCTTTTTAAGTCGCTTATTTACATTACACAATGCTTTGTATCTTTGAGGACATTTTGCATTTATTCCGCGTCTGTGCGTCCACCAAATATAATTATACTTTTATTTACGATTATCTAATTATAAACATTGTGCTCCTTCCATTTTCTCCCAATCTTCTTTCACGCAATCTGCCTATCTTTTCCTCGGTCTGCCTTTTGGTCTCTCATTGTGTTGGTGTTCGTAATCCTGTTCTTTTTTTTTTACCATGCAGGGTTATTAGCCCTGCGATGAACACTCCTTTATTCACAAATAGTCACTGTATGGTGTTTTTGTATTATCAGGCTTTTTAAATGATTGTAGCACATTAATGAATTTTTGCTCGATAACTATTCCGATGTCGTCAAGTACTTTATTAAAAAATAATTCAATTTTAATCTGAAATTAATTCCATACAGTTCTTACAAATTTCTTAAATACACTTTTGACAGCTATCAAAGTGTCCACTAGAAAATGTTTTACTGATTTAATCATTAAAAAAATGGTTTAGTTTTACAGTACAATTTTATTAGATATCATAAAAACACTTATTAATATTAGATGCACAACTTTTCACTAAATTTAACTTCATAAATACGCAAACATATACGCCGTCACAGTGCTGTGTCTAGGAAAAAAAGTTAATGAATGAATGAATTTTATTTCTTGGCGTTAAGAAATCGATAAAATTTAACTAACCTTCACGCCTTCTCCCTGAAGGGGTAGATAGAAACAATGTACCCACACATTGTTTGAAACGTTCCTCCTCGGTTAGCACGGAGAGCATGGTTTTTATCTTCAGGGTGGTAATCGTGAGATTCTTTTCGGTATATTATTCGATTCAGGGACGGGTGTAAATATAAAGACAGTTACATGGGATACATTAAGGTTTATTAGCTAGTTAAAATTATAACAATAATCCAGAGGCTAGGGATGTCTTATTAATCGAAACTTAAATGGAAGAATGAAGAAGCTGTTTGTGGCGATTCCTCGATGGCGTGCTCATCGGGACATCGACTAGCGACGTCGTCCGTCGACGTTGTCAGCGACGCTGTGTCGACGACCAGTTGATGGCGGTTCACAAAATACAAGTTCAGAGTCACCTGACAGACACGAGGTTCCATAGGCTGGTGGTGCTGTACGGAGTGAAGAAGTGGTCCACGCAGTTCCGCATGGTGGTGTGGCCCTTGACAATCGGGTGGCAGCAAGATACGGAGACCTCGAACGCGGTCACGTCGATGTCCGACAGAGCCACCGGAACTAATCGCAGACACGCGGACACATGACGCACATGTGGAACCAATGTGCGGTCTTCGATATGGATATTATTATTAGTATTCTACCTGACGCGTACCTTCAGAAGATATGATGGGAGAAAGGCTGAACCATTGCTGGTCCAGCCGGATGCAAACGGATTAACGTTTCTCCTACATCGTGGTGGTAACTGGGCACTGACGAAAAAACACAAGATGGCGGCCTACCCGCAACGGCTGACTGGAGGGAAGTGGCGGGCTTCTGCCTCGAAGCATAGAGTACCGAAAAAGCAGTGTTACCAATTGGGAAGGCGGCGGTGGCTCACAGGGCGAAACAGGAGAAGTTGGAAATAAATTTCGAAAAGGTACTTAACTGGGGAGAATTGGGGCGAATTCAGTGGCCGAAGAAATCGTAATGATGTACCATTACACTCGCTCTTATGTGGAATAAAAAAAAAAAATAAAAAAAAGCTCCTTCAGTGAATGGCATACAAAAGTTGCAGGTAGATAAAAATTCTAGAAGGTGACAGTTTGGACAATTGAGAAATACAAAGACAGCCTATTTAAAAGTACCAATCAGATTCACAAGCTTAAAAAAAATGATCATTATTATACACATGGGAGACAGGTTTATGTCCTAAAAGGTGGCAGTTAGTTTGACATATTACAAATTGTTAAGTGAAAAAAAAAAAAATACAAATTATAGTTTAGTTCAGAAAATTAAGGATCATTAAACACAGGAGAGACAAGTTTAAGTCCTAGTTGGCAGTTAGTTTGACATATTACAAATTGTTAAGTGAAAAAAAAAAAATACAAATTATAGTTTAGTTCAGAAAATTAAGGATCATTAAACACAGGAGAGACAAGTTTAAGTCCTAGTTGGCAGTTAGTTTGACATATTACAAATTGTTAAGTGAAAAAAAAAAAAAATACAAATTATAGTTTAGTTCAGAATATTAAGGATCATTAAACACAGGAGAGGCAGGTTTAAGTCTTAGGTAGCAGTTAGTTTGACATATTACAAATTGTTAAGTTAAAAAAAAAATACAAATCATAGTTTAGTTCAGAATATTAAGGATCATTAAACACAGGAGAGGCAGGTTTAAGTCTTAGGTAGCAGTTAGTTTGACATATTACAAATTGTTATGTTAAAAAAATACAAATTACAGTTCAGGTAAAAACACAAACGCAGTTAAGTTATAAATACAAAAATTTATCATTGTTTTAAAGTTTCCACAGCACAAAAGAGACAATTATTATTTTTTTTTTTGCAGGTAAATAGCACTCACTGATTCTAAAATGAAAAAGTGTTATGATCTTGAGGTAAATTATTGTTGGACATCTCTAGCCTAGATGATAGATTATAAAGAAAAACAGTTACAACAATATTATGTGTTCAGTCACCAGTAAAAACAAAAATTTAAATTACATACAGCAGAGGCATGTCCGTTTACATATTATGAGGCTGTATACCTATAGCGTTGCTTTGTATTAGGGTCTAGCTCCCTTTCGCCTCGGATAATAAGGCACATCTACATATTCTAAGGCTGTATACCTATAGCGTTGCTTTTTATTAGGGTCTGGCTCCCTTTCGCCTCGGAAAATAAGGCACATCTACATATTCTAAGGCTGTATACCTATAGCGTTCTGACTCCTTCTATTCTCTACAAAAACAAACTCTACAGGTGACTGAAACAACATATATACCTACAACATTTTAAAACATATAATGGACGTTATTGTTCAGGTGAATCGGAGAAGTGAACTCAATCGTAAAAGTGATTACCAATCCAATATGCAACACCTTTAACCGACTCACGACCCAAAACACACATGAACATATAAAACAATCAATGATAAGTAAAAAATCTAAGTTATAAAGAAAATGGTGTTACCATATTTATATATTTAAACAATTGGCACATACAAAAATTGTATGTCAATGAAATTTCTGTTCTGCTGAGATGGAAAAGTTCATAACATTATAAGTGATGGACAATTCAGTATTCCACACAAACAAAGGAAGCCTAATCCACCCAGAACATACAAGAAGATGGAACATTCAAGTAGGAAGGGAAAATATAACCAAACCATAATACAAATGAGTTTGTAGGTCTATCAAGTTTCTCTAGCATTCGGGAGATTTACATTTATTCATTCATTCTATTGATTCATGCATCTTCTTTTAAAGCGCTTCTAACATAACTAGACCAAGTGGAGAATGGGGGCAGTTTATTCTTCATCAGACACTTATTCATACATACCATTACACAATAGACACTACAAACGCAAGTAAGATAGAAATTGGGACGCCACTAGATTTTCACCAGCTAAATCTAGAAAGTATACGTGTTTAGTGAATTTAATTACTGATTTATATTCATTTGGACGCCACTAAGTTTTGAGTTGAACTTAGAAACTATTCACACTTGACAGTGCACTATTCTTGTCAGCTCAGATAGTTATTGTGTTGTAAACATATTATTTTTACAGCACGAGGATGACAGAAGTTTTATTATTGAATGTTATTTACAACTAGTATAAAAAATTAAGGTTATTACAATTAGGTGAATACTTGGTCAGATAGAATATTAACAAAAATATATACTCATGATATTGCGACTTTGCTAGCCACAGTTGAGAGACGAGAGAAAATTTAATAACGATTACCATGCGGGATAAGAAGGAAATGTGCGAAATACTATGAATTTCCCTTATGCCAAAGTGCAAGCGTACTGACAGTTATTTCGATCAACCGGTTCACGCGCGAAGCGTTTGAAATTTGAGAATGAAATACGCGGCGGATACACGCGCTGAGTACATGTGTACCGAAAGGAAGATCGACGCATGCGCATGTGGGAATAATTCGATAAATTTGAAATTGTTTGCAAATATGATAAGGATACACCTAAATTTACACGAGTCCTAAATCGAACAATAACACCGAAATGCCACACGTTTGGGGCGCCAGTGAAACGTTCCTCCTCGGTTAGCACGGAGAGCATGGTTTTTATCTTCAGGGTGGTAATCGTGAGATTCTTTTCGGTATATTATTCGATTCAGGGACGGGTGTAAATATAAAGACAGTTACATGGGATACATTAAGGTTTATTAGCTAGTTAAAATTATAACAATAATCCAGAGGCTAGGGATGTCTTATTAATCGAAACTTAAATGGAAGAATGAAGAAGCTGTTGTGGCGATTCCTCGATGGCGTGCTCATCGGGACATCGACTAGCGACGTCGTCCGTCGACGTTGTCAGCGACGCTGTGTCGACGACCAGTTGATGGCGGTTCACAAAATACAAGTTCAGAGTCACCTGACAGACACGAGGTTCCATAGGCTGGTATTGCTGTACGCAGTGAAGAAGTGGTCCACGCAGTTCCGCATGGTGGTGTGGCCCTTGACAATCGGGTGGCAGCAAGATACGGAGACCTCGAACGCGGTCACGTCGATGTCCGACAGAGCCACCGGAACTAATCGCAGACACGCGGACACATGACGCACATGTGGAACCAATGTGCGGTCTTCGATATGGATATTATTATTAGTATTCTACCTGACGCGTACCTTCAGAAGATATGATGGGAGAAAGGCTGAACCATTGCTGGTCCAGCCGGATGCAAACGGATTAACGTTTCTCCTACATCGTGGTGGTAACTGGGCACTGGCGAAAAAACACAAGATGGCGGCCTACCCGCAACGGCTGACTGGAGGGAAGTGGCGGGCTTCTGCCTCGAAGCATAGAGTACCGAAAAAGCAGTGTTACCAATTGGGAAGGCGGCGGTGGCTCACAGGGCGGAAACAGGAGAAGTTGGAAATAAATTTCGAAAAGGTACTTAACTGGGGAGAATTGGGGCGAATTCAGTGGCCGAAGAAATCGTAATGATGTACCATTACATGTTCTTTCCTGGCATATTCATCTCAATTCCTCAACATTCCTACATTGTATCATGCACACACGTCTATTTCTCTGACTCCTCACGTGGCCTACATTTAATATTTGATGGATTTGATCGTGCCACGTTTTCTTCGGTCTTCCTTTGAATCTTCTTCATGTTTTGAATCTGCAGCAAACAACCAAACTAATCCTTACAAGCTAACCCCACTTCATATTAATACATACTTCTTATTGATCTTGGTTTAAGTGGCAAGGCCTAATCTCTTCTCTTTATCTTGCCATTTTTGTGGAAGGTGTTTCTGATTTTATGACGTGTTTGCGTTTTGTGCGTTTTGTGATCAACTAAACTATATTCCAAATACGTAATATTAATGATGTATGAGTATATCGCCATTTTAAGGCTTTATCAAATGTCTTTTTGATATGCAATTCCCATCAAATATAATTTAACATCTATAAACCATATTTTCATTGACCTCAATTATTTGATATTGAGTTTAACATGTTCATTTAATGTTCAAGGAACAATAAATATTTTGTTTATGCTTATAAAATCAGAAGGATAAAATAATTCGCTGACAGATAGCTTAAAGTAATTATCACTCCTGTTCAACTTAAATTACAGTTTTCAATATATTGGAGAACTTTTTGGAATTATATCGAATTTATGATATATGTTTTAAAGTTGACTATGAACACATCTTCTCTGTGATCCCAAAAGCTCCTAGAAAGGTTGCGCTTGAAAGCTCGGCGCGGGTCTGTATGCTATACGCACGTAGCTTTTAAGCTTAGCTATATCCGACAGACATAAAAAATCTGTAAGCTCTTATATGGATTACACGTGTGGGTATAAAACATTTTTGCAAACTTTGATGATCCTGTTTTAAAGTGGCCTGGTTTTAGTACTGCCATGGGTTGATAAGGTTTTATGTTACCTGTACGCTTGTATGTAATGTATATGGAAATCATACGTATGTTACGTGCTACGTGTGTGTGTAAAATATACCTTCGTCATAAGCTTCATTCCCTTTCAAGAATATTGTTAACATTTGAAAAATTAATATTCATTTATGATAAATTACAATACATAAACACTAACGAGACATGAGAATATATGTTTTACCTTCTGATGTGTTATTTTTTTTTATAAACGCTATTTCTCTTGGAAAGACGACACCATAGTTTCATTTCTGTTTTTTTTTTATATTAGTAATTGTTTATAAAATGTTGTTTTATAAGTTGTAAAATGTTTCTCATTTTTTATAACTTTATTAAATAAATAAATAAATAGTTAATTAGCTAGTATCATTTTAAATAAATCATAATAAATATTAATCTAGGACTCAAGATGCAGCCCCTATAATAAATAACTTCTGTATATAGTTGTTACAATTTTATTGCCACACTAACAGAAAACAATTCTCGTTTGTTACTATATAATTCTTTCGACTTACTATAAACATAAATTAGTATTTTTTTATTTATTTCAAACTAGTATATTACATTCATATAGTCATGTCGCCAGACAGGGAACAGAGCGATGGGCACCCAGAGTCCTCAAATAGAGACCATGGGATAGAAAAAGAAGAGTGGGCCGACCCCAAAAAATATGGGCCGATGACATTATCTCTGTCGCGGGTAGAACGTGGCAAAGAAAAGCCCAAGATAGAGTGGAGTGGAAGAAAATGGAGGAGGCCTATATCCAGCAGTGGAAAGATGACTGAGGAAGAAGAAAAATATATTACATTATTTGTTGTTCTAATAATTCAAATACCACCCAATATAATTGAATTTGCAATAGAGAAAAAAAGTACGAATTTCAACAGAATTATTTTCTTTCTTATCCACTCAAAACATACCCAAAAACCGAGCATTATGAAAGTAAATTGAATAGTATAATTGTAGGAATTAAGGCATTATGTTGCACAGTTGCTCTCGAGACCAAACTTTTTGCCGCCTCCCCAGAAATTTCTCTACAACAAATTAACGTAAATTACTAAGACGGAAACATACAGCGGATGATAATTACGGCGACCACCTGGTCCCTCCTGCGCTCCTGGTCGCTTGGTCTCCTGGAACAACTATTCCCCTTTTATTATCCCTCTTTGAAGTATGTACATTTTCTACTACGAACATTATTTTCTTATGCTTCTCTCCGACAACCCCAGGTAGGGCTTTTAATCTCTAGAATCAGAATTTATTATTTACTTTTCAGTTATTTATTTCTTTGGTTAGAGTTGAGTTATATATTTACATCATAGATGAAGGTTACCTCCAAAACATGTTTTATTTGAAATTTTAATTCCATATGTGATACAGATTTATCACACATTCTTATTAGAGACCTCATATCTATCATAATATATTCTTCTTTTATCTTTCTTTAGGCAGTACCATGATTTACTTCCATACATAGGAGTCGATACAAGAACACCACTGTATACTGCTAACTTAACTTTTTTAGATTCAAACAAATAGTTTGCGATGACAACATTAAGTAAATAAGAGTAATATGAAATCATATATTTATTATTTGTTAAACAGTGGTATCCATATTCAATTATTATTATAATACGCATTAAAACGTCAGTTTTCTAGAAGCTTTATTATAGTTTATGGGAACGCCATGTTTCGCATTATCAAATGTTTTTAACATATGGTAAAATATTTGATAATGCCTTAGAAAGTAGAAACATGTTTTTCCCATAAGTATAGTGAAACTTTTAGAAAGCAGAGATTTTCATTCGAATTAACTAAGAATTATAAAAATTAATAAGCTAAGAGTAAGTAGAAAGTCACTACCAAACTATTATAAGACTGGTAGTCACCTACGGCTATTAGACATGGTCCCTAACGCAGAGAGATGAAGGCATGCTGACTGTTTTCGAGTGGAAGATTCTGAGAAAATAAAAATTGGACCCATGCTAGAAGATGGGACCTACAGAATCAAAATAAATCTTGAGCTTGAAGTATTGATTAAACAGGTAACAGTGGTGAGATTCTGTCAGAAGTCTTAACGCCTACGGTGGGCTGTCTTTATAGAAAGAATGCCAGAAGATGCTGGGTATGCTGGACTACCAATCATTGGAAATTAGACGAACTATCCATTTGCGTGTTCATTTTTTTCAACTGATTCGTGGTCGAATACATAACTCGGATATTTTGAATGACTTGACTTTGTTCGTCTCTGACAATTATCTGCGACAAAGGCAACATAGATTATTTCACCTGCCACTGTGTATAACCAATTCACTTAAGGTTATGCCTGTGGGCAGGACAATAATCCTTCTAAACCACATCTCTTCGGATGTATACATCTTCCACGATAGTGAGGCTACCCTCAGAAAACATCTATCTCTTAAATAATGTATAAAATTAATATTTGCTTCTCTTGATCATCTTATTAATTCTTATTACTTAATTTGTCTTATTTTTTTTAATTATCTCGTGTTTTTCTGTGTTTATGTCTATTATTTATATTGTAATTTTTGAATTTTACAATTGTATATTCTGTTTAAAATAGTTTTTTTGTATTCTATAGTCATTGGTTATGTACTGTAATGTTAATGATTTTAAAAAAATAAATAAATTGAAAGATAAAGCACCGAAAGTAATGTCCAGATGAGTACCGCACGAAAGGAGACCAAGAAAAAGATCCATGTTTCAAGTCCCACACCGGGATGTAGCTCCCAGAAGAAGAAGAAGAAGAAGAAGAAGAATAAGTAGTGGAAATACTCCGTCAGCTCTTAAACATATGTGGTTATATATAATATTATTTATTCACCGTTTAGATTATGAGTGCATCTTCAAAGAAGACGAGAAAATACTACCTACATCCCTGCCCTTCATTCCAGAGGTCGCGACTATTATCCGGGGTACCTTAGAGCCAGACACAAAACGAAAAAAGTTGGAGCGTTACATGGGCCTAAAAGAAGGCTTCTGTCTACAAAATGTAGCGTCAGTGGGAAAAATGTCCGGAACAAAGGTTTGCACATCAGAGAATTGTTAATTTTTCATTTAGAAAAGTAGAAATTCTGAAGCGCGCCACTCGCTTGGCTTTTATAAACTAATTCTACTTACCTGGTTATAGAGACACATTTGTAAAGAGAAAATAATGTTTATACTTGTTTATGTCATTCTTCTGATAAGGCAGGCATGCCACATCCGAAACTTCTCAAGATAAATGATCCCAAGAGTAAAAAAGAATGAAAGAACTCTTTTTATTCTAAAACATTATTGAAAACGTTGTATTTTTCCAAGAAAGCCGTCGATTATTTAATTTTTTTGTTTAGTTTCTAATCCTTTTACTTAGTATGTATAAAAAATCGACATTTAGAATACAGAAGGTTCAACTAGTTTTCTCATACGAATTGTAACGAAATAAAGTTGAGTAATTTTTAATTGTCTAATATTTTATATTAATTATTATTTCAGTTATATTATATTTCATGGAAGTGAAATGTTCTATTTGGTAAGAATATGTGCATGATCAAAGACATTAAAAAATATAAATTATAATTTCACATTATTTTTGAAATCTTGACTACTGACTGGTTTCGATGTTATTTGTTTTTTTTTATAATCTATAGTATTTTACGTCAACAATAAACTGACTTTTCATTAATATGGATATAAAAATACTGTATCAATTATTTTCTTAAAATTGTGAAAATACACTATTTGGCTACAAACTACGAGTAGAATGTTGAAATTTAGCATATTTTGGAAAAACCTACCGTAAATCTTCATGATTGTATACAAAACGTAAAACGGATTTACTGTATCACAGCTCGCCAGACATTTTTAAGCTCATTATTCCAACTTAAAATCAGGTTGCTGTGTGGAATAAAATCTGAAATTAGGTTTAAGGACGGGGTAGGCTCATCCCCTGTCTGGGGCCTTAAGATACCCCCCACGTGCCCTATAATTAGTAAATTGGGAGGTTCTATTCAAGCAACACTGCGCGGGGATAGTAAGGACGTGAGGCGGGGACGATGAGAATTGGACAAACGTTGAGAACGGGAGAGACAAGGTTAATTGCTTATTAAGACAAAAGTGGGAAGTTCGCGAAAGTTGAATTGAGAATTCCAACATCGCACAGTTTACACTTAATTTATTTTTAACTGTGGTTTCATTATCTTCTGAATTCGCAATGACGAAATCTTTATATAAACATACATATTATACAGCCAAAAAATATAATATTCTTCTTCTTGTGCCGTTTCAAGTCTCCACAGCGCTGGCGATCAGTGCAGCGAAGGCATCTTTGTTTTGCGCCGCTTGAAATAGCTTCAACTCTGCTCATTCCTGTCCATTTTCTTATATTCCACAGCCAGGACAACTGATTTCTGCCAACTCCCCTACGACCTTCTATTTGACCTACTATTATCAGCCAACAACAAAAACATTGGTGCTACAGCCCACTATGTGTCCCGGTCTCCTCCAGAATTTTTCACCACTCTCCCGGTCCATCGCCCGCATTCTCAAGAACACCAATTGCTCTGAGGACCCCCTCCACACCATCCATCCACCTAAGTTTTTTTTCTCCCACACTTCGCTTTCTTAAAAAAATTTATTAATGTTGGTATCAATGACTTCTGGAACAAAAAACATTCCGGTAATTAATAGATTTTACTGAAATCATTGGATGATTCATCTTAAATAATAGTTAAAAGAAACGATGTTTTTTAAGAACCAATTCCACTTTATATTTCGACTGCGACTGGTTTCACCAGGCTCGCTGGCATCACCATTTTTTTGATGCCAGTTAGAAGATGCCAGTTAAAGAAAGATAATTTTTATTATTCATTTATAATCGTCATTATTTTGTTGAATAGCTCTTTACATCATTACAGCACGAGCCAAATCGATGTGAAGGGTATACCTATTATAATATATTGATTCTCGTGACATGTGCTAATCTTTCGCCATTTTATTGTCACGTGAATACTTCACCAGATCAAATGCAGTGTGAGAATCATATTGTCTTTGGGGGAATCGAACCCGGGACCTTCGGTGTCGAGCTGTTGCCACTTTATCTCGTAGGTCGTCTGTGAACAAATATGGAAGTAGTACTTGTAAAATACTATTTTATTTAAAATTTACGTAACGCTCAAATTATCACAGTTCGGTCCAAAATCCTATTTGAATCAACAGAACGAAGTGCCTATAGTAAGGGATGTACAAAGTGACTAGATTACCAGTCCGTTCGGATAAGCCCACCAGTGTGGAAACCGACAATTGGGTCAGCCCTGCACGCCTGCTCTGACTCAGGGCTGTAATGCGACACGGGTAGGGTATTTCAAGCATTATGCTCATCTGCCATAGCTGGGCAGGCACCTCATTTGCAACTGATTGTTTTGGCGGGAAACTATTGCGAATGCGCATAATTCTGGTTTGGATGATTTCAAAATGTGGGTTAAACGCAGGTTCAAAGTGGATCCAGTATTCTAGTGCCTACTCGTGTGATTATCAATCAATTAATTCATATTAAAATATTATATTAATTAGTCTGTAACATTAGCGTGAATTGTGAAAATTTGGAGCAAGTAGATGAGTTCGTGTATTAAGGTAGTATGTTTACAAAAGATGGGCGAGTGGAGAGGGATATTGAAAGAAGGGTTGGGGCAGGCAACAAAGTGAATGGTGCACTTAAAGTGGTCATCGCAAACAAAAACCTATCCAAAAAAGCTAGAATAGCAGTGCACAATTGTGTTCTTCTACCGACCCTTATGTATGGAAGCGAAGCATGGAACTGAAAGGATGAAAGTAGAATAAATGCAGTAGATATGAGATCTCTTAGATGAATGTGTGGATACTCTGTGTATGATAGAGTGTCGAATGAAAATATAAGAAGTGAATGCGGTGCGAATGATGGTGTAATGAATAAAATAATAAAAGGATCATTAAGATGGTTTTGACATATGGAAAGAATGAATGAAAAAAAATGGTAAAAAAAGTATATGTTAACGATGTAAATGGAACCAAAAATAGAGGAAGACCGAGGAAAACGTGACACGATCAAATAAATCAAATATTGAATGTCGACCATGTGAGGAGTCAGAGAAATCGACGCGCGTGCATCACACGATGTATGAATGTTGAGGAAGCGATAGAAATGTGTCAGGAAAGAAAAGTGTGGCAGTCCATTATTTCTGCCTACCCCTTCGGGGAGACGGCGTGATGGTTAGTTAGTAAGTTAGTTAGTTAGTTATATTAATTAATTTGAATAAAAACTTTTTTTTTTTAGAAGTTCCATTATGTTGTTATATTTTATGTGAATGACATGTTTCGCCTGTCTAAGCCATTATCACGTTTGATAAATACTAAGACAGGCAAAATTGTATCATTCAAATAAAATATTATGTAATAAAACTTCTAGAAAACGGACGTTTTCTATTTGTATTAATTATTTGATAAGGACTTTTACGTCATTGTTCAAGAAACAATAAATATATAATATTAATGTTTGTTATTTCTATTTCTAGGTAGAAGTTCAATATAAATAAAAAAAGTAACTTCTTCTTCAAGTGCCCTGTCGGGTCCTCCCAAACGTTGGCGATCACCTCGGCGAACCTGTCCCTGTCCTGCGCTGCTCGGAACAGTTCCTCCACACTTCGGATACTGGTCCACTCCCTCACGTTTCGCAGCCAGGACATTTGTCTCCTTCCGGGACCTCGGCGTCCCTCAATTTCCCCCTCCAATATCAGTTGGAGAAGGTGGTACTCTTCCCCAAGCAGTATATGACCCAGATGTGAGATCTTTCGAATCTTGATAGTTGATAACAATTCCCTGTCAACTCTAGCTCGCCTCAGGACTTCGGTATTGGTAACCATGTCTGTCCAGGGAACTCCAAGCATTCGGCGATTGAGCCACATTTCAAATGCTTCTAAAAAGTAACTAACTAACCATAAAACCTTCATCCTGGCAAATTTCTCTCGCCTTCTTCTTCTCCTAAACATTCTTACATCATGTCATGCATGCACATCTGTGAACTATAAAGTGAGAGACAAACTTCGCACAATTAATATTTTTTTTTTTAAATATATTTATTAATGTTTAGCTGTTTTGTAAAATCAATTCAATTACAAATTCTAATTTATTTATGTATCCAAAAAGGCATTCAATATAAAAACATTTAAGTCATTGGTTTGGAAAAGTGCATCGACATTGTAACTCATGAATATTTGACTTTCCAATATATTGAACATTGTTTTATCTAGACAAGACCAAAGGCAGTGTGACAATCACACTGCCATCGCCAGGCATTGATCCCTCGTTGTGGCGGTCATAGCTTTTGCCACTCTGCGACGGACGCCGCCTTTATTTAATCTTCTTCTGTTTTATTTAGGACTATGTCCTGTTATTTCTCGGAGCCTGTTCCTGGGATGCAGATGTCCAACTGTCTCGCCATCTTTTAGGTGGTCTTCCTGCAGATCGATTTCCTGTTGGTACTTTATTTGCGGCTATATTTATCACTCTTTCAGAACATGTTCTTTCCACGTGATCTCTCCAGTAGCGTCTTCTCAGTCTTCCCCATCGCACGACATCTTCTACATTGCAGATCTTTCTTATTACAGAATTTCTTATTCTGTCACGGAGTGTCGTTCCCGCAACGGATCGGAGAGTCCTCATTTCTGTGGTTCTTAGGAGACTTTTTGTTCTGATGGTGTCAGCTCTCGTTTCTATTCCATATGTCATTATAGGACGTACGCATGTCTTGTAGATTCAAATTTTGCTATCTTTTAGCATATTTTTATTTTTCCAAACAGCATTCGTTGAGCAACCAGCCACAACGGCGGCCCTGTTTGTTAGTTCACTTACTTCTCCGTAGAGGTCACTGCTGCTTGATATATCAACACCTAAGTACTAGAAATGCATCACTTGTTCTATTATTTTATTATCTAATGCAAGTTTGCATCGTACTGGTTGCCTTTATTTCATGCGTTAATTTATATTACGAACATTTTGTAAATATTTTTTGTTAAAATGACACAAAATTTCCTGTTGCCTTAAGCGATACAATAAGGCAGTTAAAGAGAGACCGCAATTCTAGGAAGCATATTCTGCTTATGCGGGCTTGATCAGGTATTCTAGTCCCGCGAGATATGTTCTACAAAGCCGCTGGCTGTAAGGTGCATAATCTCAAGTCAAAATTGCAAACCGTAATGGAATGGGAGTAGTTATTCCGGTAAGAACCCCGCAAGGTTTGGAATAGAAAATTACGTGAATGAATTCCTTAACGGGAATACGGATACCAATCGATATAAAAAAAATAACACCTAATTTACCTTAAACCTTCATTTTATTTTACAGGAGTGATATGTTTTACCTTGCTTGGGTATTATCAATAAAAGGTTAGGAAAGTCTCATATTTGGGTCATGTGCTAAGGGTAGAAAGATACCATCTTCTTCGGCTGATAATCATAAGCAAAATGGAGGGACGTCGAGGATTTGACAAAAGGCAGTTGTGCTTGCTGCGAAATATAAGAGAGAGAGAGAAGAATGATAAAAGTTGAGAACCTGTTCCAAGTGGTGCAGAACAGAGGTGCTTTCGCTGCAGTGATCGCCAACGTTTGGGGGACCTGAAACGGTACCAGAAGAAAAAGAAAGGTATTATAAAAATACGTGTATTTGAGATTACCTTAGAAAGCATGAATGTTGTGTACGAAAAACGATTGAAACTCGTTTCATAAAATTTCCTATATTATGTACATATCGAGATTCACCAACTCAAAACTAGCTAACTAACTAACTAACCATCACGCCGTCTCCCCGAAAGGGTAGGCAGAAAGAATGGACTGCCACACTTTGACCGATGCGGCACTCCATCCTTCTCTTTTCGCCCAGCGGGAGACGCGGTGTGATGGGTTGCGAACTTCATCGCCACCAATAGGCATCTCCAACATCCACAAAATAAATTTAAAACAAATAATATAAAATACAATGACATAAAATAAAATAACGAAATAAAAATAATCTAACACATAATGTTCTTTTTAGATGGTACACATATTGTCTATTTAATTTATGTTCTATGTATCCACCGTTTTTTTTTTAATTAGCTGTAATTAGGCACTTAAAACAAACCAGAACCAGTAAGAACTTAAAAATAATATTGAATAAATTATTCAAATTGTCATTGGAACAAACGAAAAATTTATTTTTACACCTGTCAAAATGCTTTATACCATAGATGGGCAACCGTCGGCCCGCGGGCCGGATTCGGCCCCCGGAGCTATTTTGTCCGGCCCTGATTCAGCTCGGCGAAGTAATGGAGAAATAAAATTATAGTTTTAATAATGCAGATGACACAGGCGCTTGCAGTGATTCGGCGAAACTCGTATACCTACGCCCCGAAGGAAAATCACAATTTGACAAAGTTGCTTTGACGGATTTTTATAAATTATATTTGGTGGAAGAAAAATATACAAATTTACTTACATTTGCAATCTTTTGCACTTCTTCGACAAATTTACTTACATTTGCAAGAAAAATCATTTGTTTTTTGACAGCACATATACATCTGAACAGTTTTTTTCTAGGATGAAACACACTAAATCGAAAATTCGAACGAGGATAACACATAAAAATCTCGAAAATTCTATGCGATTATCATTAAGCAATACCAACGCCAATATTGATAGTCTCGTAATTCAAGTACAAGGCCAATCTTCACGCTAAATTTTGGAATCGGTATATAATATTATGTCGTTCATTATATAAATAAAAAATATATTTACGAAATAGCAAAGTGTTTTATTTAATTTAATATTACCTTATTGTGATTAATAATTTGGTCCGGTCCTTGACAGGGAGACAGAATGATTATTTTGCCCCAGACCTAGGAAAGTTTGCCCATGCCTGCTTTATACAAACGAAACATAAATACAACGTAAATTATTTGTTAAAATCGAAATTGTTAAAAATGTTTCATATAAAATGTGAACTTATGGAATTAAATTCATGCTTTCTTACACTTTAAAATGTATTACGAGTATTTTTGTCTCAGCATATAGTATACTTTTACTGACGTTTTGAAACTGAAAAGTTGTATTTTTTGTTTTTATTATTAGTTATTAATTTTTTGATTTAATAATTTTGAATTTAATAACCTAATATTACAGAAATAAAAATATGTATGTTTTTTTTATTCCTGAGAAACAGCAACTTGCTTATACACAATTTGCGGATATTTTCGATATGTTGTTATAAAATGTATAAATAGATACTATATTTTTCCCATATATAAAGACCACATTTTATTTCTTCACGTAAACGTAGTAAAAAACAGCAAATATTTATAAAAATGTTATTGTGTATGCGCGATCCAGCGTAATAAAAAGGCCAAACAAATAAAAATCACAAAAAATAAATATAGGTCATAGGTACCTTCTTACAGATCTTGCAGGGTCTCATAAAACATATTTATGTGTTCTCTGATACAGCATTCGAAATTTCTAGAATTTTGTTATATAAATTTATGATGTTGACTTAATTCTATTGTTAATGCGCACATATTTTAACTAATTTATACGAAAAATATACGTGTAATAAATTTATGTGATATTTTAAATGATTATTTCTTATTTCTTCTATTAGGTGTATAACTTTGCTTCCACCGTTTTTTTTTCGAAATTCGAGGCTTTATCGTAAAAAACTGGTTATACATTTATGATTCAAAGTATTGTCCATCGCTGGCCACTACTTTCTCCCATCTTTCTGGCAGCATACGAATCCCGCGTTGAAAAAACTGGTCATCTTTTGAAGCGATCCACGAATCGATCCAATTTTTTACTTCTTCATAAGACCGGAAGTGCTGGTCAGCTAGGCCGTGTGCCATTTATCGAAACAAGTGATAGTCCGAGGGAGCAACGTCTGGAAAATACGGCGGGTGGGGTAGGACTTCGTAGGTTGTATTGCGGCCGTTTGTCTTTCAATGCTCGGCTCAAACGCATTAATTGCGTTCGATAACGATCGCCTGTGATTGTTTCAGTCGGTTTTAACAACTCATAATACACTACGCCGAGGTGGTCCCACCAAATACTGAGCATAACCTTGGAACTGTGAATATTCGGTTTGGCCGTCGACGTGGAAGCATGGCCGGGATATCCCCATGATTTTCTGCGCTTGGGATTATCGTAATGAACCCATTTCTCGTCCCCAGTCACAATGCGTTGCAGAAATCCCTTCCGTCTTTGCCTTGCAAGCAGCTGTTTATAAACACACAAACGCCGTTCAACATCTCTCGGCTTCAACTCGTACGGCACCCAATTTCCTTGTTTTTGAATCATTCCCATGACTTTCAGGCGTTTTGAAATGGCTGGTTGCGTCACTCCCAATGATCCTGCCAATTCTTGTTGCGTTTGACACGAGTCTTGATCAAGTAATGCCTCCAATTCTGCATCTTCGAAAACCTTCTCTCTTCCACCGTCATGCTGGTCTTCGACGTTAAAATCACCGTTCTTGAAGCATTGAAACCACTCTCGGCACGTTCTTTCACTAATAGCGGCCTCACCATATGTATTTGAGAGCATTCGATGAGCCTCAGCCACAGATTTCTTCATATTAAAGCATAAAATTAAAACCTCCCGCAAATGACGAGAATTTGGCTCGTAAGCTGACATGTTTAATCGGGAATAACTTTATGATGCAGACACAAATCGACTAATATTTCGATGGCGTTATGTTTACAAATACTTAAGCTTATTGTATGACATCTATGATCTATTAATTCCAACTACCACTTACCGCTACTGCCATCTATTGCAAAACGGCGGAAGCAAAGTTATACACCTAATATATCCGCCATACTTTGTGTTGTAGATGTTTCATATTTTTCTTTTTCTTTTTTATATACATATTTTGTATACAACACTAACTTTAAAAAAAAAATCAGACATGTTTCGGACAACCCGATCCTTCCTCAGTGATATTATAAAGATATTTAAAATATTATAAAATTATATACAAATATGATCAGTTTTGACAGATGTTATAAAGATTTGTTTTGGAACATTTATATTTTTGTTATAACAAATATTATGAATTAATTTAAAATTTAAAATAATAAGTTTAAGTTCTTATTGGGGTTCAGGTAATTATTATATAAAAGATTATTTCTTATTTCTCATTAAACGAGTCTTACGACCCACGTGGCAAGGGCTATGATAACCACGTCGAAGGTCCCGGGTTCGATTCCCGGCAATTGCAGTGTGATTGTAACACTGTCTTTGGTTTGGTATAAAATTCTCGTGACGATAAAATGGGCAATAGATAATCTACGTATCACATGTCATGAAAATCGATAGCTAAAAAAATATATACAGTAAATCTTGAAAGCAACCATAATCTTCCACGTCATTACATCCCACGAATCAGCAAACATGATACACTTTGCTGCAAACTAGCGAATTGGAACTAGCGAAGACGAGTCTAAGATGCAACGATTTACATGAAAATCTTTTTGATAAATTTACCTTAACACAATGAAATTCAGTCATGATGAATTTTATTTGAATTAAAACACTGTTTATTCCACTTTTCCAAATCTTCTTCTACTTCTTCTTCGTCAGCCTTTATCGGTCCACTGCTTGACATAAGCCTCTTCCCTTCCCTTCCACTCGTCGCTATCTACTGCCAGCCGTAGCCTAATTTTCTCCCCTACGGCAGCAAGGTCGTCGGCCCATCTTTTTTGCGGTCTGCCGACGTTTCTCCTATTCTCCCATGGTCTCCACCTTATTATTTTCTGGGTCCATCTATCTTTTGCAAATGGACTTATTAAACATTATACTATTTCTGAGAAATAATCGTAAGAAAGATAGATGTCACATTGTTTTTTCCTTACGAGATTACCTCGTCTCCTCAACATTTATTCATATAATAATTCTCGTTACCTTTTTTTTGCTATTGTTGAAATGCATCATTGAACTTATTGTAGATATAAATAATATGTTTTATATTTTTATATTTTATACTGTTTTGTGAAATTAGAACGTAGAAGTGAAAATACAATGGATGAATTGTGGCCTGGGGCCCCTCTCGTTTTCTTCGTTGTAATATTGAATTTCCCATTTTAAAGAAAGTCCCACATAGACGGTGGACGGGGCTAGGGATTGTATGAGCGAAGCTGACGAAAGGGCTCCGCTGCGTCCTATAGCAGCTTTGGATGAGCGGTGGGTGACCTTCTTTACCATATGTAATGCACGAAGCGGGCATCCAACTATGCAAACCAAATAGCGGACTTCTGAATCGATAATGTTTAACAGACACGACGAAAGATAAGAATCAAACGAATTTCTTTAGATTTTTTCTAAAAACTTTATTGAAAAAAAAAAACTAATCCACTGTGCTTTCCGAACGACCACGATATAAAGCAAACGTGTATTTGATAGTCTGTTATCCCTCTGAGTGAGTAAGTAATAAGCTACTTCTCTCACATCCGGAAGCATCCGTTCGCGTGGAGTGTAAGTTACTTAGAGAACAATTCAATCGGTAAAGCAGGAAGCTTTTTAATGGCGTAAATAAATAATGCGATACCCCGGGCACGCGGCAGTAGGGTGAACCTTAATCCTATACACAGGACTATCAATAACGGCACGTGATTTTTTTTTAATTGCGACATAAAAATAAATCAATCCTTAAGCTTTGTGTCAAATACGCACGGCAGGCCATCGAACATTGTCTCGCCGCGCGGCAAGTTCAAGCTGGACAATGTTGGTTCGCGCGCAACTCAATATATTGTACATTAAGCGCGGCTGCCGCGCAAGCCACAGTACGGCGGTTTGCCGGACGTATTTGATACACGATTTTACATAAAAACTCCAATTATTCAGTGTTTGTAGCATTATTAGCAGTAGAAAATTAAATTGTAATTTTGTTTTTATGGTTAAAAAAATAGCGATAAATTTTAGATTTATGATTCTGTTTTTACATTCTTAGTTTTTAAATTACATTTACGCATGTTTTAATGCTTCAAATATTTGAATCGATTTAAATCAAGAAATGTTTGATTTAAATAAATATGTACTAACTAACTAATAACACGTTAAAAAACCCTTCTATTTAAAAAATATATATAATATAATAACCTTGAACTCAAAATATCAGTAGTCAAATAATCAAACGATGTTTTTAAAATTATTATTTCAAGTGAACTTTTATTAACAGATTTTCAGTAAAATCATAAGAGGATCTTAAAAATATCAGATAATGAGAGAAACCATAATGATGATAAATTATTCAAAAAATTCCACCGCACCCCACTGGCAACTAATAACTCGTTTGAATGCACTTTCCCGCGCTCACCTGCAGACTTGCGCATTCATCATAAACTTTTCATGGGGATGATACTCTGAACTATGAATTTAATATTATGTGCTTTCTGCTCACATCCCTCAGGGGAATTTGGATTTTTGCTCCATGCTAAATTGGTTGTTACCCTCGCTCAAAAACAACATCTATAAATATGTGTACATAAATATGCAGTCAACAAGAACTACTTGAAACGCTCGGATATGTTATACACAGTTTCATAACTAACTAAATATTTGTTTTTCCATTTTTAAAAAGCTTATACAAAAGTTTAATACGTTTTGAATTGAAACATTGGAATTGTGTGTATCAAAAACTTTATTTTTTCCATTATTTATCTTATGTTAAATTGGATGGCAATAAGGATAATATTAGGATAATATTAATTTAATATTAGGATACATTTGAAATTTTATGAATTTTTACATTTTTCCAAATTTACAAATGATTTTGGTTTTATTCTGTTGTACGAGTATAATAAAATAATAAAGATATCGATATTTTTCGTTTTAAATTATTTATGTTTTTAAATGCGAATTCTTGATAGAATTCACTACCCCAAATAATTAAAATAAATAAATAAATATTATTGCACTCGATTTTTAATTCCGATCGGCTTCGACAGCTCACTGCCGTCTTTTACTGATGATGGCAGCAATCACAAGAGAATGGCTGGGAGATATCAAAAAATTGTTGAAACGAAAAATCACGTGGAATGAAACTAAAAAGATATTATAAAAGCGTTATTTTTGTTTTTATAAAGTTTTGTTTCAGTGAAAATACAGATATTTCTTACAGATCTTTTATGATAAGAAAGACACTTTAACGAATCTTACACAACGAAAAATATTTAAAAGATGTTCTACGGGTTATGTGTGAATGGGAGCAAACGAAATGATAATTTTTTTTCACGAAACCCTTTTCATCTCATCTTATGACTTAGAATTTTACTAAAATATTCAAAATATTCCGCAATAAGAAACGATAAAGAGAGATTTTTAGTGAGGACCTTAGAAGGGTTTACCATTTTTTTATAAAATTTACCTTATGATTTTGCTAAAAAATTTAGGGTTATACCTTCCTGACCCCAGAATAAACCTTTAACGTTTGGGTTCATAGAACTAAATGGTTGAAGGGTTAAGAAGAGCATCTTATTTTCGGTTATGCGCATTCCTTAGAATATTACACCGAGTGGTTTATATTCATCCATAGATTCATGCCTAATGTAATTCGTTCTTAAGTGGGAAAAGTAATTGATTGGAACGTGACGTAAAATTACGTTATCATAAAATATTTTTACTGCTGCTTCCAAGAGACGGATATCTCGTAACATATTTCTTTAGATTAATCAGAGGATATTTTAAGTGCTCAGACGTGTTGGTAGGGTGTGGGTATTTTTGTTCTCGACAGATATCTCCGAGAGCGCCAGCATAGATTGTTCCTTCTGCCGGCCGCAAGAACCAACCCTGCCTCCAGTGATGCTGGTGGGAAGAGCAATCAGTCTGCTGAACAAGATTACATCGGAAATCGACGTATTTTATAATCACCTTTCTCAAATATTATAGATGGCTAAAATTTTTAATATGTTTGTAATATCTTCTGAGTAAATAAAACAATTGATAAACTGATAAACTTACATCTAAAAACTTTTTCACGTTTTAAGACTATAACTGTGCCAGAAGGTACAGGACAGAGAAGCATTCAAAGCAGTGATCGCCGACTTCGGGGGAACTGACACGGCACATGAAGAAGAAGAAGAAATCGTAAGGGATAAAATCGCAGTTTTTATAATTATTTGGTTTATAATCAAGATTTGGAATCTACTTTTACTTATGAAATAAAATAAAAACTTGTACACGTATTATATGAATTCTAGAAAATTTTAATGGATAAATTTTAAATGTCACTTGGCCAGATAAAAAAAAAGTGATATAAAGATATAAATTAATCTTAAAACAATACAAATAGAAACAAAAACACAAACTTGCAGAAGTATTGATAATGTCAAATGAAAATATCATTTGATACTTTCTCAGCAACGCGAAAAATGTTACACCTAATAAAATAAAATTAAAAACTGGAAATTGTCATCGAATTACAAAATTGTTCAAAAAACAATAAGTAATTTTTTTTAAAACACTACTACGAAACGTAAGATTTCAACAACATTATATGTTTAATATGAAGTTTTAAATTATTGTTGAAGAAACAATACATTACACGTATTTGTAATAAAACAGCTTGATACGATATTGCTCGTGTATTCTGAGTAACCTCGTACATGAGTATGTAATATTGTTATGTTAAAACAAGCATTACCGTTCATCCCCCAAAAGTTGGGGTCTGCAAATGATGCAAACTATCTAAAGTTCGGGTTCTCCCAAGTGAAGGCTAATTGTTTAATGGCAACTCTAACAGTTGCCGACGCCGGAAGATGGGAACGTGAAAAACCCGTATCGAGAATGTTAAATTATTCAATAATTTGTTTGGAAGTTTTGCTTAACGGGTGAAGCGTACGGGAAAATCGTTATTTATTTAAGTACTCATTAACCTTGAAGAAACTTTCGGCTTTGTCGTTACAAGAGATTTTCGTTGAAGGTCATTGAGTTCGAATTTTAAATACATTATAAAAGGAAATTAAAAAAAATGCATTAAAAAATCAACATCAAATATACAACAGGTCGTTACATATAAACGAATATTTTAAGTGTATCATGTTTGCATGTTATGTACCTGCAAAATTATTATATTTAAAAAATAAAAGCTGAAACACATTAACAAAAAATTGAACGAAAAAATAATGGTGAAGAAAGAATATGTTAACGGTGCAAACGGAACAAGAAATAGAAGATATCGACCCTTTTGACATTGACGACCTTCGTGGCCGAGTGTAAAATGCTTTGACTGCCACACCGAAAGTCCCGGGTTCGATTCCCGCCGATGGTTGTGTTGTCACACTGTCATTGGCCTGGCGAAGAATTCAAGTGACAATAAATTAGCGATAGATTAGCTACCTTTTACATGTCACGAGAATCACTAGCTATACCATTTATATCGGTTTGGCTCGCGCTGTTATGAAGTAAAGAGCAATTCAACAAAATAATAATAATAATAAAAACGTGGCACGATCAAATTGATCAAATATTAAATGACGACCGCGTGAGGAGTTGAAGAAATCAACGTGCCTGACACGATGTATGAATGTTGAGGAACAAGATTGGTATGTCAGGAAAGAACGGCGGTCAATTATTTCTACCTACCCCTTTGGGGAGATGACGTGGTGATTAGTTAGTTAGATCATAACATCTTTATATATGGAAGTGATGCAAGAAACTGACATTATAAGGATAAAAGTTGTATTAATTTAGCTGTAAATAATGGCTTAAAAATAATGTTTGAAGGAAATTAAGATAGATGAATGCGCCTTTATTGGAATTAAGACAAGGCCACAAGATGGTTTCTATATAAGAAATTAATAGAAGAAATAATAATGGTTGAAAAGTTATAAAGAAATAGTACGTATAGATATAGAATTCTTAAGGGGTGAGGGGCACTCAGAGTTACGAAAAAATAAGTATTTTAAATTTTAAAAAATTGGCAGTAATTTAATTTATTTTATTAAAGCAACAAAATTTGATTATTATATTATGTCTTAACTTGATTTGACCCAAATTTGAAGAAAAAAAATACATTATATTTATGAAGTTATCGCCATATTTGTTGGCTGTTCCATAATGCGGTGACCATTATAACTTCTTACAGGTTTATCTTAAATCTTTCATATAAAAAAAACACGCTTTCATCCATATCTTGATCGAATTGATTCAGTTCATTGTTTTAATGAGCAACTCCGCAGAAAACTCTGTTCCAAGGATTATATTGTTCGCAATTGGTCGCATTCCCGACGTCTATAGAACCGGCGGCAGCTAACGCTACGACATCCTGCACAGGATCTGCACTCGAGCACCTTTCACCCATCCCCTATACGACTAATACAGCTTATACGGCTCTCCATTGCCACTCGAGTTTTCCATTTTTCTGAGTTGCATCTTATTTTTTCCTTTGCTCTTTTACATATATTACCTTTGTATAAGGGAGTCTAAAGATTTATTTTTATTCACGATTTTTTTATGAATGAACACACCGTTTTTCCCATTTTTCAGTTTTATTTCCTTGACATATTTCGGAGGCTTACACCTTCATCATTGGGAGAATGATATAAACTAACCAAAGTTATTACAAAATGTATGCAAGAACCTAGAAACATATATCATATAACATGTGTTAGTTAACTTAGGCAGAGTACCAGGGACATAAAAATACATATATTGTTGTTTCTAGGATCTTGCACTCATTTTGTAAGAATATTGGTTAGTTTATATCGTTCTTTCGATTATGAAAGTGTAAGCCTTCGAAACATGTCGAGAAAAATAAACTCAAAAGGGGAAAAAACAGTGTTTTAATTCATAAAAAATTCGTCATTATGGAATTCGTTAACGCCTGTAGTTTGTCTAAAATTATTTTTAATCGTTGTACCAAACATTGACTTGATAATTCTTAATCTTATTAAAAATAGTTTGTTGTTTACATTGAATATGTCGTTTTTGAAACAATCCTTGGTAATCTATCGTATATATCCTTTTTAATATATGATACGGCTCTCTCATATTATGCGTCTAGAAAATATATGTTTTTCTTCTTCTTCATCAAATGCCCTGTTGGGTCCCTCCGACGTTGGCGATCACCTCGGTGAACCTGTCCCTGTCCTGCGCCGCTCGGAACAGCTTCTCCACACTTCGAATGCTAGTTTACTCTTTCACGTTTCGCAGCCAGGACATTAGTCTCCTACCGGGCCCTCGGCGCCCCTCAATTTTCCCCTCCAATATCAGTTGGAGAAGGTGGTACTTTTCCCCACGCAGTATATGACTCAGATGTGAAATTTTCCGAACCTTGATAGTTGACAACAGCTCCCTGTCAACTTTAGCTCGCCTCAGGACTTCGGTATTGGTAACCATGTCTGTCCAGGGAATTCTGAGCATTCGGCGATAGAGCCACATTTCAAATGCTTCCAGTCTGTTCATTGAGTTGACTTTTAAGGTCCACGTTTCACATTCATACAATAAAACAGACCACACATAGCACTTCAGTATTAGAGTTTCAAATTTATGTTATCATTGCAGAAGAGTGATTTTATTTTATTGAATGTAGCTCTTGCTACCTCAATTTTGCATTTTATCTCTACATCTGGGTCAAGAGATTGTGTTAGTATGTTGCCGAGGTATTTAATTTATATTTTTGTATTCGTAATAATTACTTTTTTAATATGAGTTATACATCATTATTTTAGGAACAAATTTTTTTTTAAATACGCTATAGTTTCATATTTACATAATGAAAACATTATAGCTTTATTGGTTTTGACAGTGATTTTTTTTATTTATATACAGTAGTATTGTAGTAACAATAGTATTCTTATAGTTTTTATCAATATATAAATAAATAAAAACCACTGTATAATCGATAAAGCAATCGCGATTTCATTTGTATTATTTTATAATGGAGTTTAAAAAAAAACACAACCCAATCAATGCTATAGTTCCATTCATGACGACGGGTTGGTCCAACCATTTTTATTTAAATTACATTTGTTCAGAAGAAAAACATCGATGTTATAAAAGCACTTATGCATCGCTGTTAAAAATAAATATAAAGATTTAATCGCAGTCAGCGGCGACTAGCTAATAAGAGCATAAGCTGCCTCAAGTTCCTGAGGTGTTCTGGGGGCGAGTCCCCGGAGAGCGGCGGCGGCAGGAGCTTCCGGCCTGCCTCGAGGCCGGGCCGCCAGGTATCCCTTTGATCTGACCACTCGCAACTCTCAAACTTACCCCTAATGAGGTATTCAGAGGGGGCATGTCTGCACGTTCAAACACTTTCAAATCTGACTACCAACACTTTTACCGGTATTTTAGCAAACGTTACAAAATATTTATTATAAAACTCCATACCAAATAATTAATACGAATGAAAACTTCTGTTTTCTAGAACATTTATTATGTTTTATATGAATGACATGTTTTGCCTATCTATGATATTATCAAATGTGACAAAGATAATAATGCCTTAGAGAGACGGAACATGTCATTCACTTGAATTTAAATAATATTTCTAGAAAACAGATGTTTCTATGAGTATTACTTAACGTTACAAAACTTTCAGTGTTCAAATTTGTCTTAGTGATTAATTTGAAACACTGTTATATAACAATTTATTTATTTATTGTGAGATTGTCACAACAGCTGTTTCCCCAACCGATGTTGGTTTCATTAGGTGTTACAATTAACATTAGCCAAGCGGCTGTCGCGACAATTTCATATAAATAAAGCTGATAATTAAATCAATTGATACTGTTGATATTTGATAGTGCTTCTGCCAAAACAACGATTATTTTTTTATGATTAAATGTCTAATATTTATATGTCTACCATCATTATTAAAATAACGTTGTAAACCAACTTCACCCACTGAGTTCACAGACTTTTCACATTTGTTAAAGTTATTCTTCTTCTTCCTTGCCGTGTTTTTGTGGTTTGCTCCTCCTGTGAAGTGGAATCCTAGATGCTTTTTCATATTTTAGGAAGTTTTCTTAAAGAACGAGTCCGTCAGGATTATGTAATGCAATATAAAAGAGTCTGGTGGTTTCCTTTCTTTAGACAACCGTACCTATACCTGCTTCTTTATCTACTCCATCTAATTATATAATCGTATACCTCTCCTTATAGCGTTCCTCACATGAGTGAGGAACACCAGAATAACACCAGAACTGATCTTATATTATAATATCCTCAATCTCACATATCTAAAATATTTTAAATTACCTTCTGTATGAGTTATTTAAAATTGTTGTATGCATATAATTGAAGTTATTTCAACGAATCGCACAAAAAAAACATCAAAAAGATCATTAGACAGGGGAAAAAGTGGCACGATCAAATAAATCAAATATTTGATGTCGGCCACGTGAGGAGTCGGAGAAATTGACGTGCGTGCATGTCACGAAGTATAAATGTTGAAGAAACGAGAGAAGCATGTCAGAAAAGAAAGGTGTGGCAGTCCATTTTTTCTGCCTACCCCCTCGGACAGACGGTGTGATGGTTTGTTAGGTAGTTACAAAAAACGCAACATTTGATTCAATTTTGGAGCATTATTGTTTCATACGCGGTGTTTCGATGGGTTAAAACTTCTTGAGAGAAAGTGGTCGGAAGTTGGTCGTTTCTTAGGGCTTTGTAGGTATGAAAGCCATTGTTGCGTATTCAATAAACCAAGGCACACATGTTCAAGATGGGAGCCTTCCCAAATTAGTTTTTCATTCTTTGTAACGAAATTCAAGAGCACTCTGGAATTACAGCACATATTATTTGCCAGTTAGTAATCGTACGTAAAAATTGAAAAGAAATGTTCATATTGACTCAATAAACTGTTTTTAAGTATTAAATTAAACTTCTATAGTAGTAAAATACACTTTCTTAGGACACACATGTAATACCTTTTTAATAAGATAAATCCAATAGAAATGAGGTCACTAAGAATAATGTGAGGAAAACCATTGTATGATAGAATATCTAATGGTGAAGTAAGAATGAAATTTAAGGCGGATGAATGCTTATTAAATAAAATAAAGAAAGGTCACTAATATGGTTCTGACATTTGGAACATAAAAAAATAGATATACACAAGTCGTGTGAATGGAAAATGAAGTCGAAAAAGGCCAAGGAAGTCATGGCATGACCAAATTCAACGAGCTTGCATGTCACGATGAGTGAATGTAGAAGAGGGGCGAGAGTTATGTCAGGATGTAACAATGTGGTGGTCCATCCTCTCTGCCTACCCCTCTTTCATGATCTGACAGATGTTATATAACATCTGTCAGATCATGTAAACAACAACAATTTTATAATATTTTTATAAATATCTATCTTTACTGAAGAAGGACTGTTCGTCCGAAACATGTCTAAATATATATATTTTTTAATATCAGTGTTGTATATACAAAGTTTATAAAAAAGAAAAATATAAATATATTTCCAAATTCTTTACGGAATACAAAAGAACTACACAAATTTAGATAGTTTTTTTTTTTCAATCATATTTATTTTTTATGCATCTTAAACAAGCCAAATAGTGATATAAAAAAAAACTAAATCAATTAAGTGAATCGCTCATATGTGCTTAATTGAATCTAAGCCGCCAATCGAGTGGATAATCGTATTAAAAACAATGTATTCTGCCAAAGCATCTTAAGCTTGTAGTTGTGTGCTTAACATATTAATTGTTACCCACAAATTAAACAGAAATTTGTATTTGAAGTACACACATGCCTACGTATACTAGTTGTCATAATATTGTGAGATATTATTAGGAACAACAAGATCCCGGAACTCAATTACTCGAGATAAATAAACCAACAGACTTCAATGCGAGCAGACTACCCCTTATGATAATCACTTGGTTTATGTTTTAAAACGATGAAATTAAATTAAGGTTTTCAGTTTGTGTCCGTTCCATAGTCTGGTGATAGTTGTTATCATTAAGAACTCTAACATCTTGTGAGTAAAATATATATGCGTATAAGGTTAAATAATTTATAGACTGAGCTTTCGCGGTAACTGGCTCGTTTACCTGGAACAATTTTCCTGTAGACGTAGAGTGCAAAAGCCCGCCAAAGTTTACATCGAAATTTAAAACATACGTTCTCTAAGTGTAATTCTATATCTTAGAGCCATAAAGTCTTATGTGAATTATTTTCCGAAACGAGATGTGTACATATGACATCGTCATAGACACAGTATCCGGTATAAAATATAGTATATCCAGTAGGGTGTCCCTTATTTTTCAAAGTTTTAATTTTACAACGCATAGGCTATTGTTTTATTCATTTGGGCCTAAAACATTCGAAAACAATTTTTTACCTTATTCGGAACAGTGTAACCCGTGCCGACTTACGCGCAAAGATGTCCCATACAAATTGCGTCACAGGAGCGGCGCGTTGTCGTTGTTATTAGCATTTAGTCTCGGCTTGTCAGGTAATACCACGGATTGTTTTATATTTCCAAGATGTCAGTGGAACTAAGAAGCAATTTTAAAAGTTTTTCCTTGGTTGATGAAGTAAATCACCAAATATCAGGTGTAAACTACCATGTAATCGTCAAGTTCTCGCAGTTATATTTTTCAACATACATAAAGTTAATTTGACTGTTAATGGAAGCGCAAATCTTGTCATTCTGGAGTGCAATATATTATGAAAAAAGGCTAGAATACCTACCAGAGCTGTTCCTAATTATGTTAAGAAGTTAGTGGATCTTTATCAGGTCTGACGAGAACTGCAAAAAATAGCAAGAAGATTCAGGACTTACATAGGCGCCGCGAAGAGAACTTTCAACTTGAATTAGATAATTTATTTGATATCACACACGCCGATGCTCTTGAATGTGCTGTGATACGACAGCATCTTATACAGAATGCTTGAACGAAGCTTGTGTGCAAAAACTAGAAAGAGATTTGTTACTCTTTGCTTGCCGCCATCATATATACGAACTGATGCTCAAAAGTGCGTCTGATCGATTGTACGAGATGATTATAGCGAACTCATTGAGCTTGCTATTGTTTTTCTGTGTGAAGACAATGAAAATAAAATAAAAATCAGACCTGCTGGCCCAACGCATCAAGCACGATGGATGGCAAGAATTATTTACTCCTTAAAAATACGTTTACTGCAGTCCCAGTTTAAAATGTGCGCTAAGGACAAGCAAGCTTTACGAGATGTTTGTTTATTTATTGTGGCAGTTTATGTAAAGCCCTGGCTTGAATATAGTTTGACGATAAAAGCTCCGAATGAAGATTTTTGTTTTTTAAGGACCTTATAAGATTACGAAGAAGTTGACAATTTCCAAATCGGCTTTAAACAAGTTCAGTCAACATTTGTGGTACTTGTCAGAGGTAATAGCTATCCTTTTAATTTTTGATGACAACGTTGATGAGCAGACCGAAAGAAACATTGTAGAAAACTTACAAAAATAAAGTTTTGGTGATTAAGGAAAAAGATATGTTCCATCGAAGGAACAGCTGTCTGGCTCTCTATATGGTACGTAAATCTAGTATTTAATTTAGAACTTATTTGTTTTATTTATAGGTAATACAAGTATTTGTTATCTTGTTTATAGGAAATATTTGAGTGATTTTATTTCTGTCAAGAGTAAAGATTTATTTTCACGACTGTAACTTGATAGCAGTTTCCTTCAAGAAATTGTATCTTCATAGAAAGACAGCGCGGCGTTTGTGGAAGCTAAAAAGAAAGTTACTAGCTTAAAAGCAGTTAATGGCACAGCTGAAAGAGCTGTTAATCTAATGACAGACTTTCATGGTTTCACTACCGCAGATGAAGAACATAAGCAGTTCACATTATGTTGTGTGCAAGAACATAGAAAAATTTACCCAGAGTGTAAAAAAAGAGACTTCTAATAGGAAATATCCAAGTAAATAAATATAAATTTGGATCTTTTTTGATAATTACAAGAAAAGTATTACATAAATATACGTTTTCATCAATGTTTATCTAACATAATGGTTTTAAGTGATCATCTACAACTACATGTAAGAGACACCTAAAGCAGGTATTTTCTAAAACTTTGAGGCCAAGTCGGCACGGGTTAGAATTAACGTAGGAAGTTGAAATTCTGTATTTGGGTAACTAGTAGGCTATTAAATACAATTAGAGGGTATGCGTTTCAAAAATCCAAAAAAAATTTTTTTTTGCCCATATAAGGGACACCCTAATATCCAGCATACAATATTGTAAGAAGTACCCGTTAAGAAATACAATTTCCCTGTAACCACTCATTACATTATGAAAATCTGACGTTTCGGTCAAAAAATCACTTAAGATTTTATAGCTCTCGGATACATATATATTTGTTTGTATCAATCCTAGAAATTGGTTTGCATCAAAGTGTTTTTTTTTCTGGTTCTTTGTGATACCACTTGGGCATTTAATGTGATAGTTTCACGTCGCTTCCCAAATGATCGTATAAAACCAGTTAATTGAACCCAATTACTGTATATATTTTTTTATATATGAATTCTCATGAAATGTGATACGTAGCTAGTTTATCGACATTTTTATTTAACTTTTCCAGAATTAAGCCAGGATAAGAACCCGTAACTTTCAATGTGGCAGTTATAGGTGCTACCATTCTGAACGAAGGCTAATCATATCCTGACATAAATGGAGATCGAATGCGTCTAGCGCGATTCTCAAAATAAATATGTACGAGTATATTTGCATAAATAAACTTTTGTATTTTCACAACACTTTATTTTTTTATTTGCAGACATGTTTCTGTTGTGACATACGTTTTTTTGGAATTAATTTTAATTAGAAGTATCTTCTATTGGAAATTTATTCACTGTTGTCTTCACGTAAATAAGTGATGAACTTATTTATCTGAAGTTTTTGTATGTTGAAGGCAGAAAGTTTTTCAAACTTGTTGTTTATAATTTAATGCATGGAGTGTTTCAAACGATTTTAAAGCGATTTTATCTTGGTTTAAAATTCAGGGTCTTACTTTTTTAATTGGTACGTTTAAAGTGAACAAATGAAATTCACAGCATTTTTTAATAAAATTTCAATTACTGTAAATGCATACTTAAACACAATTTCAAGAATGTTAATATCTCATGCTACGTTTCATTTCTTTCCTTAAAACTGAGCAGCTTTTGTTTCCAAGTAGCCCGAGTCCTTGAGTTACAATGGGTGAAGTCCTTGGGTTTGGGGCCGGATTCAGACGGTATTTGGCTAAATGGATGAAGGTTATAGTAAAAGAGAGCATTTCACATACAAACAAGTTTTTTTTTTTTATTAAAATATCCATTTAAAATTATCGATTGAATAAAAAATTGCCAATTGTAAATATAAGATGTGAATAATAAATGAGTTAGTGTTTATAGTTTTATTTCTCATTCATGCTAAATAATGGTAATTCGTTAATATGTTTCTCAATAAAATGTTTGTGTTAATAATAATTACATAAAATAGAGAAATAGGGTAGTGTGCAGGATTCAACTCACGTCCTCTAGTTTTAAAGAGAAAATTTATAGTCAAAAACTCCTCACTGGACTTTATCATAAAATGAATTAAACCATTACTTATTCTTCTTCATCGTCTTCCTCAGCCTATTCTCTTCCACTCTTGGACAAAGGCCTCCTCCATTTGCTTCCATATCAATCTGTCTTGTGCAGACTTCATCCAGATTATTCCGAAGTTTCTGTTCAGATCATCCTTCCACCGTAGTTGCGGTCGCCCTGTACTTCTCTTTGCCGTCCAAGGTCTCCAAGCCAGCAGTCTTCTTGTCCATTTTTCATCTGAGCTTCCGGCTACGTGACCATTTTATAGTCGCCATCCGGTGGATGATGTCAGTGACCTTTGTTTTTTCTCTCACTGTATCGTTTCTGACTCTGTCTCTTAGGGTTATTCCTAATATGGCTCTTTCAATGGCTCTTTGGGTCACTCGTAGTTTCTCGTCACTTTGTTAATGTTACAATTTCTAGACCATAAGTACCAACTGGTAGAACGCAGGCTACCATGACTTAATAATATATAATATTCTTCATCGATATCGTTTCTATTAACAAGCTTCATTATTTTAAATAAATACTCCTTCTTATCAATTCGAATCTCCTTGTTCTGGTCTGAAGGTCGAACACTCACGATGTATGTAACAAGTGGTCACCGCAGAATGGAGCCCTTAGGTCTTGAAGCCCTCGACCACTCTGCCCACGCCCCGCCCGCCTGTGGTCACCCGATTGTCCACTCCGGTGACTCTTACATGAACGGGAATTTGATACATGCGAACTTTAGACTTTTAATACATCAAGTAATAATTAAATAAAACCTCAAACCAGTGAATTATAAAAATAAATCAAATATTTTTTAATAATTTTCATGCGTGTTTTAAAAGTTATCATCATTATTATGGATATTAGGATGTATTGAGTTGAAAGTATTTTTATTTAATATGTATTTTTTGTATTGTTATCATTATATATATTTTTATATTTTTTTAGACCGGACGATGCTAACATCGGTTAGCGAAACAGCTGTCGTGACAAAATATAATCAATTGTGATATTTTATTTAAAAAAAATATTACAGTAAACTATTTCAATTGCTGTAATTACCATATTCTGCTATACGAGTACTATAGAATTATATAATTATAGAATTATAGAATTATAGAAGGTCCTGGCGCTCTGTAGCTGCCGGACGTTTTTTCAAATAGCTCCCTATTTAAATAAAATTTTGAGGGTCTGAGTACTCCATTTGCGTCTATTTAACATCTATTATCACCTTTTAATGAATCCAAACAAATCTGTGTATCCAAATTTAATTATTTACGCATATTTTCAGTGAAAAGAACAAATTAAGTTGAAATACGTGAAAGTTTTTAATATAAAGTGCATCGTGTAAACGTCTCTAAACGGCTATTTCCGAGTCGAGACCTCAAAGATGGTTGCCACATGTGTGTCCGACTGTCCGAGTGTCCAGTGAATTGTGTGAAGTGCAACAGAATGATTTATGAGGGAACGCCCAAATTTGTGAACTTTTACTATGTGCCAAAACATTAAGATTGATAAAACGGAGCATTTTCTACAGCGCCCTTGAGATGAGTAATTCATAAAAATGGCGCTTTATAAATTATCCAATTTATTATTATATTATTATTACTAACTCGAGTATATAAACGATCCCGCACTTGATTCTTGCCACATTTGCTTATGTCCTAGAAGGGCGAAACAAGTCATTCCAAAAAAATACTTAATAAAAGTCCTAGAAGATGGACGTTTTTATTTATTATATATTAATTATTTAATAGTGAGTTTTACACCTGAACAGTAGAAACAATAAATACATTTTTTAAATTTCTTCATAAGATACATTCATATATTTATTTAGTTTTATTTCATTTGTTTTAAATAATGGAAAATTGATTATAAAGAAAGTATATGTTAAAGATGTAAATAGAACAAGAAAAAGAGTTGAAGAGAGATACTGAGGAAACGTGGCACGATCAAATCAATAAAATATTAAATGTCGTCCACGTGTGGAGTCGGAAGAAATCGACGTACGTGCATTGCACGATGTATGAATCTAGAAGTATCGAGAGAAGTATTTCGTAAAAAAAAATAGTGTGGCGGTCCATTCTTTCTACCTACCCCTTCAGGGTAGGTAGAAATAATGGTTTCAAAGTTTTAGTTTCCGATCTAGTAATAGTTGCTTAAAATCACTAAAAATGCTCTTCAATGTTGTATTTCGTTAATGACGACAAACGCAATTAATTTTACAATAAATGTATATCGTTTTAAAGTAAATAATTTTGTCTGCTAATCAACTCCAAATTGTCATTTAAATTTAACTCAGGTACATTAATTTTAATCATATAAAAACTTGCCACAGATTGGTCAAAATACTTTCATTTTTCTTTGATTGGATATTTTTTGGTATATAAATCAGAAAAGTTTAAACAAATTCATTAATACTGAGAGAATTTTTAATGTTTTAAAGTAATTAATTCAATTAAGCTCTTTCACGAGCTTCAAAGTTTTTCAACTTAGAAATATATAAAGCTTCCGAATAGTAGACATGTTACAGTTGATGTTAGTTCTGGTATCCGAACCTAAAAACTACAAGTTTTCCACACGTAATCCGCTTAATGAGGGTAGATGTCTCAAAATTCCTGTGAGATGCTGCATTACAAAAAAGCGCCGAAAAAGCAGCAAAGCCGAGCTCCCCACCCATCCTTCAATTTCCATCTCCGAACAACCGACCACCCGATTCAGTAAAAACGCTCAACCCTTAAAGCGTTGTAACAAATGCAAGAGGTTTTTTTTACGTTTAGAAATTCTTTTAACTTTTTTGTGAAGGGCCGGCTCAGGGGAGGATGGTTGGAGTAGATGTATTTTTTCAGTACTCGTGAAGACTGTGACCGCCCCCCTCGTTAGTAAAATGTCTCAACAATTTTTGAAGTGAGTAGGCGAACTAGAGGGCCTGTACTCGGTTTAAGATGCAACGTCTCTTCAAGAACTTAACCTTTGATATTCCCAACCGCAGGAAGGCTGATCCGCTTCAGGTAATTTGAATTCATCTGCAGTAAAAAAGAACGTGAAACCAATTCATCGGTAAATTGACGTTTTTAAACTTGAATTTCGTGATCATATTTTATGACAAATTTTCACGTTCAACGTGAAATGTAATGTAACTGTAGAATATTTTAATTTTAACCATTATTCGTATTTTTGTTATCATTTTTAATATTATGCTAAAAAAATATGTTTATTGATTAACCCTAACGAAGCTACGGTGGGAGCCAAACCAGTTGGTTTGACAAAAATAAAGTGTTTTTAATAAAGCTATACCATAAATTAATTGCTTCATACGAAAGTATTTATGTAAAACTATATTGTGGGTATAATTATACAAAATTTCTTTATTATTGTGTTTATCGTCTACCGGTTTCGGCAGCTTGCTGCCATCTGTATCAAAAAAAATGTTTTCAATATTAAAAATGAACTTGTACCAAGAAATTTGAATTAAACATATTAATTATATTGTGGGTAATCATGTATTATAACGAGGCGAAACACTTCACTATCCTTTAAAACATTGGCAAATTGATTGTGTTAATTAATACTTTTAAACGATTGGTAATTGAATTATTTGTTATTGGGAGGATTTGAAGAGCTATTACTTAGGTATAGAACTAGACTTTTATTCGTTCTTTTATAAATAACAAATTCAATATTGTGAATGAGCCAATTTGGGACAACACATCAGAATACGAGTACAAGAAATCCATGGCAATTAAAATTCAGAGTACTTTCTTGCTCTTTGAATTTTATTTTATTATCATAATAGGAGCATTTCTCCGAAATAAACATTCAAAATAGTTAGGCTCCTTATCCTATCGAAATTACCCGAAGCTGGCAGTATATATTGAATTTTTAAACGTGGTGAGAAAACTAATAAATACCTTTTTTATATTACATTTGTTTTATTTCCGACTCTTATGTAAAGAACTGAAGCATAGAACTATTAAAATAAAGATGAGAATAGAATACATGTTTTTGAAATGAGATGTCATCGACGAATGTGTGGTAAATATATATATAATGAAGTATTGAATGCACATGGAAGAAGTGAATGCAGTGCTAATAAAAGTGTTATGAACAAAATAATGAAAGGATCATAAAGATGGTTTAGACCAGAAGTTCCTAAACTTTTTTTGTCCCGTATACCCCTTGACGAATTTTTCTATTTTGTGTAGACCCCCTGCTTTCTTTTTCCCAAATAAGCTTAAAAAAAGGTCGTTTCTCGTTTTGTGTGAGAGTATGAAAATTAGTTAATGTTTATTTAAAATTATTAAAATTTAAAACAAACTAACCATGATGCTTTTTATCTAGAGGAGCAGGCAGTGAGGATGAACCGCAGCCGTGTTCTATAATATATTGATATAACTCTCGCTCTTCTTTGGCGTCCATACACTATGACACGCAAGCTTCGAACATATCCTCCATTAAGTAATTGATTATTTGGAAGTCGGAAGTAGAAAGATGCCGAGGAATGCCACGTTTTTAATGACCATTCTTGACGGGTTTTTTTTTTCATTAATACAACTTGTTTATATTTTTATAAGGATTTCCCCCCATTCTATTTTTCCAATTTTCCAACTCCTCAGGCAGCAGACAATGAATATTTAATTTATCTTGCCACGTTTTCATCGACCTTCTTCTAATCTTATTCCATTTACATCGTGAATATTTACTTTCTTAACCAAACCATTAATTCTGTTCAAGTGTCTCTATTGACTAGGTTATGAAGATGAAACGAATCACATTTGTATGAGTATTTTAAGGGGAATTATGATGAATGATAATATTAAATTATTCTAGTAATGTTTTAAGAAAACTCCAGATCTAGCTCTGATTATAAGTCTTAAGAAGAGAAGAGAAATGCAGTCTCCCAGAGAGCTTACCCGAAATATCTGATTTCAACTGAACTTACGCTGTATGTACTAAGCATACATTAATGAGGCAGCTTGCACTTGTGTATGCATTTCGCCATCAAGGAAACAAAGGAAGCTACACGGAGCTTAAAGCGTCTTTGTGTTTAGAAATTCGTTTGAATTTTAAAGAATAATGAACTTCCCATGTCAGAATCATACAGTGTTTTCACAAAACCTTTTAAAATAAATTTATTTAAAATTAATACACAATATATGAAGATACAATTATGTAGATATTGAGAAACAATTAATCCTTATAAAATAAAAATAATTTATCCGCAATGGGTGAAATCCAGTATTTGTCTACAAGAATTTGTATACATTCAAAATGTTGTTGCAATATATGAAGAGTTAAATATTTAATATTAATATAACACGTGAAATCTAAAAGTCATGACCTTGAATATTAATATTTCTTTATTAAATTTTTTTGTAAATAATAAATAAATAAATGTTTTTTTTAGAATTTATATTAATTCTATTTATACTTCTTAAATTGTAGTTCCGATTCAAATCGGGAGTTTGATTGTATCATGACACTACATGTACACTAGACCGGGACTGTAACTAAGTCTGAAACCGAACGTATACCATGGCACCCACCAAAACCACTTTATTTGGTAACACAAACCGGTCAGTTTACTCTCTAACCTTGACAAAGCTATGGCGGAAGCGAAACCGGTTGGTGTTACCGAATAAAGTGGTTTAGATACAAATACTAAAAGTGTGTTATTATTTTATTAAAATTTAATCTAAAGTTTTCCATCATTGTTCAAATTTGCATATGTTTAAATGTGTATAAGTATTATGTATCAAAAAATCTAGGTAATATAAAATATTTGAATCTAGGTAATATAAAATAATGATTGACAAAGTCAGCTTTTAGAATGTTTAAATTGAGTTTGGAAAATTCAAGCCAGATTATAGATATAAGATTATAGTTAAATGAAACAAAAGTTTCAGATTGAGAGGCTAAATTTAAATATTTTAATCTAAATTTAAAGCTCTTTTTATATTCATATACAAAATACGGACTTACTAGTAATAGTAACTCTAAGATGTAGTTGTAATGTTGTTTTTAAAACTATATGTTATACTTATTCTTAGGATATTAGGGAAGCTCCGTGTCTTGTAGTTTCCAATGGGTCCATGGTAAAATTGTATCTCATCAATTTTATCTAAAACGTTCATTTTAGAAGGAGATCAAGAGTTTCCAGATTGGGTTTACGCTAGTCCATTTCTTCAGACTTTTTTTAGTACTACGCCGTCTTCGAGAGCATCCAACGTTAAAATATATATGGTGTATGTCCGGAGCATCTTCAAATTTTATAAAATTAGATCTTCCTAAAACCCAAGAAACGATTTTTATTTCTTAAAATTAAATATTTTTTATGAAATTACATAATTGCTAAATAAAAATAAATAATATTTGCATATATTTGACAACGTCAGCATTGATTGTTTTCTCTCCTCATATGCAGAAATAATCACCATCTGACGATACTAATGGGTTAAGAAATCAAACCACGAGATCCACTTCTATTTCTATTAATATATCTAATGATCTGTGACACAAAAATCATGTCTCCTGAAATTATAAAGTCTAAATGTCCCTCCAGGTGATATTCCAGGTGAATGATATATACGATATCCACATACTTTTAATAATTACAACTATTTTATAAGCAAATACTCAAAGTTTTAAAGAGAATTCTGCCTCCGAAATGTCCCTCCAGGTGGTATTCCAGGTGAATGATATATACGATATCCACATACTTTTAATAATTACAACTATTTTATAAGCAAATACTCAAAGTTTTAAAGAGAATTCTGCCTCCGAAATGTCCCTCCAGGTGGTATTCCAGGTGAATGATATATACGATATCCACATACTTTTAATAATTACAACTATTTTATAAGCAAATACTCAAAGTTTTAAAGAGAATTCTGCCTCCGAAATATAAAAATTATTTATTTGTATCTGGTTGATATACCATACATTCCACCATTCTAGACTGAAAAATATTTTGCATAGTCTATTCAAGAAACACTGCTTTTCATAAAATTTTATAATTCATTTTAGAAGCCAAATTCCCAAAGCTTTTAAAAATTCAATATTTTTGTTTATTATTTCGCACGGTTAATAGAACACTGGCTTAACTCAAAAAAGCTAGTTTTGCTCAACCTGACATGAGTCGGTGTTTTAACAAAAACACGTACGAATGAAAAAGACCGATACAGTGTAATAGAGGTCAATTGGCGGAATTTTGACGCAAAACGATGGATAGCGTTAACACAAACCTCTGTTAAATGTTAACTCAATTATGGCCTAAACCATAATCGGTCAGTTTACTATTAAGCGTTCGATTTCTTGAGTAATAAGTATTGAGTATTGTGTATTGAAGAAAACCTTCATTTTATAGACATAATATAGAAATTACATGTTTTGATTTATTATAAATTATAAACTTATATAAAATGAACATTTTCATCAGTAGGTATTATAATATTCCTACAATATTCGTTTTTGTTAACAAATTTTTCTAAATCAATTTAATCAAAAGCTGCTGTGTATCTTATAGCTCGTATCCAAAAGACATTACCGTTTACTCGCGTCATTAACTTGAACATTTTCGAATTCAAAAAACGCTTAAAATCGGATAAAGAATAACGCCTTGGCATAAAATTTATCCATATAATTTATTTTCAATTTATTTAAGAACGTACGCCGCCCCGAGTAAGCTCCCGCTCGGTGATGTAATAACGGACTTAGTATGCCTCCGGTATTAGAGAAATGGAATTGGGTTATTGGAGAATTAATGCCCTCAATAGCTCCAGACAGTAAACAACAAGGAATTGCGTTGCTGCTTCATTGATCACACTATTAATGGAGTATCTCGATGGACGCTCATTCCTTGATACCCGCGTCCGCAGTAACATCACACCAATTTATTTTGCTAGTTTTGTTATAGTACATCAAAGTTCGGCTATTTTACTTATATACGAGTATATATCCCTATAATATGTAACACTAATGATTTGATTGTATAGATTCCATTTTGACATTGACTTTGGATAAATTTCACGTTGACGTTGTCGTTGGATAAATTCCAAGTTGACGTTGACTTTGGATAAATTCCACGTTGACGTTTTATGTCCATTTATATATACCTTTAGATCATTTCTTGATGTGTAAGATAACTTAATGTGTAGATGTTAGTATAAACCAATATGTATTTTAGATCAGCATTATCAACTGATAAATAGTCAGTTTTCTTGAAGTTCTATAAGTGCGTGTATGACTCGTTGTATGAATGTGGAGGAAGCTAGAGAGGTTTGCCAGGATAGAGTAGTATGGCGGTCCATTCTCTCTGCCTACCCCTGCGGGGAAACGGCGTGATGGTTTGTTTGTTGTTTTTTCTATTATAATTTATGCGAGTCACAATTGTGCCTTTGATATGGTATATCATAGTAATTTATAAAAAACTTTAAAATATATGAGACACATAAAAATATTTTAACACCACAATTTGTTGTTTTTTAATATTACCAACCCGTTTGGCCCCAAGCGGAGCTTGGAGCGAAACGACAAACGAAAATAAATGTAGTTGTGTTTAAACAAAATATTCAAGTATTTCATTTATTTCAAAAACTGTCATACTTCAAATAAAGTATTTCATACGAAAGTAGAATAAAATATTGTATCAATTAATAATATTATATGTTAACGTTGATTAAGATTTTATTCTCTTCGTTTCTACAGAAATATACGTATAGTTCAATATAGAATAAAAATTCAATCCACGAAAAGTTCAACTACGTCATAAATTATTTTCTAGAAGCGTGGGAAATTCAGAACACGAAATCTTATTAATCCTTTTAATTCAGTTGCTACCCCCCCCCCCAGTACAACGTATATCAGCGCAGGTAGCAGCAATACTCGCGTAGAGTACTAACCGTATGTGTTATCAAATTAATTGTACCAATTTCCAGTCATTTATAAATAGAAACTAACGTAATACGTGGATTCTCCTTATTAATTTCGAGCT
Organism: Lepidostoma basale; assembly: GCA_022606425.2. NCBI lineage: Eukaryota > Metazoa > Arthropoda > Insecta > Trichoptera > Lepidostomatidae > Lepidostoma > Lepidostoma basale. The sequence goes on along the minus strand of JAHDVF020000565.1, from coordinate 37,541 downwards.
TTTAACAAAGGAAGTCACCTGCAAGCCGTATTTAAAGTGCCTTGTAACGTGTTACACCTAACTAAGTGCAAAGCATTTACTCAATATTTTACACCGAGCATGAAACTGGGAGCATGCGGCTGTCGCGTTATCTAGGAGTCAATAAATTTATTTCCTGTGAAAATGTAACGATAGCTCCAGTAGTTAATAGCTATCATTAAGAGCGCTGAAGGGCTCTGTTTCAGAACGTTCTCCGCACAACAAGGGAGGTAATGTTCTAAAACAAATATGTGCTCTATCGAAGGATAATACGAGTCTTCTTAACTATTTTAAGATATTTAACAACTATACTTAAACATGGAAAATTATTATTTATTCAAACAATTTAAAACCAAGTTAAACAATATAGGGTCGAAGCACCAGTATTTGACCGCTCCCCAGTAAACGACCGTTGGTTAATTAAACAAAATATAATAAGAATTTATCTATGTGTCCAGTCAAAAAACTTTAATCCCAAGAAACTATGACAAAAGAGGTAGGCAGAGACAACTGTTGGTAAGAAACAAAACTATCAGTTTTGAACTGTGCCTTGTCAAACGGTAAAAGTGCGTCTTCCCGTTGTTGTTTTGAGATTGTTAGTAGTTTTTTTATAAGGAAAAGTGTGGTAAGTGTTTTTTTAATGTTATTTATTATGCAATTCTTTGTATATTTACATATTTTTATATGTTAGGGTGTTTCATAATGTGACAATGTAACAAAATCTATGTATTGTATCAATATAACCTGAAGTGGTCATTCACTGGTGATTGGGCTATTTTTTTAGAGAAATATTAATTTTAATAGTAAAACTCATATTTCAATAAAAAAAGTTAGAGAATTTAGAGAAGTCAATGTGTTTTCTATTGTTTTCTTTTAATTTGTACACTGAAATAATGAAATTAATGCCTTTAACGTGGATTTCAGTACAAGCTGAACCTTAAACGGTCATTCATTAGTGCTTTGACCCTAAATGCGTACTACATATACATACTCGTATAAGAAAATGTATATGCAGAATTCGTAGCGTTCGGTTGGACTTGGACTTGGACTTGAATCTTCTGGCTTACAGAGGTTCAGCTCTAATGGCTATTCCTCTTACGTCTGTAGGAAACATTGTTGGAATGTGATTTGGTAGTTGTTTTATGATGGGGCTAAATGTGTGACCCGGGGTGTCCCTCCGAAAGAGGGCGAGGGGGGATTTAAGATTTATGATAAAGTCTTACATTATTGTCAAGGAATGGAAGACCAGTTAGGGTTAGGATTGTATTTATAAAAAAAGTCTGTTCCCGAAGAGAGCAGTGCCTGGATGGAGTTGTGGTGGGAGATAGCATTCTGCGTGAGACCATTTTGTTTGGCGGAGTACGTAGTGGGCTATCGGGGAGGATTTTTTTTTATCCGCATTGATTGCAGGAAGGGTAAAGGACTGAATGATGGTGGATAACTTGGTGGTAAAGGGTCATTATTGATAAGGAAGATGGTAATAATTTAGGTCGTGGTCTGGAAATGAAAGAGATGAAGTTGGAGTAGTGCAAGGAATAATAGAGCTGGAAGCAGTATTCTGATTCTGAAGGAGTGTGAGTATTATTTTATTAATTTCAAGATGAAATTTCAAAGAAAATAGTAAAATGATAATACTAAAATTTAATGTAATGAAAATCTCTCATTTGTAGATAAAGCTGAATTCAAATTTAATAATTATGCAATACTTGTTTTTTTACGGCCAAATATTTCAGTTTAAAAAAATCGTAAATTACCACTAGAATAATTGCTTTGCCAAAAATAGTTTAGCGCTTATTCGTGTAATGATGTTTCAAATATTTAATTCATAAAATTTAAATTTGGATCAAAACATCGGGCAAGAATCGCAATCGCTCCGTCACGCAGAACCACCCTGCCTTTGGTGATGCCAGTAGGAAGATCAGTTCGGACGTTGAATCTAATCGTCTCGGAATTGGACATTTTCAGTGTCAGAGAGGCGGTGTTTATAAAAAATATATTACAAATTCTGGAAAGAGTACTGCCTCACTGACGTTAACATATTTGGGTTCCTTCTGATATGTATAATTTTTTGATTTCATGTCGTTGTTACACCGTTTTGTGTCCAAATGAGTCGCTTAAATGTTTCTCGTTTGTTGTGTCTCATTTGTCTTCTTATTCTTCTTCTTCTTTTGATAGATCTGACGATCTGTGACACAGAAATCATATCTCGTCGGATGATGAGATCCAGCTGTCCCTCCATCTCTTAGGCGGTCTTCCAGGTGGGCGGTGTCCGGAGGGGATTTCATAGGCGGCTGTATATGCGAGTCTGTCACCATCCATTCGGGCTACATGGTCCCTCCAGTATCTTCTTCTGGATCTACTCCACTGAACGATATCCTCTATTTCGCAGGTTTTCCTTATGTCTGCGTTGCGGACACGGTCTCGGAGGGTTTTTCCAGTAATTGATCTTAGGACCTTCATCTCCGATGTTCTAAGTAGTCCCTTGGTTCGCACAGTGTCAGCCCGCGTCTCTACAGCGTACGTCATGATGGGTCGCACGCATGTTTTGTATATTCTGATCTTGCTGTCGATACGCATGTGCTTGTTTTTCCAGACCAGATTCTTCAGGCATCCTGACACGGCAGAGGCTTTACTGACTTGTTCACGTACTTCGGTATAAAGGTCACTTTGGCTGCAGATCTCCACTCCCAAATACCTAAAACTCATCACCTGCTCCACAGGTATATCATCAACAGTCAGTTTACATCTTGCAGGTTGCCTAGATATAGTGAGACTTTTTGTTTTGTTGACTGATATAGCCATATTTAGCCTTTGGGATACTGTGTGGAATTTGTACAGCATTCTTTGCAGGTCATCTTCAGACTCTGCTATTAATGCGGCATGTCTCATTTGTGTGTTATATAAATAAATAAATAAATTACCATTGTTTGGAAATGTGTAGTTGGAAGAACGGTATGTAAAATATTTAAAGTAAGGTATATATTTTTACTCATTCCGCATTATATTTATTTACATAAGAAGTATCTACGCCGACCCTGAGATCATAGTTCAAAAATTGTATTAAAGCAATTTATGAAATCCAGAGATTACATAAAGTATAAAAGCACTAAAGAAAAACCGCATCGTGTGGTGGAGAGAACTTTATTACGTGATAAATGAACTTACTTATCAAAAGAAATAACGATCACCGACAAGTTTCCATTTTATTTTTCCTCGAAATTTTAAATGAAAGAATGCTTCATAATACTGCTTCGACGAACGTAAAAACAAAAAAACTTTTCCCGAAATCCCTAGGCGACAAAAACAGCGAGGAATAATTCCATGTTCCACTTTTCCGAAAACGATAAAAATTCCAATTATTTTGATTACTTTTAGATTTTACCTCCTCACTTTGACATTTAAATTTAATTTTTGAAAAACAAACTTTCCGCAAACCTTTCACAGTTGGGGTTATTATAGTAAAATATCATATTTTGTATACGTATCTCGCAGTGGTGCGAATGTTGTGTTCTACTTATGAATATTACAGCGGAAATGGAATGTTTCCGAAGCTCCATATGCCATACTTTGAAATACAGTATGACGTAAGGTGAAGGGGGATCGGGTCTCGCGCCTTGCATTAGGAGTACGCAATAAGACGCTGGGAGTGGTGGGAAGGTAATAAAGAGAACCATTTAGGGAGCTATTAAGGACGTGAGTTGCCAGTGTCAAATCTAATTCGCAAAGTAAATAAGGAGATAAGTGTTATTATAGAAAAAATATCCAATCGTTGTCTTGGAATAAGCACCGCTTGAAAATATCTTTCGTAAGAATTTCGAAATGTCGTAACAATAGCGTACCAAATAATATCTACAATAAGTATGGAAATGCCATACTTTAACAAAGTTTCTCAATCGCTTTTTGGAACAGATCATTGAAAAGTTAAAAAAATTCTTAGTATAAATATTCTTCTTCTTCTTCCTTGTTGTAGGCTTATGTGGTCTGTTCTCCAGGGAGTTGCTCCTCATGTGATGTAGACTCCCAGCTGTCATTCCATCTTTTAGGAGGTCTTCCACGAGGACGATTCCGAGTTAGTATATATGTATAGTGTAATAAAAACTCATTTTTTAAAACATGTTTTATAATTATTTCAAATTAAATTTAAAAATAAACAAATAAATTCCTACAGAAAAAAAAATTAAAATCATTTTAATTTGTGGTATGTTTTAATATAACAATATAAGGTTATTTCTTTTTTATGTTTGTAAAACAACGTTGATTGAGGTCAGTAATATATTTATATAAAAAAAATAGAAAATAAATTGAAAGTACGGTATTTAAATATTATAAATTTAAACTATATCAACAATTAGATATAATTTTAAAAGTTATGAGTTCGCTGAAAAAATTGGATTTTGTTAAAACCAATGTTAATCATGGATATACTCGTAGATACCAACGTGCCATAATATTGATCAATTCAGTAGTCAAAATATGTATACAAAATATCATTCGATGATATGAGATATTAAAGTATATGCTTTTATCAGTATGATACATATTACTTCATCTCACAACACAAATAAGAAAACAGACAAAAGGAGACACAATCTTAGAAGTAGGTTAACTTACGCGAGTCTTTTCGGAATAGAGTATATAACTCTTGTTCCCGCCAGTACGGCTATCTCCAGGGTATCACAAATACAACAGTCAAAGATGCAGTGCAAGAAGAAGTTTCTTATGCTGTATGATATAAAGTATTCGAGATATTATGTCAAAGCACTAAAAGGTTATGAAACAAAATCGCTACTTTTTTTTATTTTCAATTAAGCTTACTTTAAGCCCACTAGGGAAAATTGGTTTATTCATCTCCAAACATCGCAATACTGGTCTTGTCCGATGATATGAATCCCAACAAATTTGGCACGTTTGTGATTTTAATGATTCTCACTTCCTCATATTATAAATATATTTATGTTGCTGTAGCTGTAAATAACTACAAAATAAAATAAAAATTATGTATTTATTTAGAAGGGGTAAGCAGAAACAATAAACTGCCACACTGTCTTTTCCCGATATACTTCTATGGATTCCGCAACATGCATACATCATTTCTCAATTTCTCATGTGGACGATATTTAATAATTTATTGATTTGATCGTGCCACGTTTTCTTCGGTCTTCATGTATATCTTATTTTGTTTTTATCGTTAACATGTATTTTCTGTATCATTCATTCTTCAATGTGTCCAAACCATCTTAATAATCCTTTATTTATTTTGTTCGTAACATTTTTATTTACACTGCATTCACTGCATGCACATTTGACACTCAATCATATGCAGATTTTCCTAAAAGATCTCATTTCAACTGCCCTGAGGAAGCTTGGGTACAAGCGAAACTATTCGGCAATTATAATAAAATAACCGGATAGTGGTGAAAAACAAGTGTTTTTTGTTTCTATTTTATTTTAAATATAAATTTTAAAATGTCTTACCACAAAGTGGATGCTTTGTACGAGTATATATTTTGCTTTTGCCAATTCTACGTTTCAGTAATACTTTTTTTTTTATATTGTATATATTTAAATTTCAGATTATAAGATTTGTTAATTGCGTTTATTTCTGCTTCGCATCTGGCAAAGCATTGCTTTATCTTGAAAATATTTTATGAAGACATAAGGGCGAAGGAGGGGGCGAGTGTAGCTGAAAGTAATGGGTAAATGGGTATGCACTCCGTGTAGTGGATGAAGGGGATGTATACTTACGCTACTAATACCTTGTATTAATTTCGCTGTAATCATAAAAGTTATGGGACTCTGCATAATCTAGGTGTTTGTAGGAAACAATTAGTTGCCTCACGTTCTTAGAACATTATGGATATTAATACAATACTGTTCCATTATATGTACAAAACAAAGCAATAACGTTTTATGATGCAACGTATGTCTATACTGATTAAACCAAAACCTTATTCTAATAGATATCATAGTGTGTAAGGCTTACTATTAGTGCAATTAAGTGAAATAACTCCAAATCACATTCACAATATGAGGGTATTAGTTGCAAACCAGGCAAACTCCATCATAAGATGTTTTGAGTAAGTCGCAAAAAAACCGGTACGCTAATAAAATGCGCTTTTTTACGATATTTATTTTTTCATCTCAACCAGTTAGTATTTTAAAAGTAATCAGTCATGAAATAATCATCATTATGTTGATAATTAAAGTAAAATAATGAATTTCATTTTGGAGTTTGCCAGCTTTGCAACACTCAAGTGGAGGTTGCCATGTTTGCAACAAACCCTATATTTTAATAGCAAAATTCTTCAGAATGAAGCCGAATTTGAAACTGAAAATCAATAAAATTTGTGTGCAAATGTATTATGAATAAGACCCAATTCATATCTCACTTTTGATTGTTGGTGGAGTTTGTCGGGTTTGCAAATAATACCCTCATATGACAACCAAAATATCAAATTACGTATTTAACAACCGACTACATTAAAATCAAAAATTAATTAAATTATTGTTTCCAGCGAAAGTCTACACATTCAAATAATGCACTATTTACGTAATAGAAATATTAATATATTAAAAAATAATTTAAAAACACGTTTCGCTCCCGTCGGAGCTTCGTCAGGGTTACAAAAACCAAATGAGTTTTTTATTGAATACTTTTTTAGTTTGTGAAAACACTATTTATTTAATATACAAATTAAATTAGAAATTTAATATTAACGCAAATATGTTTCAGAACACAGAAGCCCTTGATCAGTTTGATTATATATTGTATTATATACGAGATACAAAATAAAGCTTAAACAATTTTTTCATGAATGTGGTCAGTTTTGACATGAATTGAATTTTTCATCATTTTATGCATTTGTTGTAACAAGTATTTTGAAAAAATCTAAAGTTATATCTTATGTTTTTATCAAAAAAAATATCTTGTTCAATTAGGAATACATAATAATATTATTGTTATTGTGAAATATTATTGTTTATTTCATGTATGTAATTATTATTTATAAAATGTATTAAATTAATTTGGTTTCATACTGCTGGTGAATTTGATTTTAATCAAATACTTTTCATAACTCTTTTCAGAGTCGACGTCACTATTAATGAAGTATCGTCTGTGGCATGGTGGAGAGCAGATTTGTTCTCTTTGCTCGATAATTGGATGCGACTGCACGACACAACTTGTAGAATCCCAATGCGTGGATACAGATGGGACACTCTGTACTGTAATCACTCTCATTAATTCTCTGGTTAGTGAGGCGGAAACGGGGATGGAACTTGGACACGGCTGCTATTAAACACCCAGTAGTGGCGAGAAATCACAAAAATGAACGATGCGCATATACGATTATTGCTGTTTTAGATAAAAGCAAGTAAGGTGCAATATATCCATTTGAAAGGAAAATAAATAGTTTGAGAAATCGCATTTTTTTCATATTTCCCTTCCAAACGAGATAACGGATGACGCTGCGTATTTCGCACTTAGCGGGAGATTGGATTGACATTTTTCACGAAACGTCTTGTCGCGTCGACACTTCTCAACGTACTGACCTCGAACCGGTCTCGTTGCGGAGGGGAAGGGTCAGGCTACACGGAAGTGTAGCCAACATGTCGAAAATAAAATCAGCCTCAGTACACTTACTTCCTGGATCAGTCTCGTATTAATAAAGTATTACTTTCGATGAAACACGATATTCATTCTTAGAACTCAATGGTTATATATTATAGCATTTCAGTATGAATTATTTTAAACATTTACGATAACAAAACAAATTCACTAAAAATGGTTTTGTTTTAACCATACATTGAAATAATATTCCAATAAGTTTTCAATAAAAAAATTTCAGTTTGAACCAATTAATATCCCGTGAATATTCCATATTCCACCTGCGTTTTTGTTCAGAATAATCCTTCACAATAAATAAAAATATATATAAATTGGGATTCGATCGTTTGTTATTTTAATATTCGAATCTTTTCCGGAAAAAAATATTTTATATCGATAGAAAACTATCCTAGTCTATTATTAAGGCATCAACGATATTTCATTATTGAGAAAAAATGGTCCAACAAACTTTTATTTTCCTATTAATTTAGTACTACGGATATTCACGCATCTTTGATTTTTTAATAGTTCCTGAAAATAGACTTTCGAATAACCCATTTTAAATAAGTCAAAAAACAATTGCTGTATCCAAAATACTGTTCCCTTACATTTGAAAAAAATGGCTTCCCAAAACATCTGTAATATTGAATTAAGCTGAAATTATATGCAATAATACTATGAGTCTATGTGTTTTCAACGTATTTATAAATATATTTAATACAGCTAACTAACTTAATCATATAGTCAGATTGTTAAACCAATTAGTTCCTTTAACTTGTTTCAGCAATGACACATTACTTTGATACCATATAATTAGTTTATTAATTAAAATATTATTCAACAATTCAATTTATAAATAATCATTCACAAATCGTTTACCTCACTCATACATATTATAAATTATTATTAATTTCCTATGTATTAAAATATCATGAGTTGGTAATTCAGAAATGAAATAATAAGGTCTGTCTGTGGTATTGAAGACATAGTGAGATGGGGAAGAAGCAGAAGGCGCTTTTGGAGAGACCACGTGGACCGCATGGAGAATACAAGAATTGCAAAAATTGTTAAAGATGAAAACCCAAGCAGCAAGAGATTACCAGGTAGACCGCCGAAGAGATGGAGAGATGGCTGGACGTCATCATCCCAGGACAGCCCACCGTCACAAACAGGTCATACGACCTAAACTAAGACGAAGAAGGGTTGGTAATAAAACAAAATTATACATAAATCGACTAAAAAAGGTTAATAGTAATCCAAGTTTACTTGGACAATGCCATAAATATTTAATTTTAATCATTCATCTTCTAATAGATTTGTATTTTCAAATTGTTTCACTTTCACTTATAATTTCACGATTTCATGTAGCTTAGAATTTTACCATTTGGCGATAAGGTTCGCAACCCATCACACCGCGTCTCCCGCGGGGCGAAAAGAGAAGGATAGAGTGCCGCATCAGTAAAAGTCTGACAGTCCATTATTTCTGCCTACCCTTTCGGGGAGACGCAGACGGCTTGATGGTTAGTTAGTTAGTTATATACTCAGTATCTGATATATATAAATACACATATAAAATATACATAGATACGAAAAAAAAACTCTAATATATAAAAAAAATATCTATGTAGAATCACAAATTCGCTTACAACTAGTAAATCTTTATTTGATTACCTTCTACTCGTGTTTCAAACATACAGTACTCAAGTGCGCTTGTTTTTCAGTATAGAGTATGTTATACCAACATAAAAATCGACTTACGCTTAACAAATTAACAAAATCGACTTAAGTAAAAGTCTACAGAATGTATTATTTATGTAACTCGCGGTATTACTATTAGTCATATTGATTAAAGTATAATATGTTTTTATCTCAATTCTGTGATTCTTATATTATACATCCAAATTAAATAAAATTATTATAGTATTCCAATTATGTGTATAAATCGTCTTTCATTTAAAAGTTAATTTATATCAAACTCACCTGTCTAAAATTACTGAATGTCAAAAATAGTAATCTGCTTAGAAACAAATATCAATAATTTACTATGGTGTATAAAATCGTTACTAAAATGGAACTTATGATTCATCCCCAGAATTTTACGTTTGTAGAATTTATGTATGGAAGTGAAGAATGGAACTGGTAAAAGAAGGATTGAAGTAGAATAAATACCATAGAAATAAGATATCTTTTAAGAATGTGTGGTAAATCTGTATATGATAAAGTGTCAAATGCAAAGATAAGAGGTGAATGCAGTGCGAATGAAAGTGTTATGTACAAAATGATGAAAGGATCATTTGGACTCATGGAAATAATGAGTGAAGAAATAATGGTAAGTAATGTTTATATATACGACGTAAACGAAACTAGAAATAGAAGAAGACCAAGGAAAACGTAACACGATCAAATAAATCAAACATTTAATATGGGCACGAGAGTAGTCGAAGAAATCGATGTGCGTATATGACACAATGTATGAATGTTGAGAAAGTATGTTAGGAAAGAACAGTGTGACGATCCATTCATTCTGTTAGTTCATTATATTTTAAATAGTTAAAATGAAATATACGAAAACATCATGAAAAGATCTTATTTATTGTCTTCTTCTCCGGTCACAATCTAATGATTGGTCTGCAGCAAGGCGACGCATCTCCTCTTCCACTCCGCTCGATCCTTGGCAACTCTCTTCAACTCCGCATAAGAGGTGCAGCCCATATCTCGGCAAATCTGGTCTAGGTACTCCTGGCGAGGTCGTTCCATTCGACCATTCCCTCCAACACATCATGCATGAAACATTCGTGTCGCAACACATGACCAATCCATCTTGCGCGCCTCTCCGCTATGGTGTTCAACATGTGCCTACTCTCTTCAACTCTGCTGAAAACCTCTTCATTTGTAATGTAGTCCTTCCATGTAACATGGGCAATTCGTCGGTAGGTCCACATCTTAATTATATACATAATATTCGATACTCGATATTTAGTATGTACAAATTCTTCAAGTTTTGATCAATATCATTCAGAAGATGTTCCTATTATGTGGCTCAGTGGAAGCAATGTGGGTTAATGTATTTTTAATACCTCGCGTATATTTTTTACAACCATGAAGAAGTATGTAACCAACAGGATCTTTTCCCGCAGAATGAAGATTTGCTCTAATTTCTTACACTCTAAAGTAAGGAAATTAGAACACACTCCATTAACTTGAATTTATGCGAAATCAATACTTTTTACCGAAATGCAGATAAGGAATGATATTACGGTTCCTATTTTCCTATTCTCACTTCAATATCTTTGCGATATTCAATATAAATGTATAGAAAATTGTACTAATGTATTATAATAATTGAACTCACTATATTTTTTTAAATAATTTTTCGTATTTTGAAAATAAAAAGGTATCGAACTACAAACATAAAAAATAAAAAAAATTGTTTAATTGATAGTTTAAGAATTAGAAACAACAGAAAATCCTGTCTTATATATTTGCTTCTCTTTTTATTAAAAATTTAAAGAAGAAATGTATTTTTTTATTGCTAAGTATGGACCGCCATACTGCTCTGTCCTGAGATACCTGTCGAGCTTCCTCTACATTCATACATCGTAACATGCACGCTCGTCGATTTTTCCGACTTCGAATGTAGCCGCCTTTTAGTATTTGATTAATTTGGTCATGCCATGTTTTCATTGATCGTCCACGGCTTGTCGTTCTCATTCACGCTGTTTGTATTCAACATTTTAATAAATATTCTCTCATTCATTTGTTTCATATGTCCAAACCGTCTCAGGGATCTTATTTTTATTTTACTTATGATGCAATCATCTTCCTTATATTTCTACCTGATTTCGACATTCAGTATTATATCATATATCATTTTTCCGCATATTCTTCTCAGTTATCTCATTTCTACGGTATTAATCCTACTTTTATCCTTATTTTGCCAGCTCCAAGATTCACTTCCATACATTGGCACTAGAACTCCATAATGTATTGCCATCTTGGCTTCAGAATAAATCTTCTATTAGCAGTTTTTAATTGTAAATTTTAAAATAAAGGTTTATATTATAAATATTAATATCAATAATGATACTGATAATAATGGGTAAAGTGGAGAGACGTCGGGTAATCGGTAGAAGGCAGCTGTCCTGGCTGCGGAACATAAAAGAGTGGACAGGAATTACAAGAGTTCAGAACCTGTTCTAAGTGGCGCTGGGCAGAGATGTATTTGCTGCAGCGATCGCCAACGTTGGGGGAACCTGACACGATACCGAAAGAAGAAGAAGATAAATATTAAAATAATAGTTCCGTACTCAATAATAAGAATTATTGTCGTTATTTAAACCTGCTAGGAAGCTTTTTAAATAGTTTAGTTTTAAATAATCTTTTATGTTGGTGTTACATTTGCAAAACTGCCACTGGATTATTGGGCGGAGAGAAGAAGCCACTAGAACGGAGGCGTCTAGTAGTTGTGACAAAATACCCTTTTACTTTGAACGGAAACATTTAAGCTATTTGCCCAAGAAAGTACCCGGGTAATTGATACAGATACCTCGCCGTTACAGTGTGAGCGGACTTGTTGTTTTATTTCAACTAAACGTTCGTGACTGAAATTATGCTAAACCTAACATTACAAAAAGTAATTTAATATCATTTGAATATTCACTGCATACGTTTGCCAACGAAACGTAAGGCGATTATTTTGGTTTTTGTTAGAAGAATTTTACATTCGTATCACCAAATGATTTTTTTAATTTTTCTCTAGTTTAGACACATGCACAAGGATTACCTTTTAAAATATATACTTTCGTATGAAACACTTCATTTGAGGTGCGACATTATTCAATATAATATTAATATATTTGTAAATTTGTATTTAAACCACTTTATTATTTACAACAACCAATCAATTTCGCTCCCGCTGAAGCTTCGTCAGGGTTACAAAAGACACCGAGCGAAACCGGTTGGTTTTCGTAAAGAATAAAGTAGTTTGAATACAATTTTACAAGCATAATAATATTCTATTTTAAAATATAGTAAAAACGTTATATATAATCATAAATAACTACTAATTACAAACAAACCATCATGCTGTCTTGGATGGGTAGGCAAAGATAATAAACTTCCTCCACATTCATACAGGGTGTCATACACGCACATTGATTCTTCCGACTTCTAACATGGCCTACCTTTAAGAGTTGATTAATTCGGTCATGCCAAGTTTTCCCCGATCTTCCTCGACTCTGTAATCCATTCACATCGTTTACGTATACTTTATTTACCATTCTTTCTTCATTCATGGATTCCATGTGTCCAAACCAGCGCAGTGATACTTTCATACCTTTTTTCATAATTCTTTCTTCCGCTCTACATTCATTCCTGACATCAGCGTTTTTAAATTCTGTCATACGTCGTTTTGCCACACGTCTAAGAGATCTCATATCTATCACATTTATTCTGCTCTCATCCTTTGTCTATCAGTTCCATGCTTCACTTTCATACTGTTTGTATTCGAAATTGTTTCGTCCTAATATACAATTAGGACGAAACACTATCAAGAAAGAAACCGACCGATGAATTCACTTGGGTTGGGCGGCCTTTGGAAAATTACGTCATGTTCTCACTTCCAAAATACCACAATACCTCAAGACTAAAGTCTTCAACCAGTGCATCTTGTCGGTCATAACGTACGGAGCCGAGACGTGGACACTGACAAAATGTCTAGTCTTCAGATTCAAGGTCGCCCAGCGCGCCATGGATGGAGCCATGCTTGGAATAACCTTGAGGGACAGATTTAGAAACGAATTTATTCGACAACAAACCAAAGTGACTGAGGTGGGTCTGCAGATAGGCGGGCTGAAGTGGCGGTGGGTTGGCCATATCTCTCGGAGAACTGACAGCCGATGGGGAAGACGGGTTCTGGAGTGGAGACCGCGTACAGGATTTCGTAGAGTTGGACGTCCCCCTGCCCGCTGGACCGACGATCTGAAGAGGATTGCTGGACATGGATGGATGGGAGCGGCAATGGATAGGTGCGGTGGCGTGCTTTGGGAGAGGCCTACGTTCAGCAGTGGTCTATACTATGGATATTAAAAAATATATGTTAGATGTCTGTATGCTTTCACAAAGCGAAGAACGAAATTAGTTGATTTTCAACAGATGAGTAGAGGTAATTCAAATTCAAATCACGATATCATTTGTTTCTCTATAGTTACATTTTTTTTTTCACAACAGTTTGGTTTGATATAACGTCACCCTACTATATTCTTGATGGCCCATTCTCTGTGTTGCCATAGCATTTTCCCCGTATGCCCATCCCATTTAATCTCATTCTCACATGCTCATACAACGATTCCTCTCACCCTCTTTCGTTCTTTTCTTCTTCCACGACCCATTTCCTTACATATGTACATACCGAGATATCGTTATATATACATGTAGGGTGAGATTTGAAATTCCACAATTGTCCACTTAAAGGTTGTTAAACTTAAATTTTGTAAACTTATGTTATATATTTTTTTTTATTTACTTTCGTATGAAACACTCAATTTGTGGTGACATTATTAAATAAAATAATAATACACTTTTAATATTTGTATCTAAACCACGTATGGGTTGGATAAAAGTAAAAAAAAACAATTAAAATGGTTTACATACAAATATTAAAAGAGTATTTTTTTCAATTCTAGGGTACTTTTTTCAATAGCTGCTAACTTTATTAATATCTTTCGTGGTTCCTGGGATGCCATTTGGGACATTTTATGTGCTAGTTTCCCGTTGCTATCCACATTTGCATACAGCAGGTTATTTGAACCCAATTACTATGTACAAATTTTGAGCTACTGATTGTCTTGACATGTGGAGGTACCTAGTTTATCGCCATTTTTTTGTCACGTGAATTCTACACCACAATCATACTGCCATCGCCGAAAATCAAAACCGGGATCTTCGGTGTGGCAGTAACAGCTCTTGCCATTTTGTCGTCTATTGAAAAGTGATATTCTACTGTACGTTTTTCTCTACATAATGTTTCCGTTACCAAGCGACGGCCATAATCAACATGTTTTAGCGATTTATTTTCATTTTATAAAAAAAAATTATATATGCTTATTACATTCTTAAATTTTTAATCAGGAAAAAGTCATTTTAAAATATTTAAACAGTGTATTACATAATTCATATCAGTTTTCTACAGGTCATTTCGAATTTTTATAGCTTTATTTATTTAACACTCTATTTACGGTCCTAAATTATAGTAAGAAAATAAGTGCGAATGAAAACGTCTGTTTTCTAAATCTTTTATTATATATTCCATTGTTTTGGCCGAAACAGTATGTCAACATAGGTTGACCAAAGCTATCGTAAAAATATAATTTAAAAAATGTGATACCATAAACAGCGTTTTATATTTTTTTAAATATAATCTTTTACTATAGTTTATGGGATGAAGTTGGGAGAGATGCAGCAAAATCGCTGCGAGTGTCAAGTTGTAGGGTCGGAGCAGAGGATGGAAGGAATTGGAGGCGGAGAATAGTAGACTTCAAGGGTTAATATGAGCTGTATGGCCATCTAAGAAAGAAATCTATTTATGATAAAGCTCTCCTGACTATTTTTTATGTAATTTTGAATACAGGTTAACAAAAATAATGAGTTATGTTTTATGGTGTATTCGAATCGCGCACTTCAGCAATATCGGAAATGAAAACGTAATGCGATTTTAACACTATCTTTTCTCTGCGAACAATGTTACTAGCGCTGAGTTCAAATTGATTGAGCAATTGCGTGCAGCGTTGCGCGATATCGGAAAATTTTATTAAATTGTTCCACATCTCGAGTGTTTCCATAAAGGACGGATCACACACAAAAGGACAACGACGCGGGCGGCGCCGGCACCAAAGCTGCCACATGCGCCGTTCACCCATAAATGCTAGTCCACGGCGACCGGAGTGTCGGAATGGCGATAAGGAGAAAGAAATGGATATTTTTGCGAGAGGACGTTTTTCCGAGGCGAAAAATTGCCGAGATAAAATATCATTACCGCGGTCACTTGTCAATTCTTATATCCGACAGTGAGCCAGAAGAATCGTCTTGTAACGTTTTGGAACCGTCTTTTTGATCTCAAAGGGGAATCTTCAACTTTTTACACGTCGTATTTTTTTTAGTCCGCACAATGAGTTTGAAAAGATAAATAACTATTCCATTTTTCCATTCATGTGACTAAGAAAATATCATGTCTTAGATTATTCTCATTTTCTAAATTTGTTAAACGTTGTTTTATGTATCACAATTGTATTTTATTTTACGCGACAGCTGTTTCATCAACCTATGTTGACATCATCAGGTGTTACATAATATTAATATTAATGTCAAATTTTCGTAATTTTTTGAACTTCTATGTCTATTTTTTCCTATGTCAATTTGAACAATTTCTTTTTTTTTATAAGGATTAATTGTATCTCAATAGAGACGAAGATGTAAATTGTTTTCTGGGAACAGAATGTGGTGGCTGATGCGCTTACAGGACTTATGACCTGTCATTGGTTGGGTTGAGCGATCGCTTTATGTTTAACAACATTCCCATTCCTCCTTTTTTTTTTCTTATGACCACCACGTCTGACAATTTTTTGGAACTTGTATATATGGTAGGATTCCACGCCTATCTTTACATATTTAAGTTCACTCTACACTAGCGTCAACCAGAAAACAATTTACATATTCGTCTCTATTGAGATACAATTAATCCTTATAAAATATAAAATAATTTATCCGCAATGGGTGAAATCCAGTATTTGTCTACATTCAAATGATTAACAATTTCTTTGATATAATTTTGTAATTATATTTCAAAATTATATCCAAGAATAATATATAAAAATTAAATCAAAGAAATTTTTCAAATTGACGTAGTAACAAATACACATAAAGGTTAGAAAAATCACTAAAATTTTACATTTGATATATTATTGTAACACCTGATGATGTCAACATAGGTTGACGAGACAGCTGTCGCGTAAAATAAAAGTACAATTGTGATACATAAAACAACTTTTTTTAATTTAACAGATTATAATGTTAAAGTATCATAGTGTTCCGGCCAAAACAATGCAATTTTTTTTTATTTGGTAGATAATCTACGCTCTGATTTCTGAAATTTACATATTATGCGTATGAGACAGTTATCGATATTTATTAATATAATGTTTACATTGTTTTTGTACGCTTGTGAGCACTGTAATTATAAAAAAGCAACAAAAATGTTTATGATCTCAAAATTCAAAAATAAAAATATTTTTATGAACGGAATTTTTAAAACATAATTCTTTCATCTGTCACAGACACAATAGGTCCACCCGTGTACGGTTTGGAAGTTTATGTGAAAATATTTTAGGCGGAAAGAGGTGTTTCGCTGTGACAAATGAAAGCTTTAAATTTTTTTAACGTTGCGTGATTGCATTCACGGAACAAAAATTGCAATGCAATACGAATCGTCACGTAACTTCTTTATTCAAATTTAATGGCGTATTTTATCATAACATGTTATAAAATCCGAACTAAACTCATCCGTAAGCAATAAATCTAAAACAATAATTCAATATATTTTACTTGAACTTGGAGCTTCTGGCAGATGGAGGTTCAGCTATTGGGGCTATTCCTCTTACGTCTGGCGAGAATATTGTTAGAAAATTGATTTGGTTTGTTTCTACATTTATCCGGAAGATCGTATTCATTTTAAGGAGGATCGATTTTGAGCGGTCGTGGTGGCTGGAGGTGTTTTGGTCGTAATTTGTGAGATTTTCTATTGTAGAATAAGGGTGTGAAGGGAGTCCTTCTTAAAACATATTGGACTTGAATTTGGACTTAGATCTTCTGTTAGATCGAGATTTAGCTGTTATGGCCATTCCTCTTACGCCTGATGAGAACATTGTGAGATAAGTGATTTGTTGGGTTGCTGATTTATCCGGAAGATCGTATTTATTTGGAAGAGGATTGATTTTGAACGCTTGTGGTGGCTGGAGGTGTTTTGTGAGGTTTTATATTTAAGGATTAGGGTATAAAGGGAGTTCTTCTTCAAAACATTTCTGAACGTATTTATCTCGCATCTACCATGACTCGCCATGAATTCTCGTCATCAGTCAGTCTCCAGGCTGCAGCTATTGAAAGCCAGTCTGCGGCCTGATTTGATATGACCAGCTGAATGGCCGTATGAATGTTCGCTTTGGAATAGTTGTAAAAACAAGTTATTTCTAAAAAATATATAAAAGCACTTCATTTTTGTCTTCCTCGAGGAACTTTCTGGTTTATATGTATAAGTAGTCATGAAATACTTAAATCATTTCCAGGTGATTCTAACACACATTAGAGTTTTTTTTCTCTTAATCATTATCTACATTATATTAAGCCACATCAATTACCTTAACTATAGATTTAGCTTAATTTTCTCGAGTTTATAAATAACAACGAGTTTAATTCTCGCTTCACTTGATAATGTCTTAACAAGGGGAAACATGTTATCAAAAATAAAATATATTTTTCTAAAAAACAGACGTTTCCATTCGTATCAGTAAAATAAATTAACACTGATCAATATAAGATTATCAAATGATTTAACGGAAATCTTTTGATGTAAGTACATTTTAAATAATAATTAAATAAATCGGTGTTTTTTTAACAGACTGGCCCATAATTAAATAAAACGTATTTTTGAACAACTTCCAAGACAAAAGTAGGAATAGTTCATTAAAAACATCGTTTTAGATAATCCATTGTTTTAGCTAAAACACTTTGATATTTTCATATTATAAAAATTTTAACAAAAACAGTGTTATGTAATATCACAAATTGGTTTTTTTCCTTTTGAAATAATCTTTTGAAAATCAGGTGTTAAAATTAACTTAATTAAAAGTAACACCTGATGATGCTAACATTGGTAAGCGAAACAGCTTTCGCGACAATTAAATAAATCTATTTGTGATATTCTGGTATAACTAACAGTGTTTTAATAAAAACATAAAAAAATCGTTTTATTTAATTATTATTTTCAGATCAAAATATTTGGCCTGTAATATGAAGCGTATTGTCCGGGTTGTAATTTCGACTTTCTGTGTACTAAGCACAATGCGGCCGCATTATTGGGAGCTGTTTCGTTGGGCGTGCAATATTAATTGTTATTGTAACAGGCCGACATTTTCGCTGAGGCGTCTAACGTACTCAAGAGATCTGACTTCCGTGTTGGGCCGTGGGATGTGAAATTATATTATCCGGCAAGATGCGTTAATTCCGGCAGATAATCGAATCAATCCATTGGACGGTAGTGATGGGTTATCAATTTCTTCAGATTCTATAAAAAAAACTAAATTGATTCATCTATTCATTAAGATATTCTATAATAGTATTATCGCATCTGTTCGCAGCTGTATAAATAGAAAATAATTTTTAAATAAATTTAAACACTTCATCAATTAACATAAAAAACTTTGTTTGAGTAAGTTGGGCCAACCGGTTTAAGTACCTAAAGTATCGGTGTGATAAATCAAATTAAAACTATTTTTATAAGTAAAGTGCTAAAAACCGAATTATGAAAAAGGATGCGTCTTTGTGTGTATTATCAGTGGTTTTATTGATAGTTTAAGTAACATTTAGTTACTTAATTCAATGTTTTGATGATTTATGTAATTACACGATTTTCTACTTACTTCTAGTGTAAAATTGATTTCTCTGTAATCTTATAACCGATGTTTAGTTTAAATACCTCGTTTGAAAGCTAATGATACTTAGATGTTATTTAAATAATCTGCCAGGAATTTTATTTCTCTGTAATCTTATAACCGATGTTTAGTTTAAATACCTCGTTTGAAAGCTAATGATACTTAGATGTTATTTAAATAATCTGCCAGGAATTTTTTTTTTTTTTTTTTAATTTTTACAATCGCCGTTAATTTGGAAATTGTCAATTAAAATAATTAAATAGATTGTTTTTCCGTCTGGTATTTTGTAATGTGAACAGACAGTTTTAGTTTTTGTATTGATCATGAATGCCTAATGTATTCATTTAGTAAGAAAAAAATATATGTTTTATTCTGACCAACAGTTGTTTTAATTAAGTTTTAAAACACCTTACTTCGATCAATTTAAAAAAAAACTTTAATTCGTTTTATCTCAAAAATGGTTCACTTTTGCATAGTTTGCTTAGTAGAGCTTCCTCAGGGCTATACAAAAACTGTGTAGAGCTCTGAGAAAGTTCGTAACAGAGTGAAACCAGTTGGTCCTACTTACTCAGATTTATACTAAGTGATAAAGTTTTTAATTTTATTTTTAAATATGTCAAACCAGCAAGTAGCGGCTGCTTGTCTTTACGATTCGGCTGCTATGATGTTTAATCAAATATTTAAATCTATAATAAAATATAATTACTATGTAATATTTGAATTTTAAATAAAGAGTGCCTCAAGTATTATTTAATTACAAACTTTGATATCTTCTGATTATGGGCGTAAAATGATTTTATTCTTCAGTCATTGTTTAATTTAATTTATGGATAAAAATATAAGTCTGTCCCCAAACTGGAGAGTCCTATTGGACATAGCCTGATTGTGATAACAGAAAAGTATTTTATTATGTCGAGTTATAAAAATAAAATTTTAGCATCAAATTATTCTTGCAAGAATTCAAAGCGGTAAAAAATACACGCAGAATAAACGGCTTGAAATGTGAACTCCAGAGAAAACAATTTGTTTTTATCTCTTAATTGCGGCCATTTTTCGCTTTATTGGGTTTTAAAATCTCTTTCTTCTCTCGAAATTGTTTCTCAGAAAGGAACTAATGTTTCGAGTTATAATTGAAATCATTTCTCAGAGGTGTTGTTATATTCACTTCCGCACCACCCCTAGAATAAGCGGGGTACGTTTTTTTAATAAGCTCGGTAATTAAAATAACACAAAAGCAGTAAAATAGTATTTTAAAGATAAATGTATATCTTTATTATTGTTCTATCATGGTCCATAAAGTGACATTTGAGACTTTAATGGACAAAATATCTTAAATATTGAGCGGAGAAACCTATTTTCCAATGACGTCCATCCATCGAAGATAAATATACTATCCGATAAATATGTATAAATAGAAATGTGTTCATTGATAGGAATGAAAATGCCTGTTTTCTAGATGTTTTATTACATTTTATGGAAACGACATGTTATACATGCTACATGCTACGCTGGAAGATTGATCTGATCATAAGTACCTATCCACACCTCCTCGATTTTGGTCTCCCCTGGAAACTATGCGAAATGTTAGAGATCGAGCGTGAATAACCTCGGTGGATAATACTGATGCATAGGCTAACGTGAAAGGACACCTCGCCAACCCGTCTGGCAAGCGTGACGTTGTAATGCCAACCACCCCCCGTATGACATGTCATACATGAAGAAGTATGGGGGAGGTCTATGTCCAGCAGTGGATGACAACGGCTGTTAAAGAAAGAAAGACATGTTTCACTTTGATAAGGCATAATATCATGGCAAAAAGTATCGTGATAGATACCCCACTATTTTTGACATAAATGGCTCTTTTTAAATGTTTTGACCCATATAGAGTTATTTTAAATAAGTGAAAATTTATACACAAAATTACATTAAACTAAAAAATTTAAATAAAACCTCTAGAAAACAGACGTTTTCTTTCGTTTTATTTGCATATTTTATATTCGTGGAACAATAAATAGAAATATGTTCGTTGCCTTGTTTGCATTCCTTTTTTTTCCTTCTACAATAAATAGAATATTATTAAAATATATCATAAACAAGAATGTCCATTTTAATTCAGTGTGAAATTTAAATCCACAGCGTCCGGTGGTTCGGGAAACGAGGTTAAAACCTCGTAAATAAATCTGAAACCAATAAAATAAAGTAAGTTCCGAGAGGGTATCGATTGGAGCAGCTCGCGGGACAATACCGGCTAGCGCGCCCAGTGTTCACTGCTTCCCACTGTTTCCGATAGCCTACTCGCCGTTAACAATACTCATAAATAAGTATCTGGCACATTAATATTTTATGTCCTATTCTTTCCAATCATATAATATTCTAACCTTCCGATATTGAACCAGATTCATAAATCAAGACAAAGTATTATATCACTAAATACGTAATAATCGTTCTGATCGGTCAATCTTAATGCCCCGATAGTAAGAATTCGTAAATCACAATAAATGTTTAAGTGTAAATATAATGATTGTAAATAATTATGTATTGTTTCTTGAACAAGATTGCGGAATATGTGGCAGACTAAGAGTCCCGGGTTCAATGGCAGTGTGATTGTCCCATTGTATTTGGTCTGGCGAAGAATTCACGTTACAACTAAATGGTGATAGATTAGCTACCTATCACATGTCACGAGAATGAATATATTGGCTAAAAACAAATTGTATACAGTAATTGGGTTCAAACGACCTATTGCATATAATTTTATTTTTAATAAAAATATAATAATAAAAAGAATGATCGTCCGACAACAACTAATAAAATGGTCTTAAAGAAGAAACTCTATATTTTGGGATATTGTAAAGTATTATTTATTATTATACTATTTCAGTCACATTATTCTCAAGTTCAATTAATGATTACAAAAGCATCTCAAAAATTCGTACGATTGGTAAATCTGAAATTAGTTATCATAGGGAGATATTTTCAGCAGGATCGTAAAAATTCACATATGAAACATTAACTCACTGCCATGTGCATTAGGATCTCAATAATAAATCATGTGCATTGGGATCTCAAGAGCATTTATTAATTCTTTGATATTCTAGGAAGATACTGATAAAATCAATTATTGGTATGATGATTTGGTTTATAAGAAAATATCGATTTAAAGTGACATTATATTCAAAATGCGTCGACGACTAATATGCTGCGCAGCGATGACAGAGTGAGTAACATTTGCTCAGCGGTCTAAATTAAGTTTTAACGTGACTGGTTAATTGATTCGTTACTCAAATATTTCATAGATTTTTTGGTATTTTATCAATCTGTCCTTCTGAAGATGACGACAGAAAAGCGTGATATATACGTTAGTAATTGAACGCTAAGGCATTAACACTGTGAAATTCCATAGAAATATACCTACTTAGAAAATTTTAAATAACTTTGTTTCATCCACAAAATATTAAAAAACACGACATGTTTCGGAGAATACCTCCATCTTCAGGAGTAAAAATATAATAAAAGCTAAACAAAGAAAAACTAGTATAAAAAGCGCATTTAAAAATATTATAAGTACTAAATTTTATTTGTTATAAGTACTAAGTTATAAGTATTATTTGTTATTAGTACTTATAATAAATCTTTTTCTTCTTCTTGTTCTTCCTCAGCCTATTCCGGTCCACTCCACCGGACAATTGCCTCCTCCATATGCTTCCATGTCACTCTGTCTTGTGAAATAAGGGTGTTTTTAACATTTTGTGGATTAAACCAAGTTATTTTCAATTTCCTTAGTATATACGTTAAAAAATATATTAACGTTTATGTACTTTAAATGTCAAAATTAATATTCCATTTCCATATTTTCCAACACATCATAAAAGCTTCCTTCATTGCATCCGTCATCCTAAGGAAATAAATGTTATTCTGCAGACAAATATTTAGCACGTCCGGCAGTTTGCTCCCCGCAGTCTCCAACAGGGAGATGCGCTTCCCGTCATTCTAAAACAATATTTCCCCGCCATATATTTTCTCACACTATCCCGATTTCTGGAATACGAATTTCTCATACACAAATAAATCAGAAACAATTGCTACTCATTTTACGACTGAGCAACTTGGCACAAGACAGCTATTAAAACTTTGTGGATAAATTAAGATTTTCCTTGAATATTGTTCAATTCCGAGTTAAATTTAAACACCTTGCTACGAAACAACAAACACTTTTATTCATACAAATGTTTCAGGTGAACATCACCCTTCTTCATCGTATTTTTAAAACTCAAAACATACAATGAAACACTTAGTATTTACCATTGACATGTACACTTATTTTGATCGTTGTTTTCTTTGCCTTTCCCACTTTAAGTGGAGTCGGCCCTTCTTACATGATTTCTCCAGGACGCTCAGTCAGGGGTCTCCTCTTTATTGAGTTCACATTTTTTGAGAGTGGCCTCATATGTAATACTTAAAAATGTGTGTGTTGTATAAATGCAAAATTTTTAAAATTATTTGAAAAAAATAAAAACATTGTATTTCACTTTTTTCACATGTGTTTCAGACTGTATACAAAGTCAGTGAGTTCTTCAGAGTGAAAATGTATACAGCCCAAAACATATTTGGTAAAAGTGTATTGGGAATTGTAGTTTTTGAAAATAAAATACTTTTTACAAAAATAATTATTCAAATGTGAATCAAATCAAAACCCAATATGATGGCCAATATATAAGAAATGTTTTAATTCATTTCAATATGCATGAACGGTATTAAAAATAATGTATTGTATTTATAAACAAACTAACTAACCATCACGCTGTTTTACCGAAGGGGTAGGCAGAAATAATGAATATGCATTTTAATATAATAAATGTATACACAAGTAAATCCCAACATAACCAAATTAAAAAAAAAAATTCTATTTCTCTTAAATATGTGTGATCGAGGGGTAACACTCACACTATTATTCGGGTACGGGTAGGTTTTGGATATGAAATGTGTGCTTGTCAAATTATATAGAGGGTAAAAAAAACGACAGGAAAAATTTCCATTTTCCATATGTCGCCTCTTGTTTCCTTCACTTGAAGTGAACCAGAAAATGTTCACTGAAGCGCGAAGCCTCCTACGGTATCGGATACATCGCCTCTAATATATTCAAATCGGTGACAAGTTCGATTAGATCCTTTTGATACGGTATCAAACATCAAATTGAAAAGTGATTTTCAGGCCTGTAGAATTATAATAGTAAAAATATTCCATACGATTATATTCAATCTAGCAGAAAATATTTATTATGTTTGAAAATAAAATAAAATCGTCTATGACCTCTTAATTAAGGAAATGTTATTGGAGTGACATTTCAAGGCGTTATCTAGCAGTGCGTTAATGGCGGTAGCCTTTCACATTGCGTAATAAAGATCTTCTGCTTAATGCTTACATCTAATCTTCATAGATGGCGCAGGTCTGTAAATTGAAACTGACATGTGAGTTGTGGTGTTGGATATTAACATATATACAACTTCCAAAAATTTGTCAGACATGGTGGTCATAAGAAACGTGGAATGGGGAATGTTGTAATTACATAAAGCGTGCGCTTAACCCAACCAATGACAAGTCATAAGTCCTGTAAACACCTCGATCACCATATTCAGTTTCCGGTTTTCATCTTCGTCTCTGTTGAGATAAAATTAATCCTTGAAATGTTTTTCAGATAAAAATAGCTCAGAGCACAACAATGTATTGGATTTACGACTACAATAAGCATTTTGGAGACATTGATGTTTTCCATTTGAACGAGCGCAATTTCAGAAAAATTATCTGGGAATTGTTACTGGGAATATTTTCTGTAGGAGTTACCATCCCTTTACTAGTGAGTCACAATTTATTGGCGCTGAATTTGCTATGACGCTGATGGTAAGATGAGTGATGTCATGATCACATTATCAGGGATTCGCGAGGTCACGAGGACCATTCGGGGACGCTGTGGATTCTGACTTAATAGAAGTCTTGCTATTATCATGCAAGCTGGCATTTCACATTATTGTGTAGGTTTTACTATAAATAGTCCATTGTTTTGGCCGAAACACTATGATACTTTAACATAAAAACAGTTAAATAAAAAAACTATGTTTTATGGATTTTATTTTACGCGACAGCTGTTTCGTCAACCTATGTTTACATCATCAGGTGTTACAATAATATAATAATAATAATAAAATGTAATAACAAATGTGATACAATAGTAAATTGATTTCGCCGAAACACTATGGTACTTCAATAATAATAACTGTTAAATTCATAACACTGTTATGATATCACAATTTTTCTTATTCACTTTTTTAGTGTCGCAACAGCTGGTGCCTCAACCTATATTGTTCCTTGTTGATAAACTACATATAAAAAAAAGTTATATTTGTGAAAACGTCTGTTATCTAGAAGTTCAATTATGTTTTGTGGTATCGGCATACATCGTCTTATTATACTTTATGTGAATGACTTGTTTCGCCTGTCTAAGCCATTATCATATATTACATTTGATAATGTCTACAACAAAAAAAAAATTTACAACAAAAAAATATATCAACCAACTACAGGTATTACAGAACAGGGCAATAAAAAACATACTTAAACTCCCAGTTGACACCCCCACTAAAGATATCTACAAAAATACAAAAATCCTTCCAATAAAAATACTGCTGCTATACGAAATAACTTGTACAATCAAGCAATTGATTCAAAAATCATTACATTTTAATACAACCTTTAATCTCAACAATGGCATACATGACCATAACACTAGACAAGCAAACAACCTGTATATCCCCAAAGTATCCACTACTAAATACGGAATAAAATCACTTAAATTCATAGCTTTTTCTGCACTTAATAGACTTCCGGAACACCTTAAAGATGAAACAAAAAATAATCCACTTAAATTATATTTCCTTAACCAGATTTTAGAAAATAATGATTTTTAACTTAATATAGTGATTTAACTGTTTACTTTGGAATACTCTTATGTTACCGCAATTTATTTAAAATTATATTAAATTTCTAACTCATATTCTATCTTTTCTTTGTATAAATTATTTCGTGATATTTTCAAAACTCTCCCTGATTTTCTGTTTCAAGCCGAGAATTTATATATTTCTTCATTTCACTCTCCATTTATTATCTGTGTAGTAAATATTATAGATGTATTATCATAGTAATTTATATTTAACTTTTTAAAAAACTTAAATTTAATTGTAATTTTGACTTGCCGTAATTTGTATTTGCTCGATTATTTAGTTTAGTTAGTTTTAAGTAATTCTATGTATAATTTTTTACAATAAGTATATTTCCTGTTTATAATAATGTATTAAAAAGTCATGTCATAAATAGTGGGGTATCAGTAATGAGAGTCCTCTCACGATACTCCCAAAATAAAATCGTATAATAAAAAAAAAATAATAAAAAAAAAGGCGAAACATGTCATTCACATCTTCTTCTTCTTCAAGTGCCCTGTCGGGTCCCCCCAACGTTGGCAATCACCTCGGCAATTTCATTCACATAAAATATAGTAAAACTTCTAGAAAACAGGCGTTTTCATTTGTATTCATTTACCAAAAACATAAGTTTAATGTTAAAAGGGTTGTGCCTAGGATCGAATCAACGTCCCCTGTATCAAAAAATTTGGCATTATAAATTTTTTTTCAAAACTTTAATATATTCATTTATTGTTTCTAGCTGATAAACATATTAAACATTTTGTATTTGTGAAAACGTCCTTTATATGTTCAGGTAATTTTAATACTTCCAATCATTCGAGTCCCTTTATTTTTCAATTGATCTGCCCATTATTTTAAGTTTTATTTTAAGTTTGCAAATTGATATCCTTAATACTAAATAAAACTCTCGTATTTTTTCGCTGGTGATCCATTAGCATAATTTGTCTGCACTGTTGTAGCTCTAAAATTTATTTGCCACCAAAAAAATAATATCCGAAATTTCAATTTTCCATTGCCCAAATATTTCGATACCGTTTTAGTCTTTACCCTCAAAAGGGGAAAAAATATCGGACGTATATTTTATCATCACAAAGCAGCGATCGGTTTGATGCAACGTTCATTCCTGAGGGATTGTTATATTTGAATAAAATTTTGCATCCGCGGATTGAAATTTCAGTGAAACTTGTCTGGTTAGATATTATATAGCCAAATGTCGGATCTATTCTCAGGGGATATTGCTAGAGGAAGGAGCCAGAGATTCTCATAGCACTGACGAATGTCGACGAACATTCTAGAACCAATGCTCGTTCACTTTAATATCGCATTTGAATGTGTTTAAGTAAAAAATATTTTGACGATTAAAAAAAACATTTTAAATTGCTCCTACCTTAAAGCCTATTGGAACTCTTGTATCTTTACCTAAAAATATTCAATATTTTTTTATAAGAGTTGAGCCTAGGATCGAACCTACGTCCCTTGCGTTAAATATATTAAATAGTAAATTGATTTAGCCGAAACACTATGGTACTTAATATTATTAACAGTTAAATTAAAACACTGTTATCTTCTTCTTTCCATTTGCCATTTCCCATCATCCGGGGTCGGCCCTCCTCGTACGAAAACGCCAAACTTTTCTATTTTGACTCATCTTCACTGTGGTTGATGCCATTAGGCGACCTCATATTCTTGGTTGTGTTCGCTGTCTCTTCGCATCACATTACCGTACCACCGGAGTCGAGATTCTCTTAATTTTTAAGCGTTATTGGGGCAACCTTAAATCTATCTCAATTTATAACACTGTTATGATATCATAAATTTTATTATTCACTTTTTAGTATCGCAACAGCTGTTTCTTCAACCGATGTTGGCTAAATAGCTGTTGCGTCACTCAAAAAGTGAAAAAAAATAGTGATTTTATAACAGTGTTATAAATTTAAACAGTTTAATATATTAAATTATTGTCTCTTCTTGATAACACACATAAAAATGTTTTATTTGTGTCCTTTATCTAGAAGTTCAATTATGTTTTGTGGTATCGGCATACATCGTTTATGGTATTATCAAATACTTGCAATGTGAAACATGCCACTCTCATGAAATATAATCAAACTTTTAGAAAACAATACCAAATATTAATTATACATACCTATATGCTTAACTTCTTCTTCTCAGTTGTATTCCTCATGATAGAGGGTCGTATCCATTCTGTAAACCATTGACCGTGGCACGCTATGCGCTCCTGTCACCCATCAGTCTCCAAGCCGTAGCTAATGAGAGACCAGTCAGATCCCTGATATGATCGGACCAGCGGCTCAGTGGTCGTCCTTGTGTTCGCCTTCTCTCCACTTTGTCCATAATGATGAGCTTTTCAAGGTTATCCGGGCTATATGTGTCCAAAATATTTCAACACTCTCCGCGAGATTCTTGCCTTGATACCCACATGCTTTACATAAAAAGAGTTTTATGAAAAACTCATATTGATAAACTTTTAAATGCTTTGTTTCTAATATTATATTATAGTAGCATTATTTTTCTCAAATAATTTCATCTTTAATTATGTAATAATGTATTTTTAATGTTTTAAAAGGTATTTTTAATGTTTCACTTACGTTAATAATTTATTTTGATTGATGTCCATACAGATTGTTTTACCTACCAGTCACCAGAAACAATCTGCCTCTGATGACACTGGTGGGGAGAGCAATTAGTCTGCTGAACGTCGTCTCCTCGGAACGACGTCTTTAATATCATTGAAGGTACGTTTAGGGGACAAATTATCTTTAGAAAGTATATTGTCTTGTCGAACCATCTCTAATGCGTTCCTGGTATTATATTGTATTTTTATAATATTTTACCTGTACTCAATAGATGCCTTAAACATTTTGCTGTGTGTAATGTCTTTTGAGTTAGTAAACTAATTTGATTTGATTTGATTGATATTATAATGTAATTTATTTCTAATTTGAATTACTCAAGATATCATCTATCACAATTTACATCATGAGAATAAGAGCCAATTCTGAGTACATTCACATCTTAAGTGCATTCAACTCCCACTGAAACTTGGTAATAAAGCACTTTACGTAGCGCTGCAGCAATGACTAAAAGTTCAATTAACTTCCGAAGGTTGTTAGTAAGTGGCAAATAAACTGTATTGATAGTTTGGAAATTTTCTCATTAGCGCGTTAAAATTAAGAAATTTTCAAACTTACATTCGAAAATCCAAGTTTATTCCGAGTGAACGAGAAGATTGTTGTATGCTATAAAAGAAAATTCTGTGCCGTCGGATAGGTATAAAAATAAGTACAAACTTAGAAGGAGATTAAATTAAGCGCTTAAAAGAGAACCTTTTAACTGGATTTTTTCTAGAAACTCAGAATAAATTGTTCATTGAATTTGAGAAACAATCGCTCGTCCTTCGATAACTTATTAAAATCACCCTTGGGAAAGGCCGGCCGACTTAAGAGATTTCGCTTCAGTTTAATGGATTTTTTCAGGCTATCCCAAAAAGCTTGTATAAGCTGCCCACATGTTGGAATTTATTATAAGTACAAAGTCGCGTTGTGTAAGATTTACGATTTCCAAGGAGGGTCAACTGACGTGTGGGGACATGGAATAACCTAAGGACAAAGTATTTTCCCCGTGTAATTTGTTTTTTATATACCATCCCTTATTTTCGCCTTCGGCAAGGGCTGCTTATGACCGAAAAGAAACATATTTTTCAAAGATTGAATTTTAAGTAGCCAATAAAAATGCGCTTACCAATTTCTTTACATTTTTTTAGATAATTATCGGATTTTATTAAATAAATGTTTTTAAATCAGTTTCATAAAAATATTTAACTACACATTTTACAGAAAAAATTGTATGCTCCTTAAATATTCAATGAACTCTAAAAAAGTCTCTAAATCGTTGATAATGGTTTGAAGTTCAAACATATTTTAGTCGAATAAATGAAGTAGTCGACAACAACATAAAATGTCGGCAATATAAAAGATATAAATAAAAATTAATATTTTGTTCTCGTTATACAATGTATCCTAATTAAATACTCCGGTTAATTAGTAAGAAAAACTTTCACTGGAAATAATAGAAAAATAAGTTATTATTTTAGACTTCACGCCTTCTACTCTTATTGTATAATTCTATACTTTGAGAAATTCATAATTTTTATTTTTTACGAAATTTTATTTATCTATCTATTATTTAGCTGGCATTGACATACTGTCGGTCGACCAATCTCTCGATGCCCTATCCCTGCGAAACCGTTCGCTATCGAAATTAAGACAAAAAGTGGAAGAAGTTTTTTTTTTGAATTGTAATAATTAAATAAAACGATCTTTTTTAACTAATTCCACTTTTGTCTTTATTTCGACAGGGACCGGTTTCGCCAGGCTCGCTGTCATCGACAGACTGGTGACACTATTGCAAACCGAGTTTTTTATATGCATACAGACCAGGGGTGGTAAACATGATTCTGTACAAAAATAATCGTCAAATATTTATGTAAAATTTACTGAATTTTAATATTGGTATTACAGGTGTTCACGAAGTTTCACATTCGATACAATGGATTTAAAATTTTATTTTAGCTTACATATTTATATATAACGTTTGAAAAAATGCTACTTTTGTTTTATAATTACTGAATTTAAATATATTATGTTATAGTTCTTGGTCCATAAGGTTGGCATCGCCTTATTCGGTTTTCCCCATCCATATAGCTGCTGAGGTCGGATACAATCAAAACAATTTTTCGGCAGTAATCGATTCCAGGAATATTTTTTATTTGTTTATATAGGGTATAACAAAGGGGAGTAAGCAAACAGTAATTGGTCATTAACATACAATTAGAAGTGTTTTTTTTATTATTATTTAAAATGAATTTCCATCGAGAGAAACTAACTCTATATTCCTCTACATTCATACATCGCAATATGCACGCTCGTCAGTTTTTCCGACTTCGGATGTAGCCGTCTTTTTGTATTTGATTAATTTGGTCATGTCTATCTTTCATTGGGCTTCCACGGTCTTCTCTCTTCCATTCGTGCCATATGTGAAAACCATCGAAAGGATCCTTTTTTTATTTTTTTTTATTATTTTTTTTTACGTATATAACAGGTTGAACCCAATTACCGTATACATTTTTTTTATTTGATATTTTGATTCTCGTGACATGTGATAGGTAGCTAATCTATCACCATTTTGTTGTCACGAGAATTCTACACCAAACCAAAGACAGTGTGACAATCACACTGTCATCCCTGGGAATCGGCACCTTCGGTGTGGCAGTCAGAGCTCTTACCACTCTGCCACGAAGGTCGTTAAATTTTACTTATAATGCAATCATCTGCCTTATATTTCTTCCTTATTTCGTCGTCGGTATATTATCATATTTAGAGCGAGTAAAATATCAATTGTGTTTGACAGTGTTTAAGGCTCGACACCAGAGAGCGCCAGCGTATACATCGGACCTCTGCGTGACACTCCAACGGAAAGGCAACGTTCACTCCGATCAGTAGAAACAAGTGCAAACAACATAACGATTCCAGTCAGAGCCAATAAAGCAAATTTCTAGGATCGTGCTTTCAGCATTGCGAGTCCGTTGGCGTGGAATAGCCTCCATGTTAGTATTTAGTATGAGGATAGCGTTAAATTTAAGAAAGTTCTAATGGCTGCACTGTTCGGTCAGTCATTTCGTAGTTCGCCCTTGGAGTAATAACTAAAACTAACTAACTAACCATCACGTCATTTCCGGGGAGGGGTAGGCAGAGAGGATGGATCGCCACAATGCTCTGTCCTGGCATACCTCTCGGGATTCCTCTACATTTATACATCGAACCATGCACGCACGTCGATTTAGTAATTGATTAATTTGGTCATGCCATGTTTTCCTCGGTCATCCTCGGCTTATTTTTCCACTCACGCTGCTTGTGTACAACTTTTTAACCATTCTAATCTCATCCATTCGTTCCATATGTCCAAACCATCTCAGGGATCCTTTTTTAATTTTATCCATGATGCAGTCATCTGCCTTACCTACATTTCATTCTTATTTCATCGTTCGGTATTCTACCTATTCTCCAAGCTTCACTTACCATACATGAGGGTTGGCACTAAAACACCATTGTGTACGGCCATCTTTGCTTCTATGGATATATTTATATTTGCAGTAATGACTTTGAGTGCGCCATTTATTTTATTCCCAGCCTTTCTCCATTTTTCCGTCTCCTGTAAACATGCTTCCAAGATACGTAAATTCGGTAACTTGCTCCAATTTCTCGCCCATCGCACTTATATCACAAATCGTCATACATTATTTTTTCTCGAAAACCATCACTTTAGATTTAGACGCATTCATCAATAAGTCACTCTTTTTGCATGCCTCATACATCATTGACACTACTTGCAAATTTTCTCTACTGTCGGCGATTAACACAGCATCGTCTACATATAGGAGTAATTGATTTTACAAAATGGCGCACTTAAAATACAAGTCATCAGAATAATAATAATAATAATCATCTCGCACATTTTTCTAGGTGATCTCATTAATAATGTGGCGGTACTCCCATAGAAGCCCAGAAGCCCGGCTTGCGTACGAAATTTTTAATCAAAACCTCTTCTGACTTACAAAAGTTCAGCTCTTGTGGCTATTCCTCTTACGTCTGATGGGAATATTGTTGGAAGGTGATTTGGTGGGTTATTGGTTTATGCGGGGGCATTATTACTTAGATTTGAGGGTTTTGATTCAAAATTTCTTACGCAAGCCGGGCTTCTGGGCTTCTATGGGAGTACCGCCACTGCGAGAATAATAATAATAATAATCATCTCGCACATTTTTCTGGGTGATCTCATTTCTACTGTATTTATCCTTCTTTTGCAAGCTGCAAGCTTTCCATCCATAGATCGAGAGTTTTAAAATCGTTAGATTATCATAATTGAATTGTACGTTGAATGGCAGCGTCACCTGACTCTGGGAAAGTGAATATAAGACCTCTGACCCCACGCGGGGGCTGCCGAGGTCTGGGAGGGTATCGGGCCGGCCTCTGCCCCTCGCAGCAGTAAAAGTTTAACTGTCACTTCCACCGCACTTTTACGGCTCCACAGGGATTTGCGGAGGAATATCGGATCCCTCCCGAAAGCAAAGCGTATCGCAGATGAACCGCGATATTTTTGTATGGCTGTCCCCAGTACCATTTCTACGACGACTACGACATGGTTATCTTGAATCCTGACTGAGATTCCGTAAGACGGTACAACGTTAAAGAAAATATGATTGCTTTTGAAAGTTTTTACAAATAAGTAACTTGTTGGTACAAATACAGAGTGTCCTAGATATCAAAAATTATAAATGTATTTTTTTCGTTTGCTTGAAGAATTTTTTTTATTCATAAATTCTAAAATAGAATACTCTTTTTTAAATTTACCCTCGTAAATGCAGACATGTCAATCTTATGATTATTATTTTTTAATATAGATTTTTTTAGTAATTTTAGATAAACTTAAGGATTTAACATGATGAAGGTGTGAGCTTTCGAAACATGTCGAGAAAAATATACTCAAAAGTGGAAAAAACAGTCTTTTAATTCATAAAAATTCGTAAATACTCGTATAGATTTGTTAAAAAAATCGTTATTAATCACAAACACTTTCTAGATGTTTTGAACTCATTATTTCTTCTTCTTCTTCTTGCTTGTTGTAGACCTATGTGGTCTGTTCTCCAGAGTGTTGCTCCTCCTGTGAGGTAGATTCCCAGTTATCCTTCCATCTTTTAGGAGGTCTTCCACGAGGACGAGTCTCATGAGGCTGATTTTGCAATGCAATATAGGGGAGTCTGGTGGTGTCCATTCTTTGAACATGACCGTACCAGTCCTTTTTTTCACTGTCTGCTCCATTTTATAATATCCTCAACCTCACATATCTCTCTTATTCAGGTGTTTCTCACGCGATCTCTCAGTGTCTTGCCTGCTATCGTCCTCAGTGTCTTCATTTCGGATGTCCTCAATACTTGTTTTGTCCTTACTGAACTTATTTGATTTAAATTAATCAATTTCGGCATCACATCCATTGCAGAATATAATTTATACAAATACAAATCTACGTGCGTGCATGGTACGATGATGAATGTTGAGGAAGCAAGAACAATGTGGCAGTCCATTATTTCTGTCTACCCCTTCGGAGCGACGGCGTGATGGAGAGTTAGTCCGTAATATCATGATTATTTCTTTACCTTCAGGAATCTAGAATATGTATTTATTTATTAAGGGTAACATATAGCGATATCAATAAAATGTGTATATTAGAAAATAACACACAAGAAAAAATAAGGTAAGGTTGAATTGATTACATGCTACCACAAACAGTGTTTAATTCATTATATAATATCACTTAAGCCGTTTTTTTATTTAACAATGTATATTTATACCTATTTTATACTAATTATACATATTAACAGTTAAACAATAGATTCTTTTTTTAATTTAAAAAAAGAATAATTTAAATTTCAGGAACAATTACCGTTAGATAAATAGGTACCGTATTCGCCCGTTGTACGGACGATACATTTCATTCGTTTTAAAATTTAATTACTTGAATAAATTGTTCAAGAGCTCGCGTAATTCATTTAGAATTTCGGCATCGCATCCATTGCGGAATGAAATTTATCCAAATACAAAAAAGGGACAACTCGCTAATTTTATTAAGTTTCAACGTTGGATGAACGTTGAAGGTACGTTGGCGCACATATAAGGGTAATTGTATCCTCGTTTATTCTGGTAGTGTGTTGACACAATAGATAGTTCGCATAATAATTATGTCCTTTTCCGAATGGAATTTGCACAGAGAGTAAACCAGGTTTGTGAAAATATATACATACTATACTCATTTTATGTTTGTTAACAAATAAATAAATTAAATAATGTTTTTTTTTAATAACAACCGCCACTTATTGTCCTTATTTCGGCAGCAGCCGGTTTCGCCAGGCTAGACTACTATAAAAATAAAATCGGATTTTTCGTTTTTGTTTTCATTTATTGTTTCTTATAAATGGTGGATAAAAGGCGGGCCACACTGTGATAAACAAGCTGGTTTGAAACCAAAATTTGTATACTGAATGTTATTACTCAAACTTAAACCATATTCTAGACGTAGTAAAAACGTCGATTTTAGTAAACCATGAGTTAAACCGCGGATGTTTCTGCATACGGTTATCCTTTCAAACTATTCAACAAACATGGTACGTTTATCTCTCTTCCTCGCATTATTTTACCCGGCGTAGAATGAGATAGATAGTCTGGCTCGTTGGTTGGAAACCGATGTTTATCACAGTCTGGCCCGCCTTTAACTCGCATTCAAGTAATTAATACGAATGAAAACGTCTACATTTTGGAATTTTTGTGGCATATTTCGCTTCCTTTAGACATTATCAAATGTATCAACGAGGTAATGGGGAATATTAATTATTTTATATGGATTATTAATATGAACAAAAATGTCTGTTATCTTGAAGTTTTATTGAATGTTATGGAAATGACATTTCAATATAACTCCATATTAAATAATTAATTCGACTCTCTCTCTCTGGTTTCAATCCTGGGATTTCTTTCCTATTCTTCTCTTCCATTGTTCCCTGTCTTGTGCTGCTCTTTTGAAATCTGCATATGATGAGCAGCGCACGTCCACCAACAGGTCCTCCAAGTACTCTCGGCGTGGGCGTCCCTAGAGTTTGTCCCCTCGGTCATACCCTCCATTATGGCATGAAAGAGGCCTTCTTGTCGTATTACATGGCCGATCCATCTTGCACGCCTTTCGGACAAGGTCCTGAGCAGGTGCCTTCCTCCTTCGATATGACTGAAACATGTGTTTTCCAGAAGTTTTATAATATTTTTTGGGACACGTTTCGCCTTGCTAAGGCATTAACAGTTTATTATGTCTTAGCAAAGCGAAATATATCATGTCTATAAAATTTAATGAGTTTTCTAAAAAATAGACAATTCATTAGTTTTCATGAGTTTTACAATACATAAGTGCCTTTATTTAAGAACGTAGTATTATTTTTTGTGAATGTATACTTATACTTGTATACGAATCCTGGATTTCACCCACGGTGCGTTATTAATTCATGAATTTTAATTGTATCTCAATTAAGACGAAGATGCAAACTGGAAATTGAATATGGTTGATCAAGGTGTTTACAGGACTTATGACCTGTCATTGGTTGGGTTAAGCCCACGCTTTATGTAATTACAACATTTCCCATTCCACATTTTTCTTTATGACCATGTAAGACAATTTTTTGGAAGTATATATGTTACAAATCTATGCCTAACTTCACATGTCAGTTTCAATGCGCCATCTATGAAGATTAGATTTAAGCATTAAGCAAAAGATCTTTATAACGCAATCTGAAAGGCTATCGCCTATTAACGCACTGCTAGATAACGCCTGGAAATGTCACTCCAATTTATATAGCCCGCAATGGGTAAATAAATCCAGTATTCGTCTACAAGTATTTGTATACATTCAAAGTGTTGTATATAACGTAGTATTAATTTGTAATTATAAAAATAAAATTCATAAACGGAAATGATACAAAAGAAAAAATTTCAAATACGTTTCATCAAAATTCTCCCTGTTTTCTAGAAAAGTGCACTAAAACGGTCGTTTATTTACGAGAATGGATAACTGCATTTCCCTGCAAATAACGTATTGCTCCCGTATGGACGCCGACGACAACCGTTTTATTGCATTTGAACATCGGCGTGTGACAAAAACAGAACAAAAAACGCGTTACAACAATTAAATGCACTGGGAAGCGCTTTGAGCTGCTCGCTTTTCATTTTATTGCTTTTTGCTCGGCGCTGATGGAACTCATATGTAAAAATATAATAATTAAACAGATTGACGGAGTATCGCGTTATCATTTTGCTGGAAATGTTTTATGCCGGTGGAAATCACACGGTATTGTTACGCGTGAAAATCTATGGATAATTTTGTTCGGGATATTTTTAATAATTTCGCGTGCACAGGATGTTTAAATATTGAGGAAGCGACAGAAGTCTGAGATATGCACGTATGAAGTATGCACGTATGAGGTATGCACGTATGAGGTATGCACGTATGAGGTATGCACGTATGAGGTATGCACGTATGAGCTATGCAAGTCAAATGATTTAATGATGAATTTCGGAAAGACAAAGGTGATGGATTTTGAAAGGGAAGAGACAAATGACAGTTTTTTTT